>SJYA01000445.1:323010-411694 GCA_006410615.1 Neotragus moschatus | reverse complement strand
AATCTTTCCCAGCATCAGTGTTTTTTCCAATGAGTCAGCTCTTTGCATTAGGTGGCCAAAGTATTGGATCTTCAGCTTCAGCATCAGTCCTTCCAATGACTATTCAGGGTTGATTTCCTTTAGGATTGACTGGCTTGATCTCCTTTCAGTCCAAGTTACTCTGAGAGTCTTCCCCAGCACCACAGTTTGAAGGCATCAGTTCTTCAGCACTCAGCCTTCTTTACAGTCCAACTCTCATATCTGTGCATGACTACTGGAAAAACCACAGCTTTGACTATATGGACCTTTGTCGCCAAAGTAGATCTCTGCTTTTTAATACGCTGTCTAGGTTTGCCCACTCATTCCTACTCTCTGTAAAAGCCATCTCATCAGGCTTTCATCTCTTCCACTTCATCAGAAACAACAGGCCAGCTCCCCAGCCCCCAAAACATTCTGCACTAGAGGCTGGGCCCAGGTTGGCCTTCTGCTTGGCTCACTCCTGCTCCAGATGCAGCCACACGGCTCCTGCATTCACTTCCTCCAGGCTTTCTTGACTGCTGCTCTCTCTCATACACATCTTGACACTGTTTAGCCACCCCGCTGCCCCTCTCCTGGGCTCTGTTTTTCTCCACAGCCCTTACTACCACATGACATATGCTAAATTGGTTCAGCTGTCACCCATCTCTCTCCCCTCTCACTGGCTTTCTTGCTATTAAGTTTTCAATACGACAACATTTTCAGGCTTTTATTCTATATGACCTGTGGATATTCTGAGATCACAGAATACTCCTTGGGTTATCTGGAGTCTGATAATTCAAAACACATAATGTACCCTCTTCAGCAGTGTCTCTTCCTCAGGGAAACACGTCTGCATTTCTCGGATGGGTGCCTGGGAAGACTGCTAGGAAACACTTAAGGTGCGTCATCCAATGGTAAATAGCTATAACTCACCATGAGTCTTTAGACATCCTGATGGGATGGGTTATGCATAAACTTGCCACTTACTAAATCACATACAAGTATGTACTGAGCGTAAAACTCTATTCAATCATATGCTTGTCAACAGTGTTTTCGAGATTATTCCATAATCCTTCAGAAGCTAAAGTCACTCAGCATAAAATTTTTATAGGTGTAAAACTTCTTTTGTCCAAATCACTCAAAGCTGGGGTCAGTGTAATGTGTTCAAACTAATGTTTGGTTAAAAAAGATGCCATGATTTATTCATGTCCAGGGAGAGGACAAGTAAAACAAGGACACACAGTACTTTGAAAAACTATTCCATCAAATGGTTCTGCTGTTACTTTTAATATTAGAAAGACAACAAGAGCCATTTTGGAAATCTCACCTAAGGAAATCTGCCAAAATCTAGGAAAAACTACAGGCACACAATAATCAGCAATGTAGATTATGCAGCATTTGGCACTACAGTAAAACACCACAAACAACCTGATTTTGGACCACAGTGATGTACAGTCATAGAATAGCAATGCCTCTATATTAACATGGAAAAAAGTATCTCAAATGCTCTGTATACCACAACTCTATGTTTTTAGAAACACTGACAGGAAAGACAGGGAGATAGTATGAGTGATTGTGTGAAGGTTCTTTTTTCCTTTTCTCTATTTCCCCCAATCTATCATATTACTTTTTAAATTTAAAAGTGTAACTAAATTTTAAAATTTAGAAAATATAGGCATCTTTGACACACATGTATTAACCCAAAAAAGCTCAAGTGCATGTTATTTTCTGACTACTGGGTCTTGACACTAGAGTTCACATCCTGTTTCAAGTCTCCACTCGTTCCTAACTTCCTCGTTAAATAGTTTCAGACAATCTTCTCTACTTGATAGTGCTGTTTTAATTTTTAAGTAGTTTAGATCTCTATGAAAGTTACAACTAAAAAAAAATAGAACAGAAAAATGTATACCAAAAGTAACAGATACCTTAAACTGTTATCTCTCTTAACAGACTGAGTTATATAATATACAAGTACCTATCAATATCACTTTTTTTGAAATAACTATTTCCTTTACTACCCATATTTTTAATTATGAAGGAATGATAAACTCATTCTATAAATGCTAAGACGAAGAAACAAAGTAAGCAGTTATTGTCCCATTAAAAATTCCACAGTGCCTTGAAAATTTTATACAAGAAGTTGGAATAATTTTGTCAAACTAATCTTTAATAATTTATACAACCAATATTTAGATGTCTCTAATGTTAGGTGCCTAGTGCTATATAGAAATGTAAAAACATGTAGTTCAAGTTCTCAGCGTGCTTATGGTTTGGAAAGTGATATGCACACTTGATACCATCACTAGGTGATTAAATTGGGATGTAACTCCATCTTATTTACCCACCAGGTGATGAAAACGCAAAGTGTGTCACCATTATCAGGTGCTCAATAAATGCTGGCTGAATTGACGATTGAATGAAAAATGTCACAAGAAATTATAAAGAGCAATAAAGGAAGAAGAAACCCACTGAACCAGCAAAACTAGGGACAGAACTGGAGGCAGAAATGAGAAGAGGCCTAAGATAGGCAGGTGAGAAGGTGAGATTAATGTTGGAACAGTTGGAGCCAGTAGGTAAGAACCTGCTTTTCATGCTTTGTGATGTGGAGTGTGATTGAGGACCTTTAAACAGGAAAGTCACATGGTATATACAATACTTGAAAAAGTGAATCTGGCCTGCTACATTTAGGATAGTAAGTATGGAACTTGGTTCAGAGGCTATTGCTGGCTACTGCAACAGTCCATGCAAGAAAAAATAAGGTGCTAACCTCAGGAGGTTGAGGAGGATAGAAAGGAAATAGGTGCAGGGTATGTGGCTAACCGGGCAAGAGCTGCTGCTTTAAATACCACTTTATATTTAGATTCAACTAATACCAAGCCTCCTGTACACAAATGACAGGCTTCCTAGGTGGCCCTAACGGTAAAGAACCCACCTGCCAATGCAGCAAACCTGAGAGACATATAGGTTTGATCCTGGATCAGGAAGATCCCCTAGAGAAGGGCATGGCAACCCACTCCATTAGTATTCTTGCCTGGAGAATCCCACGGACAAAGGAGCCTGGCAGGCTACAGTCCATGGGGTCATACAGAGTCAGACACGAATGAAGTGATTTAGCATGCACACATTCACATATGACACCCAGACTAGAACTGTCATTTACTCAAGGAACAGTACTTTTGCCCTCCATATTATGGATGAAGAGATTAAGTCTCCACAAGATACTCAGCAAATAAGTGGTGGGAGGAAAAAAAAAAAAATCAAACCCAGCTCTCTTAACTACAGTGTTCTTGGTTTATGATGAATGTTCAACCTAATGAGATTTCTGTGCATTATATAATCTAGAATTGGAATCTAATGCTCTTCACTCACTCCAAAGCCAATACATCAGCCTGGAACATTTTGCCTCTTATGGTCCTAGACATGACTCTGGAGAGTCAGTCAGCTTTTCATTAGGATTAGTTAATTTGACCCAATATACCTTTCCCCTCTCTTATCTGGGCTTCCCTGATAGCTCAGTTGGTAAAGAATCTGCCTGCAATGCAGAGGCCTCGATTTGACTCCTGGGTCAGGAAGATCCACAAGGGAAGGGATAGGCTACCCACTCCAGTATTCTTGGGTTCAGCTGGTAAAGAATCCACCTGTAATGCGGGAGACCTGGGTTCGATCCCTCGGCTGGGAAGATCCCCTGGAGAAGGGAAAGCCTACCCACTCCAGTATTCTGGCCTGGAGAATGCCATGGACTGTATATTCATTCCATGGGGTCACGGAGAGTTGGAGATGACTGAGCGACTTTCACTTTCACTTTCTCTTTTACCCAGTTCTCTGTCCCCCACACACCCTACTTTCAGCTACTGGACACCTCCTCCTTCACAGACCCTAAATAACTCTCTCCTTGCCCCTAAGCAACTTCTCCATCTGTAGAATGGAGGGTTGATAGCACAAAACAATACAGAGACAAGAAAAGCATACAGAATAATGTCTCGCAGCAGATACCAAACAAATGTTAATTAACTGTACCCACTCCTTCCAGTCTTACTTGTCTTTTAAAGTTCAGTCCACCTCAACTCCCTGGATTACTCCAGAAGAGTTAATGGTTTTCTCTTCAACTTTGGTGATTTAAATATTCTTCACAGTCTCAGTTTTGAAATTTATGCCCTGACTCAAGTACACATACCTATTTCTCCAATTAGAATGCAAAGGCAGTATCTCATTTGTATTTTTATCCTCAATGAGGCTAGCACAGTGTGATGGGCAGAGACGGTCCCAAATAAGTAACTGCTGAATTTATTCATGTATACTCTCATTAGTGGATGGCTAATTAATTTTAAAATAAATCTGCACAGAAGACGATTATACAACACACATAATTAGAACAAATATATCTATTAGTGCCACATTCAGTAAGCTAGTCTCATTCACTTACAACTTTGGAAAAAAGAAATAATTCTTTGAACATAACATTATAAATTAAGTATCAATAACATTAAGGGTTTACTGCAATGTGTTTTCATTAAAATATCTTTGAAATATATGACATCATGGCATACACCACCATCTCATCCAGGTTCTTATCCCTGTGCACATCCAAACAGAATCCTAGCAGACTGCTGGTCAGCTCCAGTGCTTAACAAATGTTCCCTATACTGAGCTTAAGTCAGTCTTTTCATAACTTCTGCTCATTAATTCTAGCTCTGCAATTTATATTAATAAGGTTTCTACCCCGAGGAAATCTATAATTGGAACCACAGCCTTTTAAATTGCAATCTGTACCCTTTCTCTACAGTTCAAACAAAAGGAGAAGAAAAACTATCAAACTTAGGACAGCAGGAAGAAAACTTCTCATTGCTTACTGGACAACCTAACCCATTATGGGCCACATCCCATCAGACTTCAATGCCTCCAATCCTCCCATCCTACAGTGACCACAGTTTGAAGCTGTACAAGCTAGAGGATATTAAGAGATAAGCATTTTCTCATTCTTTCTGCTCTGTCCAGTGAGCCCAGGAAAACTCTCAGCATGTTCAATGCACCTCAGACACATCCAAACACGATCTAGAATTTGAAAATAGAAAACAAGCAGAATACTATGGCCTAATACTCTGTGCATAATGAAACAGCCCCTGCAGTATGGATCTAGCTTCCCTCTCATATTATTTGCTTATCGAGGGGTACTGCAACATGATCTTAGAGATCAAAAAGGCAGCCTTGGGGAGCAACTGCTAAGCGCATAAAATCTGCTGAACACTCTGTTGTTCCATCCTTGGAGAGCAGATCTAAGGACTGTTGCATCATTACTATCTCAGAAAACCTAAAAGCTGATTTTCAAGAGGCCACATTCATTGGTCTCTGAGAAGTTTTACAAAGTGATATTGTTTAGTCATGGCAAGTACAGAGCGCTGGATTATCAGCAGATGACACTGAAGATGAGAAAGTTAACAAATGAACACACAGTTTAAAAACTTACAGCGCTACCATTCTAAATACTTTCTTCACTTATGGATTCCTGCTTCTGTTGTCATCTACACAAAAGATACTCCCACCTCCCAATGTGTTCTGCCAGCTCTGCTCACACTTCTATAAAAGGGGTGATGTCAAGCTTACTCACGTGAGGAGGCTCCCACATGTCTTAAGATTAAATGGAAACATATTTCCTTTCAAATAGTACTAGCATTTCTTCAGCCTAGGAACAAGCACTAACACTATGAAAGGTCCTGCTTCTAATTAAGTATTCCTCATTTACTTGTGAAAAATTTCTATAAAATAACGTGGCCATCTTTCAGCGCTTACAGTGACCACCTGTAAAACTCTGGCAATAGCATGTCACACATGCCACATGCTGGACCCAATCAGGTTAACTGTAGCGAAACTACTGATACGTGGAAGGATGCGAAGCAGAGCTGGTCTCCAAGTCAGGAACAGACTACCCTAGCCAGGTTAGTGTCATGTTATCCTGGAATTCAAAATCTATTTTCCTTAAACAAACAAAAAAAAAAGGCGGGCGGTTGGGGGAGGGGGTGGCAGCGGGGGAACAGTAAAAATTACTTTCCTAGACTAAGCTGTAAAAACGTATGAAATAGTGGTAAAAGCAGAAAACATTTACAATGTTTTTACGATGTACAAGGCACTGTTAAAGCCTTTAAACTGCACAACAACCTTCCAAGTTAGGTACTGTCACTCTCCATTTGCAAATGCAGAAACTGAGGCAGAGAGAAGCTAAGAAACTTCACCAAGGTCAAAAAGCTGACAAACGGCAGGGGGGAATCCTCCCACAGGTAACACTTAAAACTCACAATGGAAAAAAAAAAAAAAAAAAAGAAAGAAAAGTTCTAAAATGTACTCTTTTGGCATGTTCCTTTCTCCAGACTCCTTCTTCCCAGGGGCCTGAAGTAAACACTATCTAAGACACCTCATAGCCAACTCCAGTCTGACACCTTCGCACTCATCCTGCAAGATCTGTTACAGTAGCTAGTAGCTAAACTAAAACTAAATAAAATGAAAATCTCCACTACTTGATCACCTCTTCAAGTTCTAGTGGCGCTCCTACTAGAGAGCAGATAAAATGCTTCTGTCTTTCCAGGAAGTTCTATTGGGTATTCAGTTGCCTGACAAGCTTTTTCCATAAAGGGCCAAATAATAAATATTTTAGGCTTTGCAGGCTTTATAGTCTTTGCAGTCGTTACTCAATTCCACCAGTATAGCGCAGTCATAGACAAAACATAAACAAATCAATGTGGCTGTTTCCCAAAAGTAGACAGATGCCCCGTGGGTCACAATTTATCAACCCTTCTTCTAGATAACTGGAGCATACATGTATATTTCCTCTCGTGTTTTTTTTTTTAATTGGAGTGTAATTGTATTACAATGCTGTGTTGGTTTCTGCGGAACAATGAACTGAATAAGCTATACTGATACATTCATCCCCTCCCTCTTGGATCTCTATCCTACCCCATCCTCCTTTTTGATCTGCAACTTCTCTTCCCTAACCAAGGGAAAGAAGAATGGCAGTAGGATTATAGATTTTGCCTTCTCCCTCTGTGGAGAGGGGCATGCATCACATTGTCTCCTTTTCAATCTCATCTCTTTCCCCTCACAAGGTACAACTGCATGTTCTCCAGCCCAATAGTTCTTAAGAAGCTGAAAATCAGATTTGGGGGCCCCATCTGTGAAGGTTGATTTAGCAGATTTAAGGTGAAAACGGCTGTCTGAGGAGACCTTACAAANGGAACTAAAAAGCCTCTTGATGAAAGTGAAAGTGGAGAGTGAAAAAGTTGGCTTAAAGCTCAACATTCAGAAAACTAAGATCATGGCATCTGGTTCCATCACTTCATGGGAAATAGATGGGGAAACAGTGGAAACAGTGTCAGACTTTATTTTGGGGGGCTCTAAAATCATTGCACATGGTGACTGCAGCCATGAAATTAAAAGACACTTACTCCTTGGAAGGAAAGTTATGACCAGCCTAGACAGCATATTCAAAAGCAGAGACATTATTTTGTCCACAAATGTCCGTCTAGTTAAGGCTATGGTTTTTCCAGTGTTCATGTATGGATGTGAGAGTTGGACTGTGAAGAAGGCTGAGTGTCGAGGAATTGATGCTTTTGAACTGTGGTGTTGGAGGAGACTCTTGAGAGTCCCTTGGACTGTGAGGAGATCCAACCAGTCCATTCTGAAGGAGATCAGCCCTGGGATTTCTTTGGAAGGAATGATGCTAAAGCTGGAACTCCAGTACTTTGGCCACCTCATGTGAAGAGTTGACTCACTGGAAAAGACTCTGATGCTGGGAGGGATTGGGGGCAGGAGGAGAAGGGGACGACAGAGGATGAGATGGCTGGATGGCATCACTGACTCGATGGACGTGAGTCTGAGTGAACTCTGGGAGCTGGTGATGGACAGGGAGGCCTGGCGTCCTGCAATTCATGTGGTTGCAAAGAGTTGGACACGACTGAGCGACTGAACTGAACTGAAAGTACCCAAGATCAAGAGAACCACAACGGTTCTCAGACCATCAAGAGTGGAGCCTTCAACTTAAGTCTATCAGATTTTTATATTCCTGATCTCATCAATCACCCAATCCTACAACTCTGCATCAATATGGTACCTTGCCCAGGTTTTCTAAGCTAGAATTCTTGAAGCATCTTCAAGGCCTCTATCTCTCAAATCTCACATCCACAAGGTTACCAGGTACTAATGGTTTCACCTTAGAAGACTTTTATATTGGTCCTCTCTTCCTCATAGCCTACATTTAAGCTTTAAGTCAAAGTCCCCGCCACTCATCTCCACCTTCTTCAGCCACCAGTTACATTTCCTTAGAAAAGAAAAGAGAAAGCTAATCATTACTCTCCCAGGTTAAAAACCCCCTGCTGGCTCAAGAATCAAATCCAAACTTCTTAAGTGTGTGTGAGGCCGCAATATCTGCTTCAGGTGCAGCCAGGGCAGCACATTCTGCAGGGTTCCTGCCACACTCACTGCACCTGCAGTGAGCAGGCCAGCGAAGCAGTGACAAATCTCCTTCCAAATAACATGGTGTAGGTATGTACATAAAATTCTCATTCTACACTTAGGCAATTCCTGCTGCAAAGACTCAGCGGGGTAAGAAGACTTTTGTATGGAGTTCAACATTCTGTGGCTTGTGAACATACCAGACTTGCCTGTGAGGGTCCACGAGTCTCCAGCAGAGGTGTGGGTCGGTGGTGGCCTGCTGCAGGGTCGGGGGCACTGAGTGTAGCAGTACATGCATGGGATCTTTTGAAAGAGGTTGCCATTATCTTCATGACCTCCATCATAGTTTGACCCCAGGTAACATGGGTCCACCCATCAACAGAAAATTGGATTAAAGATTTACTGAGCCTGGCCCTGCCCATCAGAACAAGACCCAGTTTTCCCTTCAGTCAGTCTCTCCCATCAGAAGCTTCCATGAGCCTCTTATCCTTCTCTATCAGAGGGCAACAGAATGAAAACCACAGTCACAGAAAACTAACAAATCTAATCCCATGGACCAGAGACTTGTCTAAGTCAATGAAACTATGAGCCATGCCGTGTAGAGCCACCCAAGACGAACGGGTCATGGTGGAGAGGTCTGATAAAATGTGGTCCACTGGAGAAGGGAATGGCAAATCACTTCAGTATTCTTGCCTTGAGAACCCCATGAACAGTACGAAAAGGCAAAAAGACAGGACACTGAAAGATGAACTCCCCAGGTTGGTAGGTGCCCAACATGCTACTGGAGATCAGTGGAGAAACAACTCCAGAAAGAATGAAGAGTCAGAGCCAAAGCAAAAACAACACCCAATTGTGGATGTGACTGGTGATAGAAGCAAGGTCTGATGCTGTAAAGAGCAGTATTTCATAGGAACCTGGAATGCTAGGTCCATGAATCAAGGCAAATTGGAAGTGGTCAAACAGGAGATGGCAAGAGTCAACGGCAACATTCTAGGAATCAGCAAACTAAAATGGACTGGAATGGGTGACTTTAACTCAGATGACCATTATAGCTACTACTGCGGGCAGGAATCCCTTAGAAGAAATGGAGTAGGCATCACAGTCAACAAAAAAGAGTCCAAAATGCAGTACTTGAATGAAATCTCAGAAACGACAGAATGATCTCTGTTCCTTTCCAAGGCAAACCCTTTAATATCACGGTAATCCAAGCCTATGCCCCAACCAGTAACACTGAAGAAGCTGAAGCTGAATGGTTCTCTGAAGACCTACAAGACCTTCTAGAACTAACACTCAAAAAAGATGTCCTTTTCATTATAGGGACTGGAATGCAAAAGTAGAAAGTCAAGAAACACCTGAAGTAACACGCAAATTTGGCCTTAGAGTACGGAATAAAGCAGGGCAAAGGCTAATATTTTGCCAAGAGAATGCAGTATGGTTATTATTAGCTCTTTATTTCTGCAAGAATTGATCTGCTTTATGTGGGGTGGGAATAAAGTGAGACATAGAGACATACATTAATCTCATTGGTACCATGGACTCCATAAATACTTTCAAGTGTGTGTGGTAATAGTCATGGAAGATATTAGGCGGGTATTTTTGAAGGAATCTGTGTAATCTGGGGAGACCTGGTAGAATTTACTCTATGGTTACTTCACAACACAACCCCACTTTATGCCGTATAAAACTTCCATTTCTCATATTTTATAATTCTAAACTCTTGGTCTGTCTGCTATACTTAAGGATAAATCTTCTCCAGTGCCGAGAATAAATATTTTGTGCCAAACACCAAACCAGATACAGGAGAACATAAAGATGACTTCTGTATTTTCCCACAATTTGAAGGCCATTCTTTGGCTCGGTTGTGTGGGTAACTTAGGAGCTTGAAAGGCACTCTCTCACACTTGGGCCCATTTTACAACTTCTCCTTCCTTTGCTTGTTACGGACAAGGGTTCCATATGGAGGTCCCTGACAATGTGACGGTTCAATTGCTTCTACTTAACCTCAGAATAGTCAGTCCTTAACACTAAGGGCAGTTATTTTCTCTCAATCTTCAAATCCCCAAAGGTGTATTTGCTTCTTAAATTGTAACCCCAGGAATAGAGGGAAACTTTAAGAAAAAAATGCTTTAACTAAATTTTTTAAATTTCACATGAAAAGATGTTCTATATCATTAATCACAGGAGAAATACAAGTAAAGATCACAATGGGATACTATTTCACACCTACTAAGATGGTTCTAATCAAAAGACAGAAAATAACAAGTGTTGGCCAGAATGTGGAGGACTCGAATCTTCATATGTTGCTGATGGAAATGTAAAATGGTGCAGCCACTTTGGAAAACAGCTGGGCATTTCCTCAAAATGTTAAACACAGAATTACAATACAACATCAATTCTGCTCCTAGGGATACACCAAGAAAAATGAAAACATATGTCCACACAAAAACTTGTGCACAAATAGGGAAAGTGGAAAAAAATGCAAATGTCCATCAACAAATAAGAATGGATAAATAAAATGATGAGGAATACCTGGTTTCAGTTTTGCAAGATGAAAAAGTTCTGGATATCTGATTCACAACAATGTGAATATAATACTACCGAACAAGACACCGAAATTTTGCTGGCAAATCTAGTAATGAAATATTTGGTGATAAAAAGAAATGAAATAATGACACATGCTATAATATGGCTGACCTTGAAAACATTATAGTCCGTGAAAGAAGCGAGAAACAAAGGACCTCGTAATATATGATACTATTTATATTAAATGTCCAGAATAGACAAATCTAGAGAGACAGAAAGTAGACTGGTGGTTGCCAGGGGCTAGGGAACTTGGCAAGAATGGGAATGACTTATAATGGATACAGGGTTTCTCTTGGGGTGATGAAATATTCCAAAATTGTCTGTGATGATGGTTTGCACAAATCTGTGAATGTACTTAACACCAGTGAATAGTACACTTTTATTGGGCCAACTGTATGTATATGCATCTTATCTCAACAATGCTATTAAAATTATACATGCAAAAAAGTTACTTCTAGGTCCTTAGGCTAAAGCCATAATGTAATAAAGTGCCTTCAACGTTGGGGTCTGTATCAGCAAGATCTGCATCAATTTTTCCTTTTCATATTAAGAATAAGAATCTGATTTACTTGAAATCCTCATTGCCTTCTCTACCTGCTCTGCTATGTTCTTCTATGCTCTCTCCTCAACAAGTGCTCCGTGCTTCTGAGTGATGGGCCTGCAGAGTTACCTAGGGAACCACAAAGAGCCAGAGAGAGACTCCAACAGAGAGCCTCTGAGGCCTTAGAGAGACCAGAAAATAAGGCTTCTCCATTGTTCATCACGAAGGGGCTTGGTTAAGATGCAGGGACAGGCTAACAGGCTAGAGAGACGTAGAGAACCAAGGGGATGACCCCTATGAGCCAGAACATTTTCATAAACACAGTGGTCTGGCTATGGTTTAATGCTCTCAGCAAATATCCTCAATTGGGGTCTCAGGATCTCTAGAGACCCACAGATACACTCAAGAATCTGTGACTTCTCCAAAATAATCTTTCAATTCTGTGCTTTCATCCTAGTGTTCTTCCGAAAGAAAGTGATACAAATCCAGACCAGATCATTTTAACCACACCTTTACCAACACAGTGCCCAGGTGTACATTTATTATTCCATTGGCGCTGAGTGATCCTCATCAGAAAAACACAGTCTGCAGGCAGGCACACACATGACAGTGACCAAGGCCAATTTTGAGACGTTTATGAACCACTAAGACTTTGATTTCACGATGCCAGAATGACAGGCACTGGAGTTTTGTGCTATGTTCACTGCTTCGCCCAATAAGGAAAGGACAGAGGCAGACTGGATACATCATCAATGGAGGTACACCAAACGAAGGTCAAATGACATTAAGGCATTCCTAACAATATCTCCATAATGGCATGAAAGTATTGTAGAACAAAGGTTTTGTTTTGGTGGTTCAAAAATTTACAAAGAGAAGGCAATAATAAGAAAAGGATTTATTATGTTCAAATTGTTTTCAAAACAGTGTAAATGACTCATTTCCACTATCTATTGACTTCCTTCAACAGTCTGACACTTGGCTGTATGCTGAAACTGTAAAAATCTGTAAGGACTAAATTTCACAAACATTGTGCTCCTTTTCCTGACTCTAGTAATCATTGAATTGGATGTATGTCTGATGTCAATTTCAGTACCTCTGAATACTAGTCTTTGAATGTACAAGACACTAACTACATCAGCAAAGAAATTGGAAATCATTAAAATCATTAAAACTGTAATTCAAGGACTGCTCACTGACACAGCTGCAGTCTGATGGTCCTGAGAGAGCAGGCAAGGCCTTCAAGTCCATAATGTGATTTTGAATAATATATTTATTGCCAACAGGTATTTTCTGAATTACTATCATGAAAATCAAAAGGCTGTTATGCATTAAGCATTTATTAGGACCCAAGGCAACAATTTTATATTATTTAAAATAAATAAACATAAGTGATTAAGACTCAGCAAAAAAACATTCATTAATTTATATTTTAATTGTTTAATAGTGTCTGCATTTATTGGTGATTTTTAAAAATGTTTTAACAGCTATATAAACACTATAAGCATAAGGAGTATATATTTTATTTCATGCTTATAGATAGTACAATTAAGCAAAGCTAATTTAAGTCAACAAAAGGGGATGGCTGAAATGCATGTGTGGCTGGCAAACACTAATATGGGGTTGATCTGAACATGATCATTCATTCAAAAAACATTCAAGATCCTACTGTGGGCCTGGTAATTACGATACAGTGTAGAACAAGACTGACACATCTATGCCTTCATGGGGCCTAAAATTTATTTTAAAAGGCATGCAAATGTAACAAGTGAAATGCCAAAGAGATAGGAAGTATTACAGAAAAAAATAGCAAGAGGACTTTATTTAGTTTATGGGGTGAAAAGGACTCCCTGAGAGGAAATTACATTTAAGCTAAGTAAAAAAGAAGAAATAGGAGCTAGGAGTAGCTGAGACAGTAAAGAATCTGCCTGCAATAGAGGAGACCCAGGTTCAATCCCTGGGTTGGGAAGACTCCCTGGAAAAGGGGATGGCAACCCACTCCAGTATTCTTGTCTGGAGAATCCTATGGACAGAGGAACGTGGTGGGCTACAGTCCATGGGGTCACAAAGAGTCGGACACGAATGAGTGACTAACACAACTTCAGAGAAAAGTGAAGCAACAGAGGGGAGAGTAATCTCGGCATCAGACGCACTCTGCAGACTTGTCAGGAAAGCACAAAAGATTAGAGGAACAGAAAGAAGTCCTGCAAGGCTGTAAGTGGAGTGTGAGTCTGGTGTATGCTGGTGGGGGTGGGGGGCTGGCCGTGGTGGGGGTAGGGTAAGAGCTGTTGATTCTAGATAGAGGCAGGGACTTCCTCTTGTAAGGTCCTGAAGACTTCTTAAAGGGTCTGACTTTTAATTCCTTAGGGAGGACTTCTGAGGGTGATGACAAATCACTGGAGGTTTTACACAGGTCACACACATTGAGTTTTATTTTGTAAAAACCCCCTCAGACTTCAGGTGTATAGAGCACTGGAGGTCAAGGTCAGAAAGGACGGCCAGAGGCAGCTTCAGCAGGCCGGGCAAGACAGGAAGGCGGCCACCTGGGACTGCTGCCTTAGAGCAGCATATGGGAGAGTTTTAGGACATCTCGGATAAAATGTAGCAACTTAAGTTTAAGACAGAATTGAGACAGCTTGATAACTCATCGCAGGTGGGAGTTAAATGAGAAGGATATATTGGGTTGACCAAAAAGTTCATTCCGGTTTTTCAGTAAGCTGTTACAGAACAATCTGAAGGAACTTTCTGGCCAACCCAATATTATGGAAAATGGCCAACTGGTAACTGGTGGATGGTGTCTTTCACCAGATGGAGGAAGAATCGCAAATCCTTGTAAGTTGAGGACCACCTGCATTCAAAGGCTGCTTTGTACAAGTTGTTGGAAAAAAATACTTCTGTTTTTCTTGCAATTTCATACCTCTGCATCCATTATGAATATTTTTAAAAAATAATACTGACTTGCATAATCACTCACACCCAGAGGCGGCAATATTCAAAACAAGCCTGTGTTCTTTTGGGAAAGTCTTGGTTCAAAGACAAAATCTGAAAACAGACAAATCTTTTGATCCTTACTATTGACACGGTGCTTCAATGCAAACCCGAGCTACTTAAGACCTTCCTTTGATGGGACGAAGAGCAACAGCTCAACACAGGCACTTGGGTTTAAAAGGCCCCCACTCTCCACTCATGCCTGAGAAACTGGATTTAAATATCAGAAGAACTGGGAACTCAAGTTCAAGTGACCACTCCACCTGGCAGAATTTAACCCAGCATTAAACCGCTCCATGCAAATTCACAATTTGCTAAGGACAAACAACTCTGGGAAAAGTTTTCCCATGACCCACTCCCTCATGAACATTTTTAATATTTCAAAATGCTTAGAAACTGGAACTAAGCAATTTAAGACTCTCAAAGGGTCAGAGCAACTAGAATTAGCTGAAGAATGCATTATACATGAAGGACACCAAGGCTCTACAAACAGGGCATCTTCTTCACACCAAAGCACAAGAAAACAAAGGAAAAACTAAACTACCACAGACCACAGAAAATATCACATGAAAGGAAATTCATGTCTGGCCTAGCCTACAAAAGAAGAAACTCAATAAACAGGCTTGGTTTCTGTGGGCTCCCTGAAAGCAAGGAGCAGAAAGAGGAGAATCATTTCAGTCTTGAAGGTGAGACTTTCAAGGATTCCTAGGATTATTAAGGAGGCAAATAGAGGCAGAGGGTCCCCTGCCTCCATCTCCACACGTCTCAGTCCATTATCTGTTCACCACAATGCACGATCTACATTCTGTGTCTGCCTCTCGTTCTTCCTCCAGGGGCCAAAAACGGGAAGACTATTGACATGGATGATCATTTATTTCATCAACACTTGTATCACACTTATGTGTCAGGTACTATTCTAAATGCCTCACAAATAAGAACCCACTTAATCATAACTACTGCACAAGTTAGGCACCCTGAGTTTTCTTGCTTTACACACAGGAAACTGAGGTGAGGAAATGTCAGCTATAAAATTTGCTCGAAGTCAAACAGCACTAGTAAGTGATACAGCTGAAATCTGAACCCAATTTTAATCATCTGAGCTACAAAAAGCTATAAAGATTACTGCAGTTTTCTTCTTTATTTCTTATATTTTCACATTTTCCTGCAATGAGGATTTACTACTTTTATACTAATAAAAAGCTAAAATATCATTTTTACTTTGAAGTATCAAACCAAAAAAATAAATAAAAACAAGCCTTTGAATATCTCATGTATGAAATCATACCTCATCTGTCAGAAGCCAAGAGGTTAGGTCAGATGATCCTCTTTGGATCATCTGCCACAAGATTTCGATTCTATGCCCTGTTTTCCATTACACAGGCAGTAAGGGCTGCAGAAAATGTAGACAAGGCAGCGATTATGAACACATGGTCTGGAAAACTGACCTGAGATCTAGTTCCAGTTTGCAAACTATAAAATCTGGAATAAATGCTTAAGCCCTGTAAACTTCAGTTTTCTGATAACTGAGTATAGATAACTATACCTGTCTGCCAGAGTTAGTTCATGTAAACTACTTAAAAATATAAATGTGCCTGGCATGGAGTAAGAGATCAAAAAATTGCCAAATACAAGAAAACTAAACTGTCCAGATATTTGCCTATGATAGATTATTCCTGGGCCAGAGCAATCAAATAAACCAAATAAAGTGAAAGTCGCTCAGTTGTGTCTGACTCTTTGCAACACCGTGGACTATACAGTCTATGGAATCTTGGAGGCCAGAATACTGGAGTGAGTACCCTTTCCCTTCTCCAGGGAATCTTCCCAACCCAGGGATTGAACCGGTCTCCTGCATTGCAGGTGGATTCTTTATCAGCTGAGCTACCAGAGAATCCCCAAATAAATCAAAGATTTCAAAAATCATCAAACATGAACAAAAGAAAGAATCTGAGTAAGAACATGAGGAGGGAGTTTCTTATCATCTCATTACTTAGCAACCAGGGCTAACAGAGTAGAGATCATCTTTGAGTCACAGAGATACGACTCCTAGATCCAGAAGCCAGAGTTATGGCAGTGCAGTGGAATACAAGAAAATAACTACAGTGGTAGGGGCCATGTCTCCCAGTGTGCCTTTGTTTAATATGAAGAGTTATATTTCAAGGAACAGGTTACTTCATGTCTCTGATTCTCCATTTCATTATTTGTAAGAGAAAATCACTGAACTGAGTGTCAACAAAGTTGCTTTCCAGCCCTAGTAACTTGTATTTTTTTAAGGGTATAGCCACATTTCTTTTAGTCAAGATGTACTAAAGAGTTTCCACCACATTTCTAAGGGCTATCACTCTGTCAAGCAAGTGGTCTTCAAATAGCACGTAATAAATAAAATTTTTATATTGCCCCTTTACTACCCACAGCAATTCCCTAAGGTTATGTTAAGTGTTCCTGTTAAAAAGAATGCTTCTGGCTCTGTGGTCCTGATATTCTTCTTCTCTTTAAAATATAATACNCAAAGTACTGGAGCCTCAGCTTTAGCATCATTCCTTCCAAAGAAATCCCAGGGTCAATCTCTTTCAGAATGGACTGGTTGGATCTCCTTGCAGTCCAAAGGACTCTCAAGAGTCTTCTCCAACACCACAGTTCAAAAAGCATCAATTCTTCGGTGCTCAGCCTTCTTCATAGTTAAGGTTAGGAAGTCTCTTTTAACTCCTGGGAAATTAATATAAGGCTGCTTCTGATGGCAGCTATGACACTGATGACCCTGGGACTGGTGTCAGAATCCTGACTCCACAAACACAAGGAAGTCCACTCCAATATTCCTGCTTGGAGCATCCCATGGACAAAGGAGCCTGGCGGGCTACAGTCCATGGAGTTGCACAGAGTCAGACGTGAGGAAGCAACTTAGTTCGCACGCACGCACATGTTGGACAATGTCAGGAGAACGCTTAGAAGAACTCTAGCTATCCATGACTGAGTAACTGCAGGACCTCAAAGCTTGACCATGAAAACAATTAACCTGGAAACAAGATCAGATCGAAAGTCAGGATTTTACACATCAGCTACCGAATGTTCAACAAAGAGGAAAAATTCTACTTGGGAATCTTTATAACCTGATGGCTAACATGCTGTATACATCACCATTTTGGCATTTTCAGCCTGGAGCAGTTATTTCACTTTGGTCCTCAGTTCCCAATCTATGGACTCTAGGATCCTGGCAGAGGTCTGTATACTGAACCCTTGTGTCACTCACATATGGACTACTATTTTACAAATATGGAAGATGCTGTGGTCATTCTTTATAATAGATATCCAGTTAAGTAATACTAAATAGTAACTTTGTCACTAAAAATTAGCAATCATCAGAAATGAGAAGAAAACTCTAAAGAAGCAAATATCTTTAAAACCTTTTAGTATTAAATAAAAGTGTCCCAATTTTTATAAGGGTTGAGAACCACTGCTTTAAAGTTCACGATTCCTAACTGAAGACAGTTTGTATTTATAATAGACATGAAGGAAAAAGAGAGAGGGTTTCAAAAAACTGAAAATCCTAATGTACATTTATCTCCATTCCCAGTCCTCTCCTGACCATAAACTTTCCCTTGGCATTTAACATCAAAGGTAGTTACCCTTTCATTCTTAGTTCACAAGCCATTGCAACAGTTCAAAGATAGAAATTGCACTGCATTGTGTATTAAGAAAATATACATGTATCATTCCATTCCTCCCTTAAAACAGAAAAGATCAGTCAGTTTATTTCTTCTTCCCCCCCTCTTCCACCTTCTCTTCCTTCTCCTGATGCTCTGATACAACTCTACAAAGGGGAAGTTATAGATCACTACAGATACTCAAAATGTTCAAGAGAAAAAAAGAAATATTTTATCCAGCATTTCCCAGTGAAAACGTACTCCAAATTTTAATTTATATTCTTCTCAGTGTAACATAAAAATCCTAGCTAAAGACAGCCTCAACATTAAACACTGCAAAAATAAGAAAAATAAATATTTCTGTTTAGGGAGTATTACAAAAATATTTAATTCATAAGGTGTATATGGATTTGGCCATGTCTTTCTATAATATAAGCTTTTCAGTAACTTATCGTGAACTGGGGATAGGAAGGTTAGGGGGCTATGTAAGGTAGTCATACTGTATGTAGGGTAACGGGGTGTGGAGAGAGTCATATACATTGCTTATTATTTTATCATTTCTTTTCTGGGATGTAAACTGTGTCCTAAGGGTAAACCAGAAGTGTTTTTTTATTCTAAGAAGTTAAAATACACTAATCTGACCTTTCAAACTCAGACCTGACAAGATATCTGTAAATTAAAACCTGCCATTAGAACTACGGCAGCAGAAAGCAAGTCACAAAGATGCAAACACAGCTAAATCTAGTCACCAACACAGAGGAAGTGTAAATGTAAAAGATGGAAAAAACCAAAACAATAAAACCCCTTAAACTCTGGGGAGAGAGTAATGGGAAAAGACCTACAGATTTCGGTAAAGTTAATCTCAAGTCAGTGTTTATCATCTCTCCTTTAGAAAGGTGAAAGGTCATCTGAATCATCACTGCCATCTCTGCCTTAGGCAGCAACTTTCCAGATTTCAAGGGAGCCAAGCATTCTAAATCGTTAAGACCCCTGTTCAAGTCCCAGCATGTCCATTTACTACTATGACCATTGACAAGTCACATTTTATCAGCCTCAGTTTCTTCTCTCCATCAAATGGAATAAATGAATCCTGTTTCAGACTGTCAAAAGAAAAAGTACATTACAAATGAGATAGAGGAAAAATGCTCTCTGTAAACAGAAAATAGGGGGCTTCCTTGGTGACTCAGCGGTAAAGAATCCACCTGCCAATGCAAGAGACCTGAGTTTGATTCCTGGGTCAGGAAGATCCTCTGGAGAAGAAAATGGCAACTCACTCCGTATTCTTGCCTGGGAAATCCCACGGACAGAGGAGCCTGGTGGGCTACGGTCCATAGGGTCACAAGAATCAGACACGACTTATTGACTAAACAACAACAAACAGAAAATGAGGATCTGAAGGCCACGTATTATTATTTCTGGGTTATTATTTAGTTATTATTAAATTCCACTAGAGTGGAAATAAATCCTGTTCCTAAGTAGGGGATAAGTTTGAGAGGTCACAAAGGCTATTCTATTTTACCTGAAACAGAATGACAGATGCTGAGGAAAGTCCTCAAGTAAATTAATGAACCAGAGGGCCAAGAATATACCTGGGTATAAAAAATAGAGACAAATGGTTGAACAGGTCTTCCCTTTCAAGAGTCTCTCTTAATGACTTGTTTTCACTTTTAATCTCATGATGCACTTGGCAAGAAGAGGCACAAACACAGACATATGAAAATCAAATTTAAGAAGTCCACATCTATCTAGAAAAAGATAAAATTAATTGCTCAGTGCTCATAGTGTTTCTTCGTTACTTAATGCTAACAGTTATACCAATTACTGATAATATCACAATGCTCAAAGCAGCTGCATTTTAAGAGATTAAAGTTCTGAAGGATCATTGGAATAATGGGATCTTATCATTCAAATTACCTCCATGTTGCTAAAAAGAAAAAGAAAGGGGAAGGGAGGGGAAAGTACAGATTTACCAGGCTGAGAAACTACCAAAGATTTTCCTTTCAAAGCAAAATCAATTATGTAATAAATATGTTTTACTATAAAAAATTCAACATGGAGGGGGGTGGGTATGATGAACATAGAACATCATGAATTTAGGCTCTACTTCCCTAGGAAGCTCAAGTGCCCAATATGATGAAGGTGCTAAGTGTACACAGTACTGCGACTGTGCATTTTCCCTCCCTGCTACAAAAAGAGACCCCTCTTTGCGGAATCTCCTTTTTCTCCCTCCAGTCATTTGCTTGGATCCCTTCTTCCAAAAGAAAGTGAAAGGTGATGTCACTGGCTTAACATCATTCAAACATTTAATTTGAGGCTACAATCTTCCTACCAAACTGACTCTCCTCAACCATCACACCTCCCCTGGCGTCCCTCTGCAAGGCTGGAATTCAACCAGACAGATAAATAAAGGCAGGAAAACAGGCTGGGCTTTCACTGGGGGGGCTGAGAAGTCCATCTGATTTAGTCCCTGGAGAGAGGAGCTGCCAGAGAAATGAAGAAGCAGAAAGTCTGCGCAGAAAACCAACCTTTGCTCTAGCATTTTGCTCTTCACCTCTGCGCTTCTGAGATGGAGCAAGACAAGCATGTGAACTGTAATCTACCTAGTGACTTTGAGAAAACTCATTCTCAGTTTTACTCTGATGAAAAATGGCATTTAATGAATAAAGATGTCAGGCTCCTACCTTTAAAAATACCTCTGTCTCAGTAAGGGAGGCTGGCTAAGAAACTACGACTGGAGTTAACAAACCAGACACCAGACTAAACATCTCACAACTAGCTGCCCCTCATTCTTGGTCACTACCTTTCCGGTGTGTGTGTCTGCATCACCAATTCCCTTAGGTCCTGACAGTCTGGCTCTCCCAGAATGGAAAGCAAAGAGCCTGGACTTCTCTGTTACAGNGCCTAAAGAGCTTCAGGATGGGAAAAGACTTGTCTTGCGCCTGGCTGACTCAAACGGGAGAACGTGCCCGCAGCAGACACGAACTGCCAGAAAAAGAAGGAAAAAAAAAAAGTATTCTGGGTTCCTAGGCTCCCTCTCTACTGAGACCCTTAGCTGCACAGTATCCTAATATTTATATATACCAATTCCACATGAAAGATCATCATATAGTGAAGAATGCATATAGTGCATTCTTACAAAAAAAACAAGTATTTCTCTAGGCGTACAAATCACTAAGCAGTTCCCAAATTCCGGGTTTATGTCCATTTTGTTACCCTCCGACTTAGGTGAACCTCAGGGTCCTGCTAACAAATGGTTTAAGAATCTGCCATAAGCAGAGTGTGCCAGCTCTAGGAGTGTTCAGTGCCCAGTTTCTGGGCTTGCAAGTGAGAACAATTTCATCCCTACCGTGCCTGCCCTTGCCCAAGAATCTATCAGGTTGCCAGGCACTTAAAGCACTGTCTCTGATCAACAGCTTCTTTTATCATCAAGGTGATGGCTTAAATAAAAGTTATTCTCGCTTCAAAACTCAACATGGAGAATAGTATATAATGATTATTCTACATGAAAAGTTCAATTTTGACTGAAGTAGAAAGAAACTGATGGACATTAAGCTCCTGCTCAGTGTTCGCATCTCATTTTAAACTCCCTTAAATCTGAATATTTCCCAATAGATCTGCAAAAGTCATCTTCTCACATTCCCAACTGAGGAAACTGGGTCAGAAAAGTTAAGTATCTATCCCGATGTCTTAGCTAAAAAGTGGTCAAGTGGAGAGGTCTTTTCTAAGTACAAAGTCTGCACCACTTCCTCTACACTCTAATTCTCAAAACAATCGTGAATTCTCAGGGAAAAATCAAGCCAGCGACTATCTGTGATCCACCCCTTTGTCTCCCACTGAGCCTGCAACTCCATACCATCACTCCATCACACCAGCTGGGCTCCTTACCCACCTGAATTATATGCACCTTGATGACTCGAGCAGAGGACACCGTGCTCTTTACCATTATCTACCACTGGCTCTGTCAGCCTTTTCAGAATCATTCAGTGGCAAAAGTTCAGAAGGTTATGGGACAGCCACTTATACGCCAAAGTACAAAGTCTGTTCAGTTCAGAACCTAATCTGCTGACTAATATTTGTTCTCTGAATTCTTTTACTCTAACTGGGCTCTTTTAAGAAGAGGGCAAACAAACAAACACACAAACAAAAACCACACCCACACAAAATGAACGAAACACGCGTGGACTCCACTCTTGATGAAATTTGAAATTCTCTCACTTTTCATTTCCTTCTGTTTTAGCACTTAGTTCACACTCACCCGTCAAGAGCATGCTCCTATTAGTCTCTTGACAAGCCAAGAAAGAGTATGTGTTAAAAGGAGATTAAGAATTGTGGCCACAGTGAGACCCCAGACATTTGAGAGGGAGAGAGGGAGAAAGTGAGTGCCCTTCCCTGCCACCTTACTCAGCAGCACAGCCTCTGGGAACTCTAGAGCAGGTAAGTCAAGGCCAAGGGCAGTTCAAGTGTGCCAGTAGGGGCTGAGCAGAAGCAGATGCACTCCCATCCTTCAGGTCTGCACAGTGGCATGAGGGCTAATACTAAAAATAAAGGGCTAATAAAAAATCTCCTGAGGGCTCTTAGCATCCTTTTAGGGTCCAGCTCTGCCTCTGCTGCTGTCATTTTCCTTCTCGAAGTCCCTTGTTTATCCTGGACCTGTCCACTTTTCATTTCCTTTCACAAACTTAATGCTTCGTCCCAAAGCCCTGCCATTTCTTTCCCACAAAGTACCCGCTGGGAGAGAAGGGGGACGGAGAGCAGGACAGAAATGTTAACTCAACATTTCTCTCAATTCTCTCTCATTTTAAAAAAAAAAAGATAATTACCACGTTTGGGATACAATTCTATTTTGAAATTCTTTTTGGTATCCCTTCCTTCATTGCTGTTACTTATTAATCCAAGAGCCTTGAAGGAAAAACCTCTAATGAAAAATTAAATTCTTGAGACAAAGCAAAGGAAACATGATCAAGTTAAGCTGTACGGATCCCAAAGTTCATAGTCTGGATAATGCAAGACTCCTAGGATTGCATCTGTTCCCAACATATATGTATCCTAACTATTACAAGGCCTAAGCGTCATATCGCATTCCCATGGCTCAGCTATTCTCTTGCCCCTTCTGTATTTCATGGAAATTGTTTCTTGCTTGCTACTGTTAAGTAGGGGAAAAAATATTAAAATAACAACCTCATAAAAAGAGGGAAAAAATGCTCCTGGGTAGGCACAAATGACACCACAAAAAATAAAACTGATTCTGGAAGAATACTGAAGGTTAATTTTTCAAGTCTCCACTCCCTAAGTATCACAATCCATGGATGAATACAGCAAGGGTGTGAAAGCCATTTCTGAAGCTCCAAATTAAGTGACAAGAGACTGCCTTCCTCAGGACTAACAGCTGTAGAGGAGGAGAGGATAAACTCATATCCCAAAATGATGTTTCTTATCTTTCTTCATCTTCAAAGAGAAAGTCTTTACTTTGACGATTAAAAATGTCTGCTATGCGATTTCTCTGTGTGAGGATTCCTGGCCATTATCACAGGATTTTCTGCAAACAAAAAAAGAAACATGACAAGCCATCTGGTTACCTAAGAGACTGCCTCTCTGTAGCAGCCTTCACGGTGGCATCCCTGTCTCTGTCTCCACTTCCAGGGTAGCACATGCAACAGGCTCTTCTGGGAAGGAGTTCTCTGGCACTCACACTCACTTCCCGGCCTGTGCAAGACCAGGACCATGGTTTTCACGAAAGATGTCTTCAGAGCCAACTGGCTGGCTTGATTGGCATTTACCCACAGAGGGTTATTAGCTATTTTCAAGGAGCCAGAGAATCATTTCCCATGGCAAAAATGTAGCAAAAAAAAAAAAAAAAATAGTCTGCCTGCAAGATGGTTTAGGCTCCCTTTTGGGCACAGAGTTCCCTGGTTTTAAGAAAGCTGAGAAGGAAAGCATTACTTAGAACACCTGTAGCCTGACTTGGGAGAGCCAGCTGCAAGTCAGAAACACAGGCCAGGATGGCTACAGGCCTGAGCTGGTATGTGTACTTCAACATACACACATTTTGAGCAGAATCAGTACTATTTACATAGGACCCACAGGTGTACTTGCCTCACTGGATTCTCAAAACTGCCTTTGCAGGGAGGACTCATTACCACCACGTTAGAAGCAGCAGAACTCATACGTGTTAAGTCATTTTCTCAAAGCAAGAGGTAATGGAGCCAAAATTCACCCTGGGTCTGTTCTTCCTCTTGAGGAGACATGAGTAGGTGCATTTTGGCTGTGGGATTTATTATTCTGTGCTACACATCCTTTCCTCAGAAGACTCTCACTTTTAAAACACATCGTGGAATGTTCTCTCTCAACTACATCCTGTGACTTCATCCCCTTGCCAAGTCTTTTGAAAGTGTAAACTAAAAATGTAGTCTGCAATGGGCAACTGATTTTTAGCAATATGTCAATATAAATTAGGTTCAATCTGATCTTAGGTTGCAGCTGACAAGTGTTTAATAAAATAATAAAACAGATCCACTGGTCAGTCAAATTGTAATGGACAAAATCTTCATACATTTTTTTCCAACTCAGAATGCAAATATATATGAAAACTGGGTCACAATAACTGATGTATTGTGATTTAGTGAGTATAAATATGAAAGATTAGCAAGGACCCATGAAGGCTTAGCTTAGATGCAAATACTTGTACATAAATTAAAGTATTCAAACTGCTCCTGGCACAGACTGTGAGCAGGAACAGCCTTGAGTTATTTACTGACTGTTGATCATGATGTGCATTGTGTAGACTAAACAGTGTCCTGTAAGATATTTTTCTTTGGAAGGCATGTTTTGTCTATTCATCTTTTGTAGTGGGTGTTTCTGCCACCTTATTAAAAAAATATATTTAAAAAAGTCTCTTTGGGCATCCTTTAAAAATAATATATTAAAGAATCCAACAACTTAAAATAATTTGCCTTAACAGGTCAAATGAATATAGTACTTATTACTAAGACAATAACGTTCTTAAAAGGATTTTTAAAATACCTAAATATCTGCACAATTACACATCGGGAAGTTGCACTAGGTGAGTTGATAGGGAAGAAGTCACACACATCACTGTCCACTGATACATCAATTCTCAACTATCTACTAAAATGGAGCCATACAAGGTGGCAAAGTTGGACAGCTTCATCTTCATTTCCCTTCCTTTGCCTGTGGTGGCGTGACTAAGGCCAGCAGCAGGAAAGAGAAACAAAGTGCCTGGAAAATCCAGAAACGTTATTATAAACTTTTGAAAGATTATTCAAGTTTTAAACTAAACCTAGCTAAACAAATTCCAACCACTTTACACGTACTGACTCAATTATTCCTGACAACACCACTTTGAGGCAAGAACTACCATTACCTCCATATTACAAACCAGGAAACAGACACAGATCTATTAAATAATTTGCCTAAAGTAATACTACCTAGCAAATACAAGACCATGGGCAGCCTAGCCAGCCAGAGAATCTCCTTTAACCAACACATTTTACTACCAAGGAGACACAATTGGCTTGGACTTGCCTTCTCCAGCATTAAAGTTCATGGGGAATACTCCCATGATAAGGCAGAAGGAGAGAAGTAAAAGGCTCAGAGGTTTCCTTTTCTGCAGCAAGAATGTAACCATGAGTTATACAGGGTCAGGGACAGAGCACCTGCTACATGTTGCTGAATGAATGAATCCTGGAAAAAAAGGAAAAGATATTTGCAGAACAGTAAAGTTGGGAAGAAGGGCTGCTTCCTTACCTTGACCAGAATACTGGATTTTAAGGCTCCAGGATTGCCTGCCTCCAACACAACTGAATAAGCAAGAGGAGGGANAGTTGGACAGTTTCATCTTCATTTCCCTTCCTTTGCCTGTGGTGGCGTGACTAAGGCCAGCAGCAGGAAAGAGAAACAAAGTGCCTGGAAAATCCAGAAACGTTATTATAAACTTTTGAAAGATTATTCAAGTTTTAAACTAAACCTAGCTAAACAAATTCCAACCACTTTACACGTACTGACTCAATTATTCCTGACAACACCACTTTGAGGCAAGAACTACCATTACCTCCATATTACAAACCAGGAAACAGACACAGATCTATTAAATAATTTGCCTAAAGTAATACTACCTAGCAAATACAAGACCATGGGCAGCCTAGCCAGCCAGAGAATCTCCTTTAACCAACACATTTTACTACCAAGGAGACACAATTGGCTTGGACTTGCCTTCTCCAGCATTAAAGTTCATGGGGAATACTCCCATGATAAGGCAGAAGGAGAGAAGTAAAAGGCTCAGAGGTTTCCTTTTCTGCAGCAAGAATGTAACCATGAGTTATACAGGGTCAGGGACAGAGCACCTGCTACATGTTGCTGAATGAATGAATCCTGGAAAAAAAGGAAAAGATATTTGCAGAACAGTAAAGTTGGGAAGAAGGGCTGCTTCCTTACCTTGACCAGAATACTGGATTTTAAGGCTCCAGGATTGCCTGCCTCCAACACAACTGAATAAGCAAGAGGAGGGAATAAGGAACTCCCCCTGCTTTGATCTTGATGAAGCATTTGATACAGTGTCCCATACAATCAGGATCGCCAAAATCAACTGAAACTTAAGTGGCTACAAGATCCACACAGGAGTTAAGCAGGCTGGAAAGCAGGCTGGATCCATCCACCAGTGTGATGAAGAAAAGAACCACAAGGAACAGTACTCAATTTGTATTCAAAAGTAACTTAGGAATTGTCCACACTGTTACAATCAAATTTGCACATACCATTAATTTGGGAGCTGTGAAAAGGGCAAATGAGGGCAAGCCAACTGACTCAGTTAAATTAACAGAGGGGTGAAGAAAAACAAGAAGTTTGGTTTTATTTTTGTGCTCCCTTTAATTTTCAGGGAGGGGCTGAGAGTGCCCATTGGGTAGTAACCGCCTCTAGACCTGAAACGCCAAGACTGAACTAAGTAAAGTAAGCAACAGTAAATTGGATGTGTTTAAGATTTTAGGGCCTTCCATCTGAACTTCAAAAAGCACGATCCTATTATTGCACAGACCATCAGTAAGGTTCCATGGGAAATGATATTCCTTTCAACAAGAAGACTTTGTTAGCAAAACTCAAAGAAATGAAGGGGCTCAGAGGCTGAATTTAGAGGTCAGATGAAAAAGTCAGTAGTGTATGTATAATCTGGCCCTGCTACAAATATGCCGCTCCAGCAGAAGGTCATGAGAATGGTTTGCAAACACACGGCAGGATAAAGAACAGTGAAGGAAGAGGGAAGAGAGCAAAAAAACTTGGACTAACATTATTTTTTTAAGCATAAATTATCATTTCTAATTTTTTTAACGTTGAGAAATTTCTTTTCCCTTGGTAGAACTGTTTGCCTTCCTGGTAGATTTAGAAATCAAGAAACGGAAGTAGGAGAGGTCCAAGACATTTGGGGGGAGAAAAAAAAGGCCTAATTCACCCTAGGTCCCAGGAAATGCACAAGTGAGCATCATTTCATTCAACTGCTAAGAGACTGAAGAACCTAACTATTAGCTCTGTAGAAACCCTGCACCACACAGTGGACTCCACGGCTCATGAGAGACTGTTGATGAAGGGACAGTCACCAAGGAAATGCTACATGATCCATTTCCTTCGAAATTAAAAAAGGGGGTGGGGAAGGGTGGGGTATGCCTTAACCAAAGGCATAAAGATTAAAGCTATAGTGCACTCTCAACATGGGTGGGAAATTTATGTGAAAATGATGACATTCTGAGGTTATTTAATATATATACAGAATAAGAAGCAAATGATAAAACCTAAACAGATCTTCTCCAAGGTTTGACTGCTGGCCCCCTCCTAAGGTTTAAAAAGCAGATTGATGACACATGATGATATGATGACAAACTCAAAATTGGCCCAAGAATATAGCTAAAGGCTGCTGCTGCTGCTGCTAAGTCGCTTCAGTTGTGTCCGACTCTGTGCAATCCCACAGGCGGTAGCCCACGAGGCTCCCCCGTCCCTGGGATTCTCCAGGCAAGAACACTGGAATGGGTTGCCGTTTCCTTCTCCAATGCACGAAGGTGAAAAGTGAAAGTGAAGTCGCTCAGTTGTATCTGATTCCTAGCAACCCCACGAACTGCAGCCTACCAGGCTCCTCCATCCACGGCATTTTCCAGGCAAGAGTACTGGAGTGGGGTGCCATTGCCTTCTCCGAGCTAAAGGCTAGAGGTGCCTTATCTGACTGCATTCAGAATCACCTGCAGGCTTTTAAATACTATGTCTAGGGCAGGGGGAATTGCCAGTAGCATGGGGTAATCCCATTATCTGTACATGTAAGAAACTCACAAGCAACCCTATGTTGCAGTCTGGTTGCAGAACTTTTGCTGCAGACATTCTACTCCCTTCTAGACTCTGCCACCAGAACCAGTCACAAAAGAGACTAAATGATTTCCTTTCTTAAGAACCTTTAATGGAATAACCTTCAAAGGCAACGGAATGAAGTCCAAATTCCTTAGCAGGACACTCGGGGCCCTCCGTGATGTGTCCCAAGCTACTTTTCTGCCCTCCTTGGCCCCCACATCCCTCACGCTATCACTGTACCATTCCCCAAACACATCACATGCTTCTTTTATGTCTTTGGCACTCACTGCCCTAATGTTCCCTCAGCTCACCCACCCTTTCCCTACCAGTCACCATCTTCCTCATCGTTCAAGTCCGGGCTGCTCAAGTTACTTTTCTCCCTGTGAAACCTTTTCTGATCTTTCCAGCCAAAATCAGTCTCCCCTTCCTCTGAGCAAATGTCCACAAAAGGAGCTCATGCAGAAATGACAGCGTCTACCGCGTGCTGCGCTGGATGACACTGAATTGCCTGTGGACTGGTCTCCCCTAGAGAGCAGGGCCCCGGATCTCACTCACGTTTCATGCCATGGCTGAGAGTCAGACAGCATCAAAGTTTACTTTCTCAGTTACTCACAAGCACTGTAACCCTTGGTAGGTTATTTAAACACGATGAGCCTCAACCTTATGATCTTTGAAATGGGACCCACAAAGAAGGAGACCTACCTTCATGACTGGTTTGAGCATAAAACAGGAAATGTGTTCGGCCCAATGCAGACCACATAAAACGTACCAAGATGATAGCTGTTAGTATTCTCTATCAACTTTTGTTTCCCTCCTTACTAGAATACATCACAGACAGATCATAGAAGAGCTCCAAAAGCATGTGCTTCCACTCAAAAATAAATAAAGAATTTGCTTTCAAAGTGATAGAGTGATTTCTTAAAATTCCTTAAAGCCCTTTCTCCTTGCCCAACTTTGTTCTGTTATGAAGGGCATTTCATAATATTTCTATTGAGAAGTCATCTCTTAATCCCCTTTCTTTCCTTCAAAAATCAATGTACAAAATTCTAACGAACAAGCCCTGTCTGTCCCTCCTCCTCCAGCTTGGCTTTCTGCTTTGAACTACAGTAACTGCCTGCAGCCACAGTGTCACTGCCCAGAGAAATGCCTGCTTCACCCTCACAACAAACAGCACTTTGTAGGCAAACTGGAGGCGAGCCCAAAGTAGGAGGGGGGAAAACCAAGGAAAAGGAGTTTGGGCCAGAAACTGAGTCGACACCCACATTATCGTCACTCTGGAACACAGGTAAAGAGGGAACAGGAAAGGAGAGAAGCTCAGATCAACGCCAACCTTCCCAATAACTCCCAGGCATCCAGCTCATCACCACCCACCCATGAGAGAGACTCTGAGACTCACAAAGAACACGCTGGTTCCCAAATGCCCAACACACATGGCCACTGCTGTCGGTAAAATATCATCACGTGTAGTATGCAGCTTATCCCACACAATCAATCCTGTTGCTGTTATCAACCTCTCCACCAATTACAGGGGATGAAACCCAAGTCCCGAGAAGTCCAGTCAGTAGAGAAGCATGACAGGATCAATAGTCAGGTCCTCTAAGCTCCAAACCCTTGGCCCTTCCCACTGTCCTTTATGAAGTATGAAAAACAATTTTTAAAACATTCTCAGAAGCTCACCAAATCCCTAAGTTGTAAAGGTTAAGGTAGTTTTTGTCCTCTTAAAAACAATTCTGGTGGAAAGATTGAGGACTGTCACAGCAAGGAGGCCCCACCTGCAGCCCTTAGAGGGATCAATCCAGTGTCTCCGGACAGTACTCCAGGAAAACCCTTTAGTTTCTGTGCCAAGATGGAAAATGTCTCCTGACAATGCTTTTTGCACCTTTGGTGTGGGGATAAAGTGTTAGGGAAGTATAATTTTTTTACCTTTTGTTTTAATCAAACCCTGATCTTGATAAAGGTGAAGTGAGGGGAAAAGCAAAAGATTCTAAGGCCTATTTGTGATCCTTAATGAGAGAAAAGTACTACAGTGGGTAGCCTTTCCCTTCTCCAGGGGATCTTCCCAACTCAAGGATTGAACCCAGGTCTCCCACACTGCAGGCGGATTCTTTACCATCTGAGCCACCGGAGAAGCCCAAGAATACTGGAGTGGGTAGCCTATCCCTTCTCCAGCAGATCTTCCCAACCCAGGGATCGAACCGGGGTCTCCTGCATTGCAGGCAGATTCTTTACCAGCTGAGCTACCAGGGAAGCCCACGAGAAGAGTACAAGAGGCTGTAATGCAGTCCTCAGACCATGAATGCCTGGGTTCCAATCACAGCTCTGCCAACTCCAGCTCTGAGGTCTTGAGTCCCTTGGCTACTCCCAGAGATGGGGAAGCGCAGCCAGACGGGGAACTGGGCCTTGCCGTCCTCTGCTACAAAATGGGCTGTTGTGAGCAGTACATGAGCTAAAAACACAAAGTGCTCCAACAGTGCCAGGCACGTGTAAGTACAAGGCAAGTGCTTCCTATTATTATTTCCAGAATAGATTAGTCTCCATGACTGTATTTTTTAAGTGTGTTTTAGAAGGTTAAAAAAGATTTCTTAGACAAGTTGTTAATCCATAATGCCCCAAAACAGCACAAAGATTTATTCACAAGTTTCACTTCCTGACAGGATCCTCCAGGATTTCCATCTGTGGACTAGAGTCCCTGGAAGAACAAACAGTGGAATCTGAAGAATTTTCCTTCTTCCCAGCAACAGTTCAAGTAAATCTACACCCATTTTCTCAACACTACAAACGGGCTTCCACACTGAGAAAAAAAAACAAGACACTTATAGCATTAAGCTAACTAACACAGGGGAAAAATTTTAAATTCACTTTATTTCTGAAAGAAATCGAAGCGTTAAAAATTTAAAGTTATACCAGTTGAGAAAGACATGGTCCAGATCACCTTGGGATGACAATCCTAAAGGACTGGGATAAAACCTGATGAATCAAAAGATTATCTTCCCCATAAAATATTGGAATTCCAGGAACAATGGGCTATCCCTGGGATGATTGAGAGAAAAAATGATTTTAAAAATCCCCTCTCAGGCTACAAGTCTAGACTCAGCTAGATACAGAGCTCTGCTAAAAATCACCTCTCTTCTCTTTCAGAGAGGGTGTATGTACAACAGATTAAACAATGGAAGGATTTTTCCCCGAAAGAGTAGATAAAACTAGAGACAGCAGCACTAGAAGGAAGGGTCACAACACTGGTCTGGGGTTGTATCCTGCCCTGGGGAAGAGGCTAAAACTCAGCCGTCACTGGTCTCCAAGCAGCGTGCCTGGTGGAGCTGACGTGGCTCCCGCTGCCACTAACTTCACATGGAAGGGTTGTGGGGGCAGTGTCAAGTGGTGCCAAGCACACCAACTCCCCACAAGCAAAGCAAGCTGGTGTCCAGAGCCATCTGGGAGCTGGAGGCCATCGTGCATACTCCCTCAAAACAATGCTGTGCTCTGGAAAGGGGCAGGGAAGAGTCTTGGTTTGTCAATGGAAACATTTTCAATTTTCCTGGTTTACTTTATAATGCCAGCTATTCTATCCCCCTTCCTTTCCTCACTCTATATTCTCCTTTCATTTATACTCCAATTCTCCTGCAGAAGCCATAAGTCGATGTGCACACTAGGGATGGCAAGACAATAGCCCCTGCCTACCCACAGAGGTTCTGCACTACTTCTAAATGTGTATCAGACCACAATTTTCCCTTCTCAGGTAAGGACTCGTTTCTCTCCTGCTGTTGCTGCTGCTAAGTCGCTTCAGTTGTGGCCGACTCTGTGTGACCCCATAGACGGCAGCCCACCAGGCTCGCCCATCCCTGGGATTCTCCAGGCAAGAACACTGGAGTGGCTTGTCATTTCCTTCTCCAGTGCATGAAAGTGAAAAGTCAAAGTGAAGTTGCTCAGTCGTGTCCAACTCTTTGCCACCCCATGGACTGCAGCACACCAGGCTCTGCCGTCCCTGGGATTCTCCAGGCAAGAATACTGGAGCGGGGTGCCATTGCCTTCTCCTCAGATCAGTTCAGTTGCTCAGTCGTGTCCGACTCTTTGCGACCCCACGAATCACAGCACGTCAGGCCTCCCTGTCCATCACCAACTCCCGGAGTTCACTCAGACTCACGCCCATCAAGTCAGTGATGCCATCCAGCCAGTGATGCCATCCAGCCATCTCATCCTCTGTCGTCCCCTTTTCCTCCTGCCCCCAATCCTTCCCAGCATCAGTCTTTTCCAATGAGTCAACTCTTTGCATGAGGTGGCCAAAGTACTGGAGCTTNGGGGGTGGGGAAGGGTGGGGTATGCCTTAACCAAAGGCATAAAGATTAAAGCTATAGTGCACTCTCAACATGGGTGGGAAATTTATGTGAAAATGATGACATTCTGAGGTTATTTAATATATATACAGAATAAGAAGCAAATGATAAAACCTAAACAGATCTTCTCCAAGGTTTGACTGCTGGCCCCCTCCTAAGGTTTAAAAAGCAGATTGATGACACATGATGATATGATGACAAACTCAAAATTGGCCCAAGAATATAGCTAAAGGCTGCTGCTGCTGCTGCTAAGTCGCTTCAGTTGTGTCCGACTCTGTGCAATCCCACAGGCGGTAGCCCACGAGGCTCCCCCGTCCCTGGGATTCTCCAGGCAAGAACACTGGAATGGGTTGCCGTTTCCTTCTCCAATGCACGAAGGTGAAAAGTGAAAGTGAAGTCGCTCAGTTGTATCTGATTCCTAGCAACCCCACGAACTGCAGCCTACCAGGCTCCTCCATCCACGGCATTTTCCAGGCAAGAGTACTGGAGTGGGGTGCCATTGCCTTCTCCGAGCTAAAGGCTAGAGGTGCCTTATCTGACTGCATTCAGAATCACCTGCAGGCTTTTAAATACTATGTCTAGGGCAGGGGGAATTGCCAGTAGCATGGGGTAATCCCATTATCTGTACATGTAAGAAACTCACAAGCAACCCTATGTTGCAGTCTGGTTGCAGAACTTTTGCTGCAGACATTCTACTCCCTTCTAGACTCTGCCACCAGAACCAGTCACAAAAGAGACTAAATGATTTCCTTTCTTAAGAACCTTTAATGGAATAACCTTCAAAGGCAACGGAATGAAGTCCAAATTCCTTAGCAGGACACTCGGGGCCCTCCGTGATGTGTCCCAAGCTACTTTTCTGCCCTCCTTGGCCCCCACATCCCTCACGCTGTCACTGTACCATTCCCCAAACACATCACATGCTTCTTTTATGTCTTTGGCACTCACTGCCCTAATGTTCCCTCAGCTCACCCACCCTTTCCCTACCAGTCACCATCTTCCTCATCGTTCAAGTCCGGGCTGCTCAAGTTACTTTTCTCCCTGTGAAACCTTTTCTGATCTTTCCAGCCAAAATCAGTCTCCCCTTCCTCTGAGCAAATGTCCACAAAAGGAGCTCATGCAGAAATGACAGCGTCTACCGCGTGCTGCGCTGGATGACACTGAATTGCCTGTGGACTGGTCTCCCCTAGAGAGCAGGGCCCCGGATCTCACTCACGTTTCATGCCATGGCTGAGAGTCAGACAGCATCAAAGTTTCCTTTCTCAGTTACTCACAAGCACTGTAACCCTTGGTGGGTTATTTAAACACGATGAGCCTCAACCTTATGATCTTTGAAATGGGACCCACAAAGAAGGAGACCTACCTTCATGACTGGTTTGAGCATAAAACAGGAAATGTGTTCGGCCCAATGCAGACCACATAAAATGTACCAAGATGATAGCTGTTAGTATTCTCTATCAACTTTTGTTTCCCTTCTTACTAGAATACATCACAGACAGATCATAGAAGAGCTCCAAAAGCATGTGCTTCCACTCAAAAATAAATAAAGAATTTGCTTTCAAAGTGATAGAGTGATTTCTTAAAATTCCTTAAAGCCCTTTCTCCTTGCCCAACTTTGTTCTGTTATGAAGGGCATTTCATAATATTTCCATTGAGAAGTCATCTCTTAATCCCCTTTCTTTCCTTCAAAAATCAATGTACAAAATTCTAACGAACAAGCCCTGTCTGTCCCTCCTCCTCCAGCTTGGCTTTCTGCTTTGAACTACAGTAACTGCCTGCAGCCACAGTGTCGCTGCCCAGAGAAATGCCTGCTTCACCCTCACAACAAACAGCACTTTGTAGGCAAACTGGAGGCGAGCCCAAAGTAGGAGGGGGGAAAACCAAGGAAAAGGAGTTTGGGCCAGAAACTGAGTCGACACCCACATTATCGTCACTCTGGAACACAGGTAAAGAGGGAACAGGAAAGGAGAGAAGCTCAGATCAACGCCAACCTTCCCAATAACTCCCAGGCATCCAGCTCATCACCACCCACCCATGAGAGAGACTCTGAGACTCACAAAGAACACGCTGGTTCCCAAATGCCCAACACACATGGCCACTGCTGTCGGTAAAATATCATCACGTGTAGTATGCAGCTTATCCCACACAATCAATCCTGTTGCTGTTATCAACCTCTCCACCAATTACAGGGGATGAAACCCAAGTCCCGAGAAGTCCAGTCAGTAGAGAAGCATGACAGGATCAATAGTCAGGTCCTCTAAGCTCCAAACCCTTGGCCCTTCCCACTGTCCTTTATGAAGTATGAAAAACAATTTTTAAAACATTCTCAGAAGCTCACCAAATCCCTAAGTTGTAAAGGTTAAGGTAGTTTTTGTCCTCTTAAAAACAATTCTGGTGGAAAGATTGAGGACTGTCACAGCAAGGAGGCCCCACCTGCAGCCCTTAGAGGGATCAATCCAGTGTCTCCGGACAGTACTCCAGGAAAACCCTTTAGTTTCTGTGCCAAGATGGAAAATGTCTCCTGACAATGCTTTTTGCACCTTTGGTGTGGGGATAAAGTGTTAGGGAAGTATAATTTTTTTACCTTTTGTTTTAATCAAACCCTGATCTTGATAAAGGTGAAGTGAGGGGAAAAGCAAAAGATTCTAAGGCCTATTTGTGATCCTTAATGAGAGAAAAGTACTACAGTGGGTAGCCTTTCCCTTCTCCAGGGGATCTTCCCAACTCAAGGATTGAACCCAGGTCTCCCACACTGCAGGCGGATTCTTTACCATCTGAGCCACCGGAGAAGCCCAAGAATACTGGAGTGGGTAGCCTATCCCTTCTCCAGCAGATCTTCCCAACCCAGGGATCGAACCGGGGTCTCCTGCATTGCAGGCAGATTCTTTACCAGCTGAGCTACCAGGGAAGCCCACGAGAAGAGTACAAGAGGCTGTAATGCAGTCCTCAGACCATGAATGCCTGGGTTCCAATCACAGCTCTGCCAACTCCAGCTCTGAGGTCTTGAGTCCCTTGGCTACTCCCAGAGATGGGGAAGCGCAGCCAGACGGGGAACTGGGCCTTGCCGTCCTCTGCTACAAAATGGGCTGTTGTGAGCAGTACATGAGCTAAAAACACAAAGTGCTCCAACAGTGCCAGGCACGTGTAAGTACAAGGCAAGTGCTTCCTATTATTATTTCCAGAATAGATTAGTCTCCATGACTGTATTTTTTAAGTGTGTTTTAGAAGGTTAAAAAAGATTTCTTAGACAAGTTGTTAATCCATAATGCCCCAAAACAGCACAAAGATTTATTCACAAGTTTCACTTCCTGACAGGATCCTCCAGGATTTCCATCTGTGGACTAGAGTCCCTGGAAGAACAAACAGTGGAATCTGAAGAATTTTCCTTCTTCCCAGCAACAGTGCAAGTAAATCTACACCCATTTTCTCAACACTACAAACGGGCTTCCACACTGAGAAAAAAAAACAAGACACTTATAGCATTAAGCTAACTAACACAGGGGAAAAATTTTAAATTCACTTTATATCTGAAAGAAATCGAAGTGTTAAAAATTTAAAGTTATACCAGTTGAGAAAGACATGGTCCAGATCACCTTGGGATGACAATCCTAAAGGACTGGGATAAAACCTGATGAATCAAAAGATTATCTTCCCCATAAAATATTGGAATTCCAGGAACAATGGGCTATCCCTGGGATGATTGAGAGAAAAAATGATTTTAAAAATCCCCTCTCAGGCTACAAGTCTAGACTCAGCTAGATACAGAGCTCTGCTAAAAATCACCTCTCTTCTCTTTCAGAGAGGGTGTATGTACAACAGATTAAACAATGGAAGGATTTTTCCCCGAAAGAGTAGATAAAACTAGAGACAGCAGCACTAGAAGGAAGGGTCACAACACTGGTCTGGGGTTGTATCCTGCCCTGGGGAAGAGGCTAAAACTCAGCCATCACTGGTCTCCAAGCAGCGTGCCTGGTGGAGCTGACGTGGCTCCCGCTGCCACTAACTTCACACGGAAGGGTTGTGGGGGCAGTGTCAAGTGGTGCCAAGCACACCAACTCCCCACAAGCAAAGCAAGCTGGTGTCCAGAGCCATCTGGGAGCTGGAGGCCATCGTGCATACTCCCTCAAAACAATGCTGTGCTCTGGAAAGGGGCAGGGAAGAGTCTTGGTTTGTCAATGGAAACATTTTCAATTTTCCTGGTTTACTTTATAATGCCAGCTATTCTATCCCCCTTCCTTTCCTCACTCTATATTCTCCTTNTGTCCAGAGCCATCTGGGAGCTGGAGGCCATCGTGCATACTCCCTCAAAACAATGCTGTGCTCTGGAAAGGGGCAGGGAAGAGTCTTGGTTTGTCAATGGAAACATTTTCAATTTTCCTGGTTTACTTTATAATGCCAGCTATTCTATCCCCCTTCCTTTCCTCACTCTATATTCTCCTTTCATTTATACTCCAATTCTCCGGCAGAAGCCATAAGTCGATGTGCACACTAGGGATGGCAAGACAATAGCCCCTGCCTACCCACAGAGGTTCTGCACTACTTCTAAATGTGTATCAGACCACAATTTTCCCTTCTCAGGTAAGGACTCGTTTCTCTCCTGCTGTTGCTGCTGCTAAGTCGCTTCAGTTGTGGCCGACTCTGTGTGACCCCATAGACGGCAGCCCACCAGGCTCNATGTCCAGTTCTACCTGTTGCTTCCTGACCTGCATAAAGATTTCTCAAGAGGCAGGTTAGGTTGTCTGGTATTTCCATCTCCAGTTTATTGTGATCCACACAGTCAAAGGCTTTGGCATAGTCAAGAAAGCAGAAATAGATGTTTTTCTGGACCTCTCTTGCTTTTTCCTATTAACCCCCAAATCAATTCTAAGATATAAAGACATCTTCCTCTTCTCTTCTGGGACAGAGGATCTCTCTTCACCTCCAGCAGCTCTTACCCTGTGCTCTGTATCTCTTGGGCCGCTTGCCTCCCACTGCTGTATCTTCTACCTGCTCCACTCCTGTACTCCACATATTTCTCCCTCAATCATCACTCCTTAGGAAGGAAAACCATCAAATACATCTACTCTGGACATAATAAATCAAATTTAAAGAGCAGAAATTATTACATTGACAAGTATGGGGATTTTGGTTTGCTTTTTTCTGCTTTCTGTATGTGGGAGGGCGGGGGTGGGGGGTTATACAAAACAATGACATCAAGTTTTCATTTGTTTCAACTTTTTAAAAGTGTATTATGCTTTTTGTTGAATCCTCTGCTTCCATGTACCTGGCCACTAAAGAGCTAGCTATCTCTAAGGGCCTAAAATCACAGGCTCTATCCAACCCACAAAGCTATTTTATTGGGTCTGCAGGAAGTTCTTTTTCAAATGTTGAGCTTAGCCAATCTTTCAAAATTAGGCAGTTTTTAAGAATCCAGATTTCTGGCTTACAGTGAAGATCTGTCAAGACTGGCCCACATTCCCATATGGCAACAGTTGGCTGCTGAATAGACTGGCTGAACAGGACCCCTTTACAGGACCTGCATTTTCTGGTTCAGTTCAGGCCTGCCCCCACTCCCCCACCCCCATCACTCTTCCCTGAGGTGAGTACCAGGTGCCATAAGTCACCTCACGTGAGGCCCACTTCAGGCAGTGTTTGGTATATGCTTAAGACCAGAGCTAATATTCCAACTCCAACTCTCTGGTTAGCGCAGAACTTACAGGGGTAATCAGAAAGTTTCTCCTTGGAACAGAATTTTCCAGGTACAATTCAGAAGGAAAAGAACTTACAACTAAGTAAAAAGGAAAATGTCCCATAGTAAAGAAATATTTGAAAAGAGAAAGGCTGTATGTGTGGTGTGTGCATGTAGGAAGAGGATTCATTGCGTTAGCTACGTAACACTGCAGACCATTTTACAATTTGTACTTTATTACTGGCTAAACATTAATATGAAAAATAAAACCATTAAAGTAGCAACTCAGAGTGAATTCACTCCACTGAAATGACTATACTTGAACATAATAAATCTATAAATGAAACAGACTCTATATATATATATATCACATAAACATATGGATACTTATTGATTCATTNTTGCAGACCATTTTACAATTTGTACTTTATTACTGGCTAAACATTAATATGAAAAATAAAACCATTAAAGTAGCAACTCAGAGTGAATTCACTCCACTGAAATGACTATACTTGAACATAATAAATCTATAAATGAAACAGACTCTATATATATATATATCACATAAACATATGGATACTTATTGATTCATTATTAACTCAGAGGATATGGGTATGATTGTCTTTAATTGCATATACTTGTGATAGCATTTATTCAGCAAATATTTGCACAAAACACCTTCCAAACAGTAGCTACATCCTTTTATGTTTACGTACAGCAGTGTTGTAGAGTCAGATCTAATTAGGAGGAGGGCACTTAGTATGTGCTATTACAAATGACATTCTATTACCAATATTGATGATAAAAGAACAGGGCTAGAGAAAGCACCAAAACAAGTGATTTTAAATTACCCTCTCAATTCCAGGATCAACTTTCACTCAAGTGATTTTACTGACAGGCTGGTATTTCTAAAACCACTGTGTTGATGAGAGCTCTGGCCTGCAGAGCAGGGTAGCCCACAGCTCCCCTCTTCTCAGCTGTGTGCCCACGCTTCAGATATGGTCCATAAACAAGGAGCAGGAACCAGACGAGCTGTAAGGTCTCTTTACGACTCAAAATCGGATTCTCTTTATTAACAGAAACATTAATAGTATTATAAAATGAAGAAAAACAAACCTAAGAGAAATGAGAGGAATGGCGTACGTAAGAGAATGAGCTTTGAAACAAAGACTAGTTTCAAGTTCCACTTCCCCTACTTCCTTGTGATTTTTTTTTTTTTTTTTTTGGAAAATCACATAACCTCTCAGGCCTCAGTTACCTCATCTCTAAAGTGGAAACAAGTCCATCTTCCACTCAGAACTGTTTTGTAGATTAAATGATAGTGCATGTAAATTCCAGGGCACCGGTTTGGAATTATCAGCAAATGCCTAATAAATGCTGGTTGTTATTACCTATGAATATTCTATAAACTGTCCAATTACTTCTTGACCAAAGTTTAAAAAACTAGTTATAGATGATAATAAAATGATCTTAAAAGCTTATGAAGTAGGGTATTATTGCAAAAATCATGGGGGTCATTTTCCAAAGAATTTGAATATCCAAACATTTCTTAGAACTGGATTGGGAACAACCTGTAAAGAGAATGTGACTGATGGTACTTCACACCCAATGTGAAGGGCATGAATCTGTCTGGTCTCCGTTGAGTGAGCTCAGCAGAGGCAGCTTCCTGGAGGCTGACACCCTTGAGGAAGGGCTGTCTTACACTTCTCCTTCCTCCTCCCAGATTTGTAGACTTCACTGCAGTCTTGGTGATCTGTTGATGCTGAGATTTAGCAATGGGATTTATGGGTTGCTGTGGAACTGAAGTCTTCTCTGGCAAAGTTCCTAACTCTTACCAGCAAGCACAGAAGGAAAGTAAAAAAAAGCTTTATAAGAAAAGAAATGTTTACGATAGAACTGAACATTGATATGTGTGCTCTTTTCCCAGTAGCAGGTGTCAAGAGGAGGAAACAGACATCTCAAACATCTCAGGAAGGCAGTAATTCCCAGACTTTTGATATCACGGACTAGTAAAATTTCAAAAGAACACTGTCATAAAATTGCCAGATTTTAGAAGAATACCAAAGACAAGCCATCACCAGTCTTTCATAACCTATCAAAGTAAGCAAGATATCCCAACCAAGATTGTTTTAAAAATCCTTTCAACCGAACAAACTTAGCACTAAAATTAAAACTGAAAAGCCTGCTGCACTGTCTTTATTCTTACTTTTCCACGGGCTGGTGTAACTGTCCCTATGCATTCAGGATGGACCACAGGATAGTCCCCTCACGCCATCCAGTCGAGGATGCAGTTTCTCATGCAGCACCAAGGGCCACACAGAGGACCATCTGCTGTCTTGGTCATCATCTTCCAAGGACACAAATGTATCCTTAAAGCTCCTTGTTTATCTTAAACACCAAGTGTGTGCTTGTCAGCCACTAATGTTTCAAAGCTTCTCTAAGGTGTCAATACCCACCCTTCATGTACAACTATGCAAGACAGTGGCTCTCAGTCTTGGCTACACACCAGAATCACTGTGGAGTGATTTGGAGTATGTCATTGGTATAGTGTCACTCTTACCAGGTTTCACATATCTTCGACGAGAAGACACTAGGAAATCACCATTCTTGGATGTCTTTTGAAGCAGATAGGACAGAAATCCTAGGTAACTTAATGCCAGGTTATGCAAATAAAACTTCATTCCCAGAGACCCTGACCCAAAAGATGTGGGGAAAGGTCTGGGCTCATGTAACTTTAAAACATTTCCAAGACTGATTCTGATGCCAGCCAGGGCTGAGCAAAACTTTTTACATTAATTTCTGAATTTATGTCTTATAAAGTTTTAAGGAATGCACCTCTTCATGTACTCCTTCAGGCGTCAAATATCAACGCAGGGCCTGCTGTGTGTGTTGCAGCGGGGGTGGGGTGTGGGGTGGGGGAGGCACCAGGAAATCAGTGGCGCACAAGACAGATACATCTCTGCCTTCACCGCACTGACAGCACCGGAGCAGGCAGACAAGGAAGCCGGCGACTGAAATAGTACACGGGACGAGGGGGAACAATCCAAGTTTCCTCTGTCCCTCTCCTAGCGGTTCCATGGGCATCAGAATCATCTCCTCCTGGCTGTCTTCTGTCTTCTTTCCAGATACTAGAAACTATATTTTTATCAGAAAAACAGACGGGCAAGGCTCTGTCCTCATGGAGCTTACATTCTGGCAGGACTGTCTACTCTTTCTAGGTACATTACATTGGTCATTCCAGCTCTGGTGTCTCACCTAAAGTCAGATGCCCATGCTTTGAACAAAGCACAGTAGAAACTCAATTATGCCTATGTTTTCTGTTTTGTTGCCAAAATCTTTTTGATGAAGCTTAGCATTTCCTGTTCTTTTTAATCTGCAACAAGTTGGGAAAACACTGTAAAAATATTTTTGTAGCCCTTGCCTGGATCTTCCCACCAAAAACCATCTTATGACAACTCTGTAATTCCCCCTTAATACCTGACCTCATATTTGCCCACAAAGAAACACACCTGCAAATCTTCTGATGACTAACACATCCTGGTGCAGTTTCCCTGGAATAAATCCCCATTGGTTAGCTATTTCATAATTCAGAAGAGCGCACTGTCACCTGTAAACCTAGAAATTCCGCTGTGTATTCCTTCTTTTGGATCAATTATGTAAATAAGTCCTAAGGGACCCCACTGTTTACTCAGCTCCAAGGAGAGTAATCTTTATCCTTAGCCTGTATCTGTGGTCTCTCATACAGGTAGATTCTAATGCCTGCTCCATGACTACGTGTGTAAGCTGCCACTAACCACATCACCTCCTTAGGCCTCAATTTCCTCTTCTACCAAATTCAAGCACTAATCATTCCCATCTAGTAAAAATTCTCTCCTTCTACTCAAAAATGATACACTGCACACTTAATTCCAAGGTGACTTCAACTTTGATACAGCCTTTGAAAGTGTAAAAGGATAATTTCTAAGGATTTTCAAATATGTCCCCACTCAAGAAACCTCTTAAATTCACAAAACACTAGTTCTTATAGGAACAGTTTCATCTCCAGAGAATACAGACAGGTTTCCCATGTGGGCCACGCACAGAAGTGAGAGCAAGCAGACTGTACCAACTGGACAGGCACAACACCTGCATGGCCTAGGCACAAGGGACATTCCTAATGAAGGTTACATGTGTTGGCTATGAGATCTGGAATTTTGTTCTAGCATTCTCAACACTACTGGATGGTGACCACCTAAACCAAGTAATTTATTTAAATCTAGTGTGCTGGGCAGATCTAGAACATTTGGATAACCTGCCATTAAGTTACCTAGGATCTCTGTCCTATCTGCTTCAAAAGACATCCAAGAATGGTTATCTCCTAATGTCTTCTCGTTGAAGATATGTGAAATCTGCTAAGTGTGACACTACACCAAGGACACACCAAAGCTCAGTTCTCGGAGAAAGGCCTGTCTCTAAGACCCCACCTCTCTCTCCTTCCCCAAAACTAAATCTGTCACTAATTAAGTTATTTCAGGCATTCTAGAAAAAAAAAAACAAAAAAAACTTAGCTTGAGTGGGAACAAACCTCATACATGGTTTTTGCCAATACCAGTTATTACCCTATTTACCTCTTCACAAATTTCAAAAGAACTCTGATTTGGCAAGCTTCAGATTTGCAAAGAACATTAGCAATTCTCTTCCAGATGTCTAAATAGAATTACAAAGACCCCAGAGGATGGAGTATGGATTTCAGAGGCTTGCAACAGACTCAAATAATATCAAAAGGGCCCTTCAAGTGCAAACATTAGCAACAACTGAACTCACTGTAGCTTGGTCACAAAAAATTTCTCAGATGCCCTAAGCTCGGGGTTCATCAATCCCTGGAATTCCCCTCCACCACCCAGAACTCCCAGCTTTCAAATAGGACAAGCAGCGCCAAACAAAGTACTGGGTTTCATAAAGTATTAATATTAAGTGACTACAAAGCTTTTGGCAGAGTCATCCTCCACTCCTCTCTCATATGATTAGAAAGCAGAATCAAGATTTTAAAATCTCAAAAGACTTGAAGACTGGACCAAAATAAATAGGACAGTACTGTACTGAACAGGGACAAAAACAAAACAAAAAACACCCACTCAGCTTCTCTCTCTCACTCACTCTCTCTCTCACACACACACACACACACACACACACACACTTGCACAATGAACACAGGATGCAACAGCTAATAGGACAAATACCTGGGAGTTCTGACTGTCCAGACCCTAAACATGAGTCTGTGCTGGGCCGTTTTGTAAGCTTAAGCTGCAAAAAGTAGATGTTTGTGCCTTGATCTCAGGAAACAGCTGTCCTACTGCACTCTTTGTGGACCAGGTCAGGTCTCCATTACCATATGTAATTTCAGTCATCATAACTCTCCATAAAAGATGCTGACAAACTCAGGAGGCAGAAACCATGTCCCCTGTAGAACTGTGAAAAGAATTAGGACTATTTTGCTTTGAGAAAAGTTAATCGGCTGGAATGGCAAGAAGAAAACATGATTCTGTCTTTGCGCCTTCGCAGGACTGTCTAAAGAGGCAGGTCACTCCAGAGGAATGCAACCAACAGCACAAAGTTTCAGGGAGGCAGTCATCAGCTAATGAGCATACACACAGTCCAAAGATATGATGGCCTGTCTTTGTAAGTAGAGAGGTCCCTGTATCTAGGGGTGTTTAAACAGATGCTGCCTCACAAGTATGAGTTTACCAAAGAAGTTAGACCAAGACTTCTCTAAAATGCCTAGTCTAATTCTGTGACTTTCTCATCTGCCAGGATCTCTCAAAAATGCCTTTTTCTCTGATTCGAATTTGCCCAGATTCTAATCCCTTCAGGCCTGAGTGTAGCAGAAGTCCCCTCGATCAGCTTCCCAACTCACAGTCCTTCCTCACCTTTCAAAACCACCTCCTCCGAGGCCTGTTCTGAGATGTAACTTCACAGTGGCTTCTACCTTCCCTATCTAGGCTGAGTTTCTCAACTTTGGCACTACTGACATTTTGGACGGGATCGTTCTTTGTAGTGGGGAACATCCTGCACACTGCAGGATGTTTAGCAAGATTCAAGGTCTCTGCTCACTAGGTGTCAGTAATGCCTGCCTCCTAGCTAGGACAAGCAAAAATACAACTGTGTCCGGATATCCCAAATGTCTGCTGGGAGGCAAAGTAACCCCGTGTTGAGAACCACGCCTTGAAGCAAATAATTACCACCACTGACTTGTGGTTCAAGTCTTCCACTAACTACATCCTCTCTACCTCCCTTCATCAGACATGTTCTCTGTCCCAGCCAGGCAAACCTATTTTTGACCCATGACACACCTCAAAGCTTCCCCTAACACATGTGCCCTCCCTCTTCCACAATACACAAACACTCCCAGCTGGCTCCAAACACCCTTTCCATCCCCATATTCCTTGGCCTCCTAGACAAATGCAATCCCTTGCTTCTGGTGGTGGTCTCACATGGACTGTCTTACTTGCTTTCCATTAGTGCAAGAATCCTCTCCTTCTTGACTAAGGCACCCCAGCACCCACTCAGGTTCTCTTCTTCCTGCTGGTACTCAATACATACTGGCTGGACTTTTCAGAATGACAGTATCAGTCCCAATGATACATGAAAAACAGGTGAAATCCCTTACCAACTGCCATTTCAAGAACATATGTGATCAGGAGCACACGGGTTTGACAAAGCTTTCACGTTTTCACAGTTACTGCCAATTTAATACCTATAGTACTGAGACTGAATCAAGTCTGACTTCCAAAATACAGCTATCAAAATAATTTTACTATTGGGACATTAAAGACACAGCAAACTTTTTAAAAATCCAAAAAAGTTCTGAACAATGTAAAAACTAGGGGGAAAAGGTCAAGTTTTGACCAAGTTTTTAAAATTCTGTAAACCTTGGCTGAAAGAGAAAGACAGGACTATGGCTCAATGCTCTAACGGTTGCATCATCCACCACTCCACAGGATCATTAAGAGAATGGGGGACTGGGTCATGTAAGGATAGCTTCCTCTCCAACTTTCTAATGTGTCAGGTTTTCATCAGCAAAGTACACACTCAGACACCCTCAATAGAAATGAGACAAATCTAAGATAAAATGTTCAAATATATAAATAAACCATGCCAGTTCAAGATTTTGGATTGCCTTTTTCCCAGCTCCATGAATTACCTAGTCATTTCATGGGCAGCTCCCTTACTAACCAACAGAGACCAAAGACTTTGCCGGCACCTTAGTCGGCACCTTAGTCTACCTGATTTTTATCTCCGGATCCTTCCTATCTTGTCCTTGTATTCTAACAGGGTTTTTAGTCAGTGGGTGTAGAAGACAGGAAAAGAGAGGATTCTCACCCTACACTAGCTGATGGGAGGTGTCTGGTCAGTCTTAACGAGATGTAAAAATAAATGCTGCCTGAAGACCCCATTTATTGGGTATGGTGAGAGTTCTTCCCACAGGTCTGTACCATGAAGAGGCCCCAGAACCCAGGAGAGGAAGGTCTGAATCACAGTCATTCTTGGCACTTGGAAGCGCTCTTTGGTTGTTTATGCGGTAAACAGCCCTCCCTAGAACTGCAGACGGGAATTCCCTGGCTGCCCAGACTCTTTTGACCTCCAGCGTAGAACACATAATAGGTGCTCAATAAACGCAGCCGGACTAGAATTTTATTAGCAAAGCTGCTAAAGAAAGTTTCCAGAAGTCAGCTGTCTCTTTACTCCTGAATCTCTTTCAAAATATGTCCTCAAAGCTTTCTTTGCCCAACAAGAAATATTTTTTTTTCCTGAGTCAAGAAGGAAAGGAGGAAATCTGTCAGACAGAAGAAGCGATACATGAGTCCAAGGGGCTCAAGTTGGGCCCCATGGTCGGCCAGGACTCCCCAGTACCTATTCGCCCTCCTTCTGCCCACCTCCTGAGTACTCCACCCTCTCACCTTTGCACTTTTTCTCTCCTGAAACCCCACCTTCCCACCTTCTGACAGACACCCCAACTGCGTATCCAAGTGGGGCCACACACCCCACCTCTCCAGCAGGGACCTACCTCTCCTCCCCTCGACCTGGGGCAGCTCTTCTTTACTGCAGCTGGCTTTTTAAGAAACTAAAAAAACTCATCTCTTTATCCGTGAGGGATACCCCCAAATAAAGGGGGAGAGAAACAAGAAGGCCCCTATGAACCCTCCAGTCAGCGGAGGTGTGATTCTCTGAGCAGCCACCCCCAATCCTCCTCCTTTCCAAGCCCCTGGAAGGGATTCGCGCAGAAGTCCGGCTCCCAAGTGCCCACGCTTCCAAACAAGCTAGAAGCGGATTATACCGGTACCCANCTTGATTTCCCAAGCAGTCAGTGTGGCCCACCCAAACCTAGGTCAGACCACAACACTGCTTGGTAAAACCTGGTGACACAGGACAGGACCGGGCATCGCCTGGCCCACAGAGCCTCCCTCCTGGGTTCAGGAAGGGCCTCTCCTGCCTGTCTGGTCCCTTGACTCTGGGGCCTCTCTCTGTGGTTAACTCCCTACACCTTGCCTCCTGTTCCCCAGCCTCACTCCCTCTTTCTTGGCCCTTACTCCCAGTGTGATCTGTGATTCTAGTCCATGACTGGGTGTGAACTTCCTGTGGCCACCATGACAATTACTACACACTCAGAAACCAATGGAAATGTATTCTTGCTCAGTTTGGGGGCAGAGGTCTGAACTCAGGGTGTTGTCAGGGCCATGATCCCTATAGAGGTTCTCGGGCAGGACACTTTCTGTCTCTTCCAGCCCCTGGTGGTCCTGGCTTCTTTAGCTCGGGGTCACATCCCTCCAGGCTCTGTCTGTTCACACGGCCTTCTCGCTCCATGTCCGAGTTTCAAATCTCCCTTTTTGTTTCAGACTCAAAGGCCTGTTGGATTTAGGGCCACTCTAAATCCAGGATGACTGAAATCATTAAGTTAACTACATCTGCAAAACCGCTTTCCTCCAATCAGGTCCATTTCACAGGTCCCAGGAGTTAGGACGGGGACTTATCTTTTCAGAGAACCCTATTCACTCCCTTACTGGACCACAGTCTCCGTGGTCAGCATCCACTCCGGCTCACTTGCACCAGGCCGAGTGGCTGTCACTTCTGACTATTTGTTCAATATCAAGTCCTGGCGAGCTCTTGTGAGTGAATTAAGACATCTGTCTGAGCAGAAACAGCTTTCGAGGGAGCCACATCTCTGCCCGGAGAGATAAGACGGCTCCTCCCAAGCTGTAAGTCAAGGTGAGATGAGATGGGGGCCCAGAACGTGTGGGTGGAGGCTGGCAGGGAGCCCAGTCACCCAGCTGGTGGAGTGGGGGCTGAGGGAGCTGCTGGTGAGCTGGGGGGCAGGTCCTATGGCCGAGGGTGCAGACGGGGGCACCCTGGGTCTACAATTTCTGGTCAAGGATTACAAATATTTTATGCCAAGCTACCTTCCAGAAAGATTGGGCCAGACTTCAAGGAAGGGTCATTTGGGGACGTTGGGTGTTTTATTTTGGGGACACAGATGAGTGGGTGGCTGTGGGACAGCCCTGAGCTGCCAGATGCCAGGAGACGATGCAGGTGGGAAAAAGCTAGCGTGGCCCTGGGACCTGGAAGGGGCGGAGGCCGTCTCCACTCTGCCAGAGGCACCCAGGACGGGTGTGCCCGGGGTGGTCGCATGATCTGATCATCCTGTCTGTAGATCCCCCCGCAGCCTGGTGTTGGTGGGTGTTTTGGGCTTACTGGCCCCGGGCGGGATGGTGAGGCCTGAGGAGAAGCTGCAGGGCTGGACAGTCCTGGGTTTGAGCCCCGGCTGGGCTACAGTGTGTTGTGGGCACAGCGCCGAGCCTCCCTGGGCTCAGGGCCCTGAGAAGCAGGGCGAGGGTCAGTGCCACCTCCAGTCCCTGCTGGTGTTGAGAGCCCCGGCCCAGCGGGCAGTTAGGGGGAGGGGTAGGACGCCTCTGATCCAGAGGGATCTCAGGTCTAACTAGAAAGCAGACAACATTCCCCAGGGCAGCATCAGATCCAGGTGCACACAGGAAGTGACGCTTGCTCAGGCCTCTTAGCCCCTTGGAGCCCAGACCCTCATGAGGGGACAGGGCTGCTGAAGCTGGCGGGGACAGAGGTCTCAGCCTGGCTGCATGAGAATCACCTGGGAGCCTCCAGAATCCCTATGCCCAGCCCTCAACCTACATCGCTTGCATCAGGATCTCTGGGGTGGGGTAGTACCAGGCCTGCTTTAAAAAAAAAAAAAAACTGTGGTAAGATGGGGTTCCCTGACAGCTCAGTTGGTATAGAATCTGTCTGCAATGCAGGGGACCCTGGTTCAATTCCTGGGTCGGGCAGATTTGCTGGAGACGGATAGGCTGCCCACTCCAGTATTCTTGGGCTTCCCTTGTGGCTCAGTTGGTAAAGAATCTGCCTGCAATGCCAACCTGTGACTCGTGCCCTTCCCCCAGCCCCTGGTTCCACCATCCACTGTCTCCATGAACTGCCTCCTCTAGGAAACTCGTGCGTGGACTCAAGCAGCAGTCTTCGCCTTTGCTGACTGGCTTCTTTCACTCAGCATCATGTCCTCGGGGTTCGTGCATGTCCTCCTACTTGTTAGGCCTTCCTTCCCTTTTAAAGCTAGTAATAGCCCACCCCGTGACAGGCCACACTGTTTACCCAACATCTCTGATGGACACTTGAACTGTTACGAGGTTTCCCTCTTTCAAGCTCCCAGGTGTTCTGAGGTGCAGGCCAGGTGGGTCTGGGCATGCCCCGGCTCCCTGGAGTGTAGCATGTGGGCATCACGCCCAGCTCTCCTGCTACTGGTGCTCTCGGGTGTTATCACGTCCAAACAGAGCTGCAGGCAGCCCCCTTCCCCCCAGCCAAGACCCTTGCAGACCTGCAGCCCGGTGTTACCACCAGTGCATTTGAGCACCCCCCTGGGGATGCCGCACTGCTGTGCCGCACTGCTGTGGCTCCCCTTACACCCACCTGGTCCTGTAATGACAAGGCAGGACAGGCCAGCGGGNGCGGCTCTCCGGTGCCTGTCGGGGGTCGGGGCGCTTCCGCCGCTGTGCGGGCTGACCGGAGGGGAGGGCTGGCGAGTTCGGTGGCCCGGGGTCGGGCACTGGCGGCGGGAGGCGGCGGCACCGCGCGCAGGTGCACCCGGCGGGGTCGGGGCGGCTGCCAGAGCTCGCTGTCCCCACAGCTGCTCATCAGTGAAATGCCCACCTGGGCCGGGCACGATGCCTGGCGGCCAGTGTCTCCAGGAGGGCGAGAGTCCATCTCAGGAACCTTCACCTTTCCTGGGGCTATCCTGTGAACTGGAACTCTGATAGTAAGACGAGTGTGGGGCTGGGGTATGCCGTGAAATGGTAGGGGGAAATTTGCCGAAAAGTCAACTGTACTTACCTGGGAAATAGGGCACACACAACTTTATCTCGGCGCGAATAGTTTCCTTGCCTAATTTGTTCTGTCTCTGCTATTAAAGATGCAAGAGAGAGGCACTTATTGTTTTTATCTGAGCCTGCTCTCCCCGATTCCCCCCACCCCATTCTTTTTCGCCAAAGATGTCTTGTGCTGAAGCAGGCTGATGAAAGTTTGTCCTCCACTAAACCGTGTTTCCCAACCTGATAGTTTTCCCTCTTGTTTTTGTTGTAAGATCAAAGTATATTTGAAATCTTTTTCATGGGGCCCGGGGCAGGGGGAGAAGCAGGAGTCAAGAAATAACGTCACAAGGGATGTTTGAAAGTGTTGGTTTTTAACATGGCAAATGGTTCCAGCCCAGTATCACAATATCTCCTTTTATCTGAATCTACCTGTTTCCATGAACAATGAGTCTGTGTGCTCAGTCGTGTTTGACTCCATGCAACACAATGGACTGTAGCCCACCAGGCTCCTCTGTCTATGGGCTTCTACAGGCAAGAATACTGGAGTGGATTGCTATTCCTTTTCCAGGGGATCTTCCTGACCCAGGGATCACATCTGTGCCTCCCACATTGCAGGCAGATTCTTTACCGGCTGAGCCCCATGAAAAATGGGAAATCTCATCTCTTCTACCAAGATATCTCCATGTCAGTGAATGTTCAATCAACATTTCCTAAGCATCTAAACGTTCTTCATGAGTATGTTGCAGAAATGTTACAGGTACTCAGGAAGGTGGGAGATCAGATACAGTGAGAAAATAGAGATTCGTTTTTAGGGTTTCAGGGAAGACTTCAGAGACAGAGGAGTAGAACTGACCCTCAGAGAGTGAACACTTGTTCCCCTGACCCTGGAAGCAAAGAATAGCAGCCCTGAGGTTGAGTATGAACAGAGCTCCAGCACACACTCAAGGGACAGTCCTGGACTCCTTGCAAGATGACACTGGATTTTGAGCCCTTCTCACCTCTTGCTCTCTCACTTTCCCTGGTCCTGTGCTTGGTGCCAGTACCCTCTCCTGTCCACACACTGAGCCAAGAAGGAGGTGTGTAGGCAGGAGCTGTGTGTCCCATGATCTAATTACAGTACCAGATTTGCTGATCTGGGAGGTTGGTGCTGTTTTAAAACTGTTAACGTCTAGTGGTGTGATATTTTGATGGAAAACACCTCACTACTATGGTTAATTTGGAGTGTTTTGCTGTTTGTAAAAACACTGTTCCACGTTTTGCTCTTCCCTGAGTTTTAAAGTATGATTTTAGACTTGAGAGAACTGTGATTTCAAGAATGGGATAAATTAAGAAAGGAAAAAAATACTACTCGAAAAACAAATGTAGAGAAACAGGCACGTATTCTCATAAATGTGAGTGTTAATTGAGTAAATCCATTTGAAGGACAGTTTAGCAATTTTGCATGAAATTAATATGTGAGGGATTTTTTTGACCAGGCAGTTTCACCTCTAGGAATTTCTACTTTGACCATATGTGTGCAAAAATCATATATTGCAGAAGCATTTACAAGTATGTAGAAAGCTGTATGTACCGGTATATTTATTGCAGTATTGCTTATGACAGGAAACAGAGAAGGGTGCATAAGTTTAATAACAAAATCCCAGTAGGGGACTGGTTAAGAAAATTTAACCTGTTTTATAAAAATTAGAGACCTATTTATACTAAAATGAAAGAATGTTCAAAATCTATACATGAAAAAAGCGAGTTGCAGAACAATATGAAAAGTATGATACCATTTATAAGCATATTTTGTCAAAAATAGACATGCTATTAAATGTATGCTTAGGGCAAATCTGGAAGCATATATAACAAGCAGTTAACAGTGGTTATCGCTGGATGTGAGATTAGGGTCATTGCTTTCTGTTACAAGTTTCTGTGTGCTTGAATTGTTTTTATGTTGAGTACCTATTACTCTGTTAATAAGAAAATTAAAAAAATTAAAATTGCTAAGAGCTGTACCAATGACAAATAATGAGGATCACTCTGAGGATCTAGGAAGCAAAAAATGTCAGCTTCCCCTACTCCCCAAGAAAAACAAACAAGTAGGAGGCAGCAAAGGATGGTAACTGACTTGACTTTGGATTGCAAATGAAGAAATATGATAGAAGAGGCATCTGAGTCTGGTCAAGGCCTGTCAACAGGGATCAAGTGGGAGAAACACAGTAAGGCTTCAAGGAAGTTCTAGTAAACAGAGACTTAACACTTACTGTCCTTTGTTGAGTTATGGTCACAGATTGGCAACTGTTTCAATACTTGTTAAATCTGTATCACACAAATCGTAACTACAGCCAACACAGTGCTTGTGATGGGCCAGGCTCTGCTCTGAGTACTGTACTTACGTCCACTTATTTAGTCCTTGCAGAAACCTTATGAGAGAAATACTATCCTCTTTTTTTTTTTGGAAGGGGGACTTCCCTGGTGGCATTAGTGGTAAAGAACCTGCCTGTCAGTGCAGGTAGACATAAGAGATGTGGGTTCGATCTCTGGGTTGGGAAGATCCCCTGGAGGAGTGCACAGCAACCCACTTTAGTACTCTTGCCTGGAGAATCCTGTGAACAGTCCATAGGGTTGCACAGAGTCCGACACAACTGTAGCGACTAAGCATGCATCCTCATTTTTAGAGAGGCCTGGAGGAGTTTATAAGCAGTGCAAGGTCACACAGCCTTCAAGTAGCCTTGCTAGATTTTTAAGCCCAGCGGCCTGGCTCTAGAGATACAAACACAATACTGAAGACCACCTAAGATAAAGGTATTTATATGTGCGCCTTATTCTACCAAGTATTGTAATTCCAAGTTGATTTGTGTTTAGTAGCTTTTGGAATGCCCTAAGGCATTCAACAATACTGATTGAGTGAGTGAATGAATAATTGAGTTTCCTCCCAAAGAAGAATGGGAACTCCTTGGAGTGAGTTTTGCGTTGTTCCCATGAGTGTCACCAAGTGGTGTGCCCAATGTGCGGTAAGCAATGTGAATTTCAGTAATCTGTAAACATGTTTTTGAAACGTTGTGCAGAAATCAACCTTTATAGATAGATCCCAAATATACCAGAGCAGCTTCTGAATCATATCATGATGAATTCCTCATACAGTGAAGAATAGCCCTGAAGGGATAGAGCTAAATTTGCTTGTACCTGTATAACCATACACAAATAAATGGGGAATATATTTGCTTGGAAAGTGGCAATAACACTGGAGAGCTGTGGAATTTCAAATTATGTGAGTCTCTCTCTCTTTCTCTTGCCTCTCTTAGTTTCTGAAGGAGATAATAACACCTACATCCAGATAGTGTGAGACCAAGCATTCATTCACATATGGAAAGGGCTTAGCCAAGTGCTTAGAACATAGGTATTGTTCAGCAGATGTTACCTACTATAAGTGTGTCCACATATTGTAAGTGTGGTCAGATTTTTGAGTCTATGGTGATTCTGTAAATACTACAGCTTATATAACCTGTGACACCTGGGAGCTCACATACATATAAGGCTTAGAAATTACATAGAGGACATTCCTGATGGTCCAGTGGTTAAGAATGTGCTTTGCATTGCAGGGGATTTGGGTTCCATCCCTGGTCAGGTAACAAATCCCACATGCCTGGGAGCAACTAAGCCCACAGGGCCACAACTAGGAAATATCTAGGCCGCTGCAACAAAAGATCCCGCATGATGCAATGTGTGGCATCTAAGACCTGAAGTAACCAAATAATAAAATTGAAAAAATACATAGTCTGTGCTCAACCTAAGCACATTATAAGCAGTAGACTTCTCATCTTTCTTCTCCTTTGCTACCTCCCACTAGCCTCTTATATGTTTTACATGGGTTAAAACCATTTCACTTCTTGGACTTATTTAAACTGTCAGCCTATTTGAAGGTAGGAGGCAAACTGTCTCCCTTCTTCACAGCTAAGGAAACAAATGCCGGAGACTAGACTAGAAACCAGCAGGTAAAGGGTGTAGAACAGTATAGAGAAAATGGAACCAGTTAGGGTGTGTGGGGTAACTCTCCACGGGTCCTGACGTAATGTAAGGTCCAAAGGGGAAGGGGGATTGCCAGACTGCTATAGTTAGAAATAACATGGTGAAATTGAAACTAGAAAAACTCAGGGTACATGTCTTAATCAACCGCAATGAGAAGAAAGAAATGGACCTCTGCCTTTTAAAATGGACTCATGGGCAGATTAAATTAGGAATGCCTATCTGGTAAGCCAGTTCCTTAATCAGCAGCCCAGGACTAAGTGCTCACTTCACTGGGGGAAAAATTTTTTTTAAAGCAGAAAGAAACACCAAAGTCAACCACTTGAGAATCTGTGCCCGTATCCTCTGCCTTTCTGCCTGCTACTATTATAGATGAACTTACCCATGTTCTTTCAGAAAGCCAGTCCCTTCATTTTGCACTAGGTCTCATTCAATCTCAAATGATAACAGTAGCAATTGACCCCTGTCTGCTATAGCTTTGACTTTCCCTCGCTACTGAATGACTGCCATCACCATTTCTCCCATCATTAGAAATAAAATTTCTCTTGACCCTTTCCCCACTCCAATTCTTGTTTCTCTTTTGCATCTAAACATCTCAAAAGAATTATTTATACTTATGATCTCTAATTCAGTTCTTTCCATTTTCTCTTCAACTCAATCTAATCAGGAGTTTACTCCCATTATTGCATGACTGAAATTGATTTTGCAAAGGACACTGACAACTGTCATTTTGCTAAATACAGTGATCAATTCTTGGTCCTTAATTGACCTCTCAGAATCGCTGGACACCATTGACTACTCTGTCCTCTTTGGTAAGCTGCCTCTTTCCTCCCAAAACACTGCACTCCCTCCAAGGAGTTCATCCAGTTTTAGAGCTTTGGATTCCCTCTTGATGCCAAGAACTTCACATTTACACATCCAGCATCATTCTCTGTGTTTCACACCACGCTGTGTTTCTAACTGCTTACTTGATTTTCCCATTAGACCTCTAATAGAGCTTAAATTTGAGTTCAAAACCAAACTCTGATTTCCCCCTAAAACCTGTGAAACCCATATAGATTTCCCACTCAGTAAATGGCAAGTCTGCTGTTCCACTTCCTCGGGCTAAAAGCCTCCAGGTCATCTTTGACTCATCTCTCACAAACAGTATCAAAACTGTAGGAAGTCCTGTTGACTTTCCCTTCTAAATACACACCCTTCGATGCTGCACTTTGGTTTCATCCACCATCCTCTCTCTCCTGGCCTAACTCAAGAGCCACTTCACTAGTCTTAGTGCTTCCATTTCACCCTTCAGTCCCATCCCTCCCTTACAAGCTATTCTCCATGGCAGCCAAAGTAATCCTTTTAACATGTAAGTCTAGTCACCTCATTCGTTTGCCCTATGATAGCTCTCCATTTTACTCGCTGCTGCTGCTAAGTCGCTTCAGTCGTGTCCGACTCTGTGCAATCCCATAGACGGCAGCCCACCAGGCTCCGCCATCCCTGGGATACTCTAGGCAAGAACATTGGAGTGGGTTGCCATTTCCTTCTCCAATGCGTGAAAGTGAAAAGTGAACGTGAAGTCGTTCAGTCGTGTCCGACTCTTTGTGACCCCATGGACTGCAGCCTACCAGGCTCCCCGTCCATGGGATTTTCCAGGCAAGAGTACTGGAGTGGGTTGCCATTGCCTTCTCCGATTTTACTCACAGTAAAGCCCAAATCCTTACAGCGGTTTGCAAGGTTCTTACTTGATCTGCATCTCCTAAACACAATCACATCTAAAAATTAAAATTTCCTTCCCACTTCGTTCCTCTTACCTTGCTTTATTATTTTCCTCTGCGTATTCATCATGTATATATATTATATATATATATATTTAATATCTGTCTCTTCTAGACTATAAGCCCTTTTTCTGATCAGCTTTACTTGCTAGTTTATTTTTAGTTGGCCATGTTTCATGGCATGTGGGGTCTTAGTTCTTCCACCAGGGGTTGAACCTGTGCTCTTGCAATGGAAGCATGGAGACCTAACCACTGAACCACCAGGGAATTTTCAGAATATAAGCCCTTTAAAGACAGAAAATTTTACGTGTCGTGCTCACTGCCATATCCCAGATATTTAGAATAGCGTCTGACACATAGTAGGCGATGTTTTAATAAATGAATGAATTTATTACAGATTTTTAATCAATATAAATATGGGGAAAATTTCCCTAGGAAGAGAGTCTTTTCATATCATGCTGTTCTCTAAGTATTTGTTAATTTGTTAATATGAATGAAAGACATTAATATTCAGAGTCTCCAAATCCAGATCATTTACTAAAACTGAACCTTGTAGTGTGTGTGGCAAAATACTAGTAGAAAATATTACCTTTTTGTTCTCTAGCAAACAGGAAGAGGAAAACAAGCTGATCTGATTCAACAACAACAAAAAAGTGCAAAATAATAATTCCAAAGTCCTAAATTATAGTCTTACCAAGGAAAATATTTAAGCAAAGTAACACAGTAGCGAAAAGAATGTTAGAGAAGATTAAACATTCACTTCGTCCTAACATATTACTTACTTCAAATCTATCCTGTTGTGTAGGAAAGTGGCTGTGTAGTCTAATCTGGCTAAGAGAAAAAGTTTAAGTGAAAGAAAAGAGCATTGCTGTGACATAAAATAACAAGTGGGGACCTTCGTGACAGTTTTAGCAGTTGAAAGTTGAAATGACACAAACATCCTGAGAAAGAGCCCTGTAAAAAGGAATCAAGCAAGACTTCAAAACAAAACAGAACCAGTTCCCAGAGCAAACTGATTTATATGGTCATTTGAAAAGAAGAAGGAAGAATGATTGCCATTTCCAAGTGGTGAGTTGAATGTTTAAAAACCCACACGGAAACGACCCCACCAGGACCCTGCCCCCATGTGGGATGTCTGCTTAGAGCTGTGTCTGCAGGAAGAGACAATGAACATAGCAACAGANTAGGCAAGAACATTGGAGTGGGTTGCCATTTCCTTCTCCAATGCGTGAAAGTGAAAAGTGAACGTGAAGTCGTTCAGTCGTGTCCGACTCTTTGTGACCCCATGGACTGCAGCCTACCAGGCTCCCCGTCCATGGGATTTTCCAGGCAAGAGTACTGGAGTGGGTTGCCATTGCCTTCTCCGATTTTACTCACAGTAAAGCCCAAATCCTTACAGCGGTTTGCAAGGTTCTTACTTGATCTGCATCTCCTAAACACAATCACATCTAAAAATTAAAATTTCCTTCCCACTTCGTTCCTCTTACCTTGCTTTATTATTTTCCTCTGCGTATTCATCATGTATATATATTATATATATATATATTTAATATCTGTCTCTTCTAGACTATAAGCCCTTTTTCTGATCAGCTTTACTTGCTAGTTTATTTTTAGTTGGCCATGTTTCATGGCATGTGGGGTCTTAGTTCTTCCACCAGGGGTTGAACCTGTGCTCTTGCAATGGAAGCATGGAGACCTAACCACTGAACCACCAGGGAATTTTCAGAATATAAGCCCTTTAAAGACAGAAAATTTTACGTGTCGTGCTCACTGCCATATCCCAGATATTTAGAATAGCGTCTGACACATAGTAGGCGATGTTTTAATAAATGAATGAATTTATTACAGATTTTTAATCAATATAAATATGGGGAAAATTTCCCTAGGAAGAGAGTCTTTTCATATCATGCTGTTCTCTAAGTATTTGTTAATTTGTTAATATGAATGAAAGACATTAATATTCAGAGTCTCCAAATCCAGATCATTTACTAAAACTGAACCTTGTAGTGTGTGTGGCAAAATACTAGTAGAAAATATTACCTTTTTGTTCTCTAGCAAACAGGAAGAGGAAAACAAGCTGATCTGATTCAACAACAACAAAAAAGTGCAAAATAATAATTCCAAAGTCCTAAATTATAGTCTTACCAAGGAAAATATTTAAGCAAAGTAACACAGTAGCGAAAAGAATGTTAGAGAAGATTAAACATTCACTTCGTCCTAACATATTACTTACTTCAAATCTATCCTGTTGTGTAGGAAAGTGGCTGTGTAGTCTAATCTGGCTAAGAGAAAAAGTTTAAGTGAAAGAAAAGAGCATTGCTGTGACATAAAATAACAAGTGGGGACCTTCGTGACAGTTTTAGCAGTTGAAAGTTGAAATGACACAAACATCCTGAGAAAGAGCCCTGTAAAAAGGAATCAAGCAAGACTTCAAAACAAAACAGAACCAGTTCCCAGAGCAAACTGATTTATATGGTCATTTGAAAAGAAGAAGGAAGAATGATTGCCATTTCCAAGTGGTGAGTTGAATGTTTAAAAACCCACACGGAAACGACCCCACCAGGACCCTGCCCCCATGTGGGATGTCTGCTTAGAGCTGTGTCTGCAGGAAGAGACAATGAACATAGCAACAGACCTGGCCTGTCAAGATGAGGCTGAGCAGGGCTCGAGCTAGAGAGAGGAATGTGAGCTCAGGAATAGAGAAGCCAGCCTGGGGGTTTTCTTACTCAAGGGTAAAATGCCAGCCTTCTGGGTTTGAAAGATTATTATGTCTGATCACATCTGAAACTTCATCTTACAGCTCTTCAGAACAGTATGGCCTGGGAATAACTTAAAGTGGAGGATGGAGGTAGTCACAAGACTGAAAGTCCTCTCTATCCTAAGGTGAGGGGCTCCCTGGCAGTGTGGCAGAGGAGGGAACCATCCTGGCTCCTGTCCTGATCACTCTCCCTGCCCAGGCAGGGCACATGAGCCAAAGGCAAGCTAAGACCTTGAGCCTAAACCTAAATCTGTGTCTGAATCCCTGAGACTAGATGACTAGGGACCTCCCATTCCCTCATCTCCCCTGGAAGTCTACCTATCTCCAGGTTGCTAATAGTTCCTCTTGCCACTTCCCTCTCTGATTTTCGCCTCATCTCCTAAAATCTCTGGGCTTCCTTGGTGGGTTAGCAGTAAAGAATCCATCTTCAATGCAGGAGACTCAGGTTCCATCCCTGGAGGAGGAGATTACAACCCACTCCAGTATTCTTGCCAGGGAAAGCCCATGGACAGAGGAGCCTGGTGGAATACAGCCCATGGGGTCACGAGGAGTTGGACATGACTTAGTGACTGAACCACCACCACCGCCACCTAAAATCTCTCTTTCTCATGCAGTGAGAGTTCTGTGGGTAACCATGTTTGTTCCCCTCCTCTTTTTGTGATGCCTGGGTGATAACCTATGGACCCATAGCCTGCAGATGTTTTAACTGCAGAATGTTTTCTAAATTTTTTTTCAATTGTCAATATTTAATAATCAGGAAATGTCACATAAATATCTGGATTTCTAACACTTTTGACAGCTAGAACAACCAAACCTTGCTTAATTCCTGCACAGCAGGCTTGTGCTGGGCTGAGCTGCTGCTGTCCCCTTCCAGCTGCTTCTCACTCTGCAGTTCACAAGCAGCCAGGCCACTCCTGATGGTCTTGGGTGATGGCGTGGGGATGGGAAGTGGGGGAAGGGTGCTGTTGCCATTTATTATTTTGTGCGTGTTGTTTTATCTATAACAGAGGGAAAGTTCTCTGTGTGTGTGTGCCTGCTAAGTTGCTTCAGTCATGTCCAACTCTTTGTAACCCTATGGATTGTAGCCCACCAGGCTCCCCTCTCCGTGGGATTCTCCAGGCAAGAATACTAATTGGATGGATTGTCATACCCTCCTCTAGGGGATCTTCCTGACCCAGGGATCGAACCAGAGTCTCTTACATTGGCAGGCAGGTTCTTTACCACTAGTGCCACCTGGAAAGCCCAAAGTTCTCTGTACCACGTCTTAATGTTTTCTCCAAAAGTGCTTCATGTGCCTTATACCAGCTACATTTAAAGTACCCATCTAGTTACTCTAGTCTCTGGAGGCTGTGATCCATGGTTTACATTATCTGGCTATATGCCCAGGTATTCAACTAGGAAACCTCTAAATAGAATTCAAGAATGAGGCGATGGCATGCCTTACGCCCCAAATGATCCAAGGCAGTATGTAATCATTGGGTGGCTAGGCTGAGGACACGCTTTCAACCAGTTCTCTGAGAGGTACACCTTATAAATCACTATATAAAGAAATTTTTCATAGGAGTGTGGTCCTGAGGCTATTCTGTGAGGTATGAATCACTTTCCCCCTTTTAATAAATGCAAAAACCAAGACAGAAAAGTAAAGGGGTTTTCCCTAACCACACAGCTCCTAAGCGCTAGGAGCCCAGCCCGGATTTGTAAGGCAGGCCCAGTGCTCTTTACAGCTGCTGCATCATGGCTGCTGCACATCACCGTTGAAGATCAATGCACTCTGATTGTGAGAAATCTTCAGGATGCTCTTTACCGTCAACTCAATAACATGTTTCAGTGCCTCACAGCCCAGCTAGTGAGGGGAAACCATGGACTCATCTTCAACTTACACCCCTCCACCTCCTATATCTGTCCAGGTGAATGGCCTTGTCTATTTTGCTTTTAAAATAAGTATTCTACCAAAATGTTTCTTTCTATTCTTTCTACACAATCCCTAACCCAAATCCATTGACTCACTCTTGAATGAATATAATGGTCTCCAGCTCAGGCCTTCCCATAGCACTCTCTGTTCCTTGAGTCCCTCCCACCCCACTGTCCCCACCAATCTGTATTTACAAGCTGTAACCCAGCTTTCTGGTGCAATTGCCTGCCTCAGAAACTTACCGTGGTTTCCTATGCATTAGCTAGAAACCACTGGGATGATGTGCAAGGTCCAAGGTTGTGGTAGCTGGGACATTGTTTCCAATATCTGCTATTCTCCTCTGTGGGAAATTTATGCTTTCCCAACCAGCAACCCCAGGCTTGGCCACATGACTTGCTTTGCCAATGAAATGTGAGTGACAGTGACACGGACCGTTTCTGAGCAAGATCTTTAACAGCTGTTGCGGCTGCTCACCATCTCTCTTTTTGTTGTTTCTGGAGAATATTAACACGCCAGATTAGAGCTGCTCTTTCAGCCTGGCTCTTAAACTAAAGAAAACATGGTACAGGGTTACCACCAGCACGAAGGTAAGCCTGGGGCAGTGCATTGCACACTTACCGGAAGACTCCTGTTTATGTAACATATTCACCTAACATGAGCAAGAAATCAATCTCTGCTGTTGTTTGAGAGTTTGAAGCTGTTTATCACAGGGTAGCCAGAGAAAGAAAATGCTACAGCCTCCATGAGCAGTTGGTTTTCTTGACCCCACACACAAAGAGCTGCTTTCCCAGGGCTCTTACTGGGGTTGTTCATAGCTTTTCTAGTTCTCACTGAATTAGAGCCACTTAACTGGAACTATCATTTTCCTCGGTATCAACTTGGTCCCCAAAGATGTGCTTAAGATAGAGATTGCTGAATTAGTCCAAGTTCTCTAGAGCAGGGCAAGAGGAAATTAGAACCTGGTAGATATTCTGGTAATATGCACAATAGAATGATCATACAATCTGACCCTTAATACCAAATGGATGGTACACTAATCAAACAGAGCTCTTAAATGTCTAGCTATTCGAGACTGCACATAAGGTTGCAAGCTTCAGAATCCACAACTTCTTTCTTAGAGATGTATAAATAAAGTGACCAACGACTTGCTCAAACTTAGATGGTTTCTGTGATGTCTTGTACTCTAGCTGCTGCCTTGATGGCTGGTTTTTGCACACTATAGTCCTCTTAGTTTGGTAACAGCATTCTCAGGTTGCCTGAATAGATGTTGGGAAAGAGTATTGGGGAGACATACTATAGCAATGTGGAGCCAAAGGTCAGGTGAAAGCCTAAGGTAATTGTGTTAGGAGTGCTGTATCCCAAGGCTGCACCAAGGAGGCAAGGGGATGTTCAGACATTTCCAGAGACAAATTAGGGTCAGACGCCAGGGACACAGAATTGAGCATCAGAAATCCAATAGCAGGGCTTCCCTGGTGGCTCAGAAAGTGAGGAATCTGCCTACAATGTGGGAGACCAAGGCTCAAGCCCTGGGTTGGGAAGATCCCCTGGAGGAGGGAATGGCCACTCACTCCAGCACTTTTGTCTGGAAAATCCCCTTGGATAAAGGAGCCTGGTGGGCTACAGTCAAAGAGTCAGACACGAATGAGCAACTAACACACATTTACGCCAACAGTGGCATTAAGCTATGGGCATCAAGCGTGATAACTGGTCAGAAAAGGACGAAAGAAAAGTGAGAGCAGGGATGAAGTGATGATTAGCAATTGAAGTGCCAGGTCTGCAGATTCTGGGTTTGAGGCAGAACCTCTCCCGATGTGGAACCTAGAGGGCATGGTGGGGTGCGGCAGCTCCTTTTCCAAAGATCTCCCATAACCACTTCGGCCCCTATAGAAGATCTCTAGTGCCAAGGGAAGGCTGCACACTAGCCACTGGGCCAGCCCCTTCAGGTCTGTCCTGACTCAAGAGTGAGGGCTTTGGTGGGTGTCAGTCTGAGCAAGGGCAGCCAGGAAGGAGGAGAGAAGTCTCAGGCTAGGGGTTGGTGAGGGGGGTTGGATTTGCAGACTATTCAAGGGCAAAAACAGGAAGTGGGGTGGAGGCTGGGGAAATGAGAAAGGGGGTGGACTGTTCAGAAAAGCAAAGTAGAACAAGGTGTGAGTGTAAAGTGGGGTCAGGAACAACCCAGAAAAGGGACTCAGACAGCTATTTGACTTGTAAACATTGGTCTGGGGTAATTCTCTTGGGTAGGGGAGTACCTTGATATTATCAAGCTCTGAAACTCCCCCTCCTACCGCTCTGAACCATCGACTGTAAGATGAAATCACAGGTTGTGTCATGTTTCCCNATGATGTGCAAGGTCCAAGGTTGTGGTAGCTGGGACATTGTTTCCAATATCTGCTATTCTCCTCTGTGGGAAATTTATGCTTTCCCAACCAGCAACCCCAGGCTTGGCCACATGACTTGCTTTGCCAATGAAATGTGAGTGACAGTGACACGGACCGTTTCTGAGCAAGATCTTTAACAGCTGTTGCGGCTGCTCACCATCTCTCTTTTTGTTGTTTCTGGAGAATATTAACACGCCAGATTAGAGCTGCTCTTTCAGCCTGGCTCTTAAACTAAAGAAAACATGGTACAGGGTTACCACCAGCACGAAGGTAAGCCTGGGGCAGTGCATTGCACACTTACCGGAAGACTCCTGTTTATGTAACATATTCACCTAACATGAGCAAGAAATCAATCTCTGCTGTTGTTTGAGAGTTTGAAGCTGTTTATCACAGGGTAGCCAGAGAAAGAAAATGCTACAGCCTCCATGAGCAGTTGGTTTTCTTGACCCCACACACAAAGAGCTGCTTTCCCAGGGCTCTTACTGGGGTTGTTCATAGCTTTTCTAGTTCTCACTGAATTAGAGCCACTTAACTGGAACTATCATTTTCCTCGGTATCAACTTGGTCCCCAAAGATGTGCTTAAGATAGAGATTGCTGAATTAGTCCAAGTTCTCTAGAGCAGGGCAAGAGGAAATTAGAACCTGGTAGATATTCTGGTAATATGCACAATAGAATGATCATACAATCTGACCCTTAATACCAAATGGATGGTACACTAATCAAACAGAGCTCTTAAATGTCTAGCTATTCGAGACTGCACATAAGGTTGCAAGCTTCAGAATCCACAACTTCTTTCTTAGAGATGTATAAATAAAGTGACCAACGACTTGCTCAAACTTAGATGGTTTCTGTGATGTCTTGTACTCTAGCTGCTGCCTTGATGGCTGGTTTTTGCACACTATAGTCCTCTTAGTTTGGTAACAGCATTCTCAGGTTGCCTGAATAGATGTTGGGAAAGAGTACTGGGGAGACATACTATAGCAATGTGGAGCCAAAGGTCAGGTGAAAGCCTAAGGTAATTGTGTTAGGAGTGCTGTATCCCAAGGCTGCACCAAGGAGGCAAGGGGATGTTCAGACATTTCCAGAGACAAATTAGGGTCAGACGCCAGGGACACAGAATTGAGCATCAGAAATCCAATAGCAGGGCTTCCCTGGTGGCTCAGAAAGTGAGGAATCTGCCTACAATGTGGGAGACCAAGGCTCAAGCCCTGGGTTGGGAAGATCCCCTGGAGGAGGGAATGGCCACTCACTCCAGCACTTTTGTCTGGAAAATCCCCTTGGATAAAGGAGCCTGGTGGGCTACAGTCCCTATGGTCACAAAGAGTCAGACACGAATGAGCAACTAACACACATTTACGCCAACAGTGGCATTAAGCTATGGGCATCAAGCGTGATAACTGGTCAGAAAAGGACGAAAGAAAAGTGAGAGCAGGGATGAAGTGATGATTAGCAATTGAAGTGCCAGGTCTGCAGATTCTGGGTTTGAGGCAGAACCTCTCCCGATGTGGAACCTAGAGGGCATGGTGGGGTGCGGCAGCTCCTTTTCCAAAGATCTCCCATAACCACTTCGGCCCCTATAGAAGATCTCTAGTGCCAAGGGAAGGCTGCACACTAGCCACTGGGCCAGCCCCTTCAGGTCTGTCCTGACTCAAGAGTGAGGGCTTTGGTGGGTGTCAGTCTGAGCAAGGGCAGCCAGGAAGGAGGAGAGAAGTCTCAGGCTAGGGGTTGGTGAGGGGGGTTGGATTTGCAGACTATTCAAGGGCAAAAACAGGAAGTGGGGTGGAGGCTGGGGAAATGAGAAAGGGGGTGGACTGTTCAGAAAAGCAAAGTAGAACAAGGTGTGAGTGTAAAGTGGGGTCAGGAACAACCCAGAAAAGGGACTCAGACAGCTATTTGACTTGTAAACATTGGTCTGGGGTAATTCTCTTGGGTAGGGGAGTACCTTGATATTATCAAGCTCTGAAACTCCCCCTCCTACCGCTCTGAACCATCGACTGTAAGATGAAATCACAGGTTGTGTCATGTTTCCCTTGCTGTTCAAGTGTGTTTCTCTGAGTCTCAACCAGGATCTAGCCTCTGTCTTCTGTTTCCTTCAGTATCTCCCGCCTCTTGCACAGTGATGAGCCAATGGTTATTAATTTATGAATGATTACCTATCATCAGTCCTTTTTATTATCTGTTCTTCTTGCCATTGCCAGACATGCATTCCTTCAATAGGAATTTATTTTTATACATTATAAATAATAACAGTATTTATTAAGTACTTATTATCTGTGAATCAAACATTGTGCTCATACATCAGTGGGACATGGGACAGATTCTGGATCCCTGAGGAGCTCACAGTCTGATGGGGAAGAGAAAGAAATACAAACAGAAACATTTTACGCTGCCTAGTGTATCAAGGGAGGCTTCATAGTAGAAGTGATCATTTTGCTGGGTCCCAAAGGATGGATAAAAGTTCTCTTGATAGACAGGGCAGGGAGACTTCCACGGGCAGAGGGAATAGTTGAGCATGGACAGAGGTGTGCTCTTATCTCCACTCTATTCTGTAGCAACAGGACAAGTCCCTCAACACCTAAATTCGAGTCCTTGAATAAGAAAAAACACACAATTTATTCTTATACTATGCATGAAGTGAATACTGGGGCTTTAGTCTTCAGCCTCATTAGCAAACATGCGACTGAAGTCCTCAGCCTATTGCTTTTCTGATGGGGCTGTTGAGTTTTTTAAATTGCTCATCAATTTTAAACACACAATTTAAAGGCTAAACACAAGATTCTTAGCCTTTTTCATGATGAGCACTAGACTTGAGTGGCAACTCAAAAGATGCACTCTTTTCCTCTTGTCTGCTTTTGATTAATTAATTGATGTTGTATACAGCATGAATAAATAGTCTATGTTCATTTTGACTACAAACATTCAGTAATAAATTTTAAAGTGACTCCCATTATCTACAAATTTCTCCTTTATTTCTCAGCATCCTAAAAATCTTTTCATTTAGCTAAGATGGTCCAACAGAACTTTACCCAGCTCTGAGGGGGCACTTTTATCTTCTGAGATTCCATGGAATGCTTGAAATAACCTGGATTCTAAAGACTGGTCCATTGTAACACTAACACAGTTCAGGGAGGGTGGGCTCTTTATCCAAGGAGAAAGTTCTTTCTCTGCTGAGGGCAAGTACTTCCCTCTCTTCTCCCCAGGCTTTCAAATCACCAGCAGCAATTACAAACTCAATTTATTATGCATATAACAGCGTACAGAAAGTTTTGGCCACTAGGCCACTTACTGTGAGTCCACTCAATAAAGCCATGGCTGAACGAATTAAGAATGCAAGTGCCGGAACTGAGCGGGTCATCAGTGGACTTTGGATCAACTGCATGACTAGTTGTGAGCATCCAGGAGATGGGAGCTGTCTTCACATGCCTGGAAAGGCCTCCATGATACTTGAAAGTCCAAAGAGCAATGGCTATGTCCTGACTTTGTTGACCCTGCTGGTGGCAACACTGTAATTTGTGAGTTATTTGTAATTTCATCCTGCAGAACAGCTGAGAACCTTTGCCAAAAATCAGCTTTGACCCAGATGGACTCCTGGGTTTGGGTGGATGGACAGCTGAGATGTTTATTGCCATAGTAGCTTAGGCTCTGAAAGAACACCTGCGCTCTTTTTTGTTGTTTTAAAAAATAATTGTACTTATTTATTTTTGGCTGAGTCGGGTTTTTGTTGCTGCATCGTTTTCCTCTGGTTACAGTGTGAGGGCTTCCCGTGGCGGCTGCTCTTGTTGTGGGGCACAGCCTCTACGGCACACAGGCTTCAGTAGTTGCAGGCTCCAGAGCACAGCTTCAGTAGTTGGGGTGCATGGGCTTAGTTGCTCTGCAGCATGTGGGATCTTCCTGGACCAAGGATCTAACCCATGTCTCCTGCATTGGCAGGCAAATTCTTTACCACTGAGCTGCTAGGGAACCCCTAGTGGTGGTGGTGGTGGTGGTGGTGGTGGGGGTTGGGGGTGTGTGTGTATTGGTTTTACATATTCAGGAACAAAGATCTGAAATCTCACTGTGCTTCCTATGCTTTGTACTGCTGGCTGTTAGAAGCACAGAGTCATGTTGGCGAGAGGTGCTGAAAGCAGCTTTAAGCAGCAGGACTTCCCATCCCTCAAGAACTCTTCCCTCCTTCCCCCAGCCCATCCTCTGCAGCCCTGAGTTCTTTTCCTGAACCTCTCACCCAAATCTCCACTTCTTTTAAGTTCATGATGAACCTTGTGTGGCATGTTTGTGATGTCATGTGGAGGCTGCTGTCCAAATATAAACTCCTGTATTCAGGAGAGGAGAGTGTGGTTTGAAGAGGCAGGCCAGCCAGCCACCGTGTTCAATAGCACTCACTGGTTAATGTCTGCAAATTTTCTTTTCCGACAAGAAGCTAAATGGGGCTTATTAAGCTCCTCTTGGTGTAATTTTTTTTTAAAAAAGGACAAGTTAAAAATATCCTAAGAACAAATCTCAGAGACAATGAAAGCTTTGGTTGTTAGGAAGAACTGGTGATGAGGTCCAGGGAAGGTTTTCACATTTGAAACTCAAATCTCCGCAGGGGCTGTGCCCCCACCCCACAGGAGGGAAAGGCTAGAGGGCTGAGTGAGAGAGGCCAGGCTCACTTGGTTGCATGCTAAGTCACTTCACTTGTGTCCCAACTTTGCGACCCTGTGAGCTGTAGCCCGCTAGGCTCCTCTGTCCATGGAATTCTCCAGGCAAGAATACTGGAGTGGGTTGCCATTCTTGTCTCCAGTGGATCTTCCTGACCCCAGGATCATACCTGGGTTTCCTGCATTGCAGGCAGATTCTTTACCATCTGAGCCACCACAGAAGCCCAGGCTCACCCTCAGATTCAATTCAATTTCACATTTTCCAGCACCTGTAAACATACCAGTTACCAAATGGTAATAATCAAAATTCCTGACTCATGTCTGCCTATGAGGTCAGGATCCTGGTACAGTTTCATGAGAGAGTTGGGACCAGGAAAACTGAAGGACTGCCCCAGCCTTTTGAGGAAGACAGCTGTCCTGATTCGTAATGGCTGACGAGGCCTAGCCTTGCCTACTGTGAGCCAAGAGCGAGCAGACAAACAGGTGAGTGGTGGGTGAGTAGGGTCAGAAGTGGGGTTTCAGTTACTGCTCCTCACTGATGAGCCCCGGTGATGACAGCGGAGTGAGGAGGCTTCCAGGGGCAGCACATTCTGTCCTGACACCATCCTCCCCAGGCTTTCTTGTCGGTGAAAGGAAAGATGAGGAGAGCCTTTCAAGGAAAATTGAAGTAGTCGATCGAATCTGAGGGTGAGCCTGAGCTTCCCTGGCGACTCAGCTGGTAAAGAAAACACCTGCAATGCAGGGGACCTGGGTTTGATCACTGGGTTGGGAAGATCTCCTGGAGAAGGGAAGCCCAACAGCTTTAAAAGGGGCCTGTGCGTGCTGGCTTCTGGACCCAGCACCCACAGAGCTGTGTGATCTTGCCCTTCTGAGTACTGAAGTCTGAAACACTCTCCTCTGCCAAAGCCTCCCAGCTCTCAGCCTGGTGCCCACCACCCGTTTACCCAGGACTGAAGAACTCTCTAGCCTGTACCATTAAAAAAAATTTTTTTTAATTGAAGTCTAGCTGATTTATAAGGTTGTGCTGATTTCCACTCTACTATGAAAAGATTCAGTTATATATCTCTGTATATTCTTGTTTATATTCTTTTCCATTATGGCTTATCGCAGGATATTGAATGGAGTCCCCTGTACTAGACAGTAGGACCTTGTTGCTGACCAGCATTAATCTGGACTCATGCACACATGAGCTCCCTGCCTCCTGGAGGGACAAGGGCAGAAGTGGAGGCAGCAAAGCATGACTCATCCCGCAGGAGGGAGCCCGGAGCTCCAGACTCTTTTAAGGTTCTGTCCCCACTGGTCCCCACTCCAGGCAGGGCATAGGCGGGACACTCAGGGTTGACTAAGAAGATTCTGAAAGTGTCCTGCGATGACTTCTAGTGCTGGGGCTCTGTGCCCTGTCGTCCTTGCTGGAGAGCAATGAAAAGGTGGCATTCAGAAGAGGAGTAAGGCTGAGACAGCGATGGAAGTGGAGACAGCCTTTTAGTGATGGGGGTAGGGGGAGGCATGTACCAGATGAGGGCCCTGACTGGGTGACCTGCGAGGTCTCTGTAATCCTAAGCTGCAGTGGCTCCCCAGGAATGGGGATGGCACCTGAGTCTGGAGTTGCAGCAGCCCTGGGCAGCCAACTAGCACCTTTTTTTGTGTCCAGTTTGTGCCATGTACTCAGGAACCCAGGCCACTTCCCTAAATGCTGAATCATCCACATACTAATTCACCTTGGAGGCAATAATTCTGTGGGCCCAGACTTCTTGAGTGTGTAATAGGTATATTGGAAGCCTTTGATTCAAGGCTTATCATCTGCCAGGAACCACACCAGGCTTATACCTACATTATCTTACTTATTCATCAGCCAGTCCCAGATTCAAGTCCCAACTAGGCCATTTGTTATTAGGTGTCACTTTAGGCAAACTATTTAGCCTCTCTGAGCTAGTTTTCCAAGCAGCAAAATGTGACTAATGAAAACACTGAGATAACTGAGAAGATTAAATAAGTCAGTGTATGCAAAGAGCTTAGCAGAGTGCCTGACACAGTGCTCAGTAATGTTATTATTTGCCAGGAGGGTCATTATTATTATCAGATCTATTTTATACATGAAGCCAAGGCTCTCCAACCTGGGGCTCACTGGACTTTAAAGGTTGGCTTTTTTCCCAGTCTGCCTCATTGCTTTTTAAGACTTCTTTTAAATGTTGTGGCAATTATAAGACTCAGAGTCATTTGAACTCTCTTGTGAGTGGAACAGTGTCATTTCTGGCTTCTGACATATAGATCACAAGATGATTTCACTTTAAATATTACACCTGCAAGTTCAGGAGCTGTGTCACACATTTTTGCTTCTCTAGGGTTTAGCAGAGTGCCTGTCACATCAAAGGCATCTACTACATATGTACTGAGGTGAACTGACTTGGATCCAGAGGGAAAATGAAGCTGATGAAGTAACTAGCGAATCACAGCTCCACTTGACCATTCCCTAGGTACCCTGTTTGGCCCCAGAGGTTATTGTCTCCATATTTCCCAGTCTGTTGGGAAGGAAGCTATATATATATTTTAAGTTTCTTCTCCTGTGCTTCTTTCTTCTTAGCCATTCTTTTCAGTTTATTCATTCACTTATCTACAAATAATCATGAAGTGCCTAGTATATATGAGGCTTTGTGCTTGGTGCTGAGATATAATAATGAGCAAGAAAACCAAAGTTCCTGCCCCAACACAGGGACCCAGGAGGTATTCAGTGGGTGAGGTTGGAATAAAGTTAGTAATGAAGCACATAACAAAGTGTACCTGAAACAGAAAGAGGTGCGTCCTGTATCCATGCCCTGGGAGAGCTGTGGGCTCCCATGAGAATATGTGGCTGGAGCACCTCACCTGGACTTGTGATCAGTTCCTGAGAGCGGTAGGAACTGAGTCTTAAAGGGGAGTGGGTGCTGCCATAGGTAAGGGAAACAAGGGGAAGTTGTGTTTTTGGCAGGGAGAAGTGCTGGGAAACCCAATAGGGACCTGGTGGGTATGAAAGGCGGGGGGCGGGGGGAATAGAGCTTTTACTCTTTAGAAACAAAATGTATAGAAATGAGGCAACCTGGGAAAATGTCTAAAGTAATAGTAACAAATGGCAAATCACAACCAATGATGAATATATGAGTGTGGATTCATCCAGAAGAATACAGTAAGAGCTGTTTTGTCAAAGTGAAATTCACAGGCTACCTGCATCAGAGTCACCTGGGATGCTTGTCAGTTATGCAGGGACACTATCTCAGACCTCAGGAATCACAGTGTCTGAGGTAAGGATGGGGTCTCTGCAAGTTGAACAAGCACCATGGTGCTCTTAAGGTTTGAGAATGACTCTGAACCAGCATTTGCTGGGCAACTCTTCAGCCTCAACAAACCCCAATAGTCAGGATCAGAGAACAGGGATCTAAGGGCCAGAGGAGATGCTCTGAAAGCATGGTGGTCTCAGAGCTGAATAAAGAAAGGGGAGGATGTAGTAGATGAGGTTGGAAGAAAGTCACTGGAGAGTCCAAAAAGATGTGTACACGGGACAGCAAAAATATTGGACTACCTGGAGTGAAAGAGTGAGATTGTAGAGTAACCAAGATTTCACTAAACAATTCCTAAAGGATTCCACAAATGAAAGATATTTAATTAGAATGTAGGACATTGTTAAACTGTCTTCAGCAGGAAAACACCTTATGAGGTGGAAATGCTACTCCAAAGGTGGTTAATAGTAAAATACTTTTGCATTTATGACTTTGGCCATCTCACTTACTTTCACTGAACCTTGATTTCTTCACCTTGAAAGTAGAGATAATAATACTTACTTTTCAGAGTTATGAGGATTGAATGGTATACATGTGAAAAGTTAAATTTATTCTGGACCAGGGGTATACTGAAACAATAACAAAAACTAAAGTGCAAACTTTTCTTAATACATTATTGTCACTTGTGATGTCTGCTCCCATGATAATGACTGTACCTGTTCACTGTTTATGGACTTCCCAGATGGCACAGTGGTAAAGAATCCGCCTCCGAAGCAGGAGGTGCAAGAGACACAGGTTCGATCCCTGAGTAGGGAAGATCCCTTGGAGGAGGAAATGGCAAACCCAGTCCAGTACTCTTGCCTGGGAAATCCCATGGACAGAGGAGCCCGGTGGGTCCCAGTCCATGGGGTTGCAAAGAGTCAGACACGACCGAACTACTGAGCACGCATGCAGGTTAACTCTTATCTCCTGTCTTTGCTGTATGCTTGTGTCTGGCTGCTCAGCGCTTCCTGGGAGTCCCTAGAGCCAGCCTTCTCGTGGTGCGCCCTCTAGTGCCAGACACTGTAATGACTCATTCAGTCTTGGAATTGAGGATCAAGTTTTCTAACCTCACAAGAAATTGTCCTTTAAAGCTAATGTAACCCTGGTGGCTCAAATTGTAAAAAAAAAAAAAAAAAAAAAAACTGCCTGCAATGCGAGAGACCTAGGTTTGNTGGTGCGCCCTCTAGTGCCAGACACTGTAATGACTCATTCAGTCTTGGAATTGAGGATCAAGTTTTCTAACCTCACAAGAAATTGTCCTTTAAAGCTAATGTAACCCTGGTGGCTCAAATTGTAAAAAAAAAAAAAAAAAAAAAAATCTGCCTGCAATGCGGGAGACCTAGGTTTGATACCTGGGTTGGGAAGATCCCCTGGAGGAGGGCATGGCAACCCACTCCAGTATTCTTGCCTAGAGAATCCCCATGGACAGAGGAGCCTGGCGGGCTACAGTTCATGGAGTCGCAGAGTCAGACACAACTGAGCGACTAAGCACAGCACAGCAACCTAAATCAGAAGTTTAAGATTTCCAGATACAAACTGCTATACAGAGTGGATAAACAACAAAGTCCTGCTGTATAGCACTGTGCTATATTCAATCTTCTTTGATAAAAGGAAAGAATGAAAAAGAATATCTATATATGTATAACTACATCACTTTTCTGTACAGTAGAAAAGTTTTTTAAAATTTTATTGGAGTATAGATGATTTACATGTACAGTAGAAATTAACACATTGTAAATAAACTATATTTCAATAAAATAATTTTAAAAGCTAATATAACCTACATAATAATACATCTTTAGTAGGATGCTGTACGCTGACACCAAATAAAAATTACTTTGTAGTTTTATAGCTATAACATCAATCGCCGATTAAGGATTTTTCTACTCAAAACAAAATCTCTTAGTAAATACTGAGGAGTTGAAGATAGAACTAAAGAGACAAAGTTTCTTCATTCTGAGGCTTTCCTATCATGCTTCCAGCCATCTTGGGTAGAGAAGGTTTTTGTAAACAGTCTAGGAAAATGCCACATGGGAGCTGGCTGGAGTTATTTGTCAATAGTATTCTGAGGGCCGAAGGGAGAGAGGCCCCTTCCACAACAAAGAGGCAGCTTCATATCAGCAATATTTCCCTGTTTTTTGAAAAACAACTTCTGTTTTCAGGCTGTGTGACTGAAAGGGAGAGGGCAGGTTGCAAAACAGTAATGATAAAAGAGGCTAGGCGCCTCCCTCCACTTCCTTGGGAGCCCAGTCTCCCTGACTACGGAGGAGTCCGAGGAGGGCAGCGGGGAGGGGGCACGTGGGCAGACAGGTGCGGAGAGTCTGGGAGTGCTGAGGGAGCCGGCTCATTCCTCCCCGCTCTCATTTTAAAAAGACTCCTGCCAGCAGCATAGTTAGCGTGATGGGCATTCATCTTAGAATCAGTGACAGTGATGCTTTATAACCACGTGGCGATAAAGCTGACATCCGTGGGCGTGAGGAAGCGGAAAAGCCATGGCTGGGTTTTCCCCGCCCTCCTTCCACAAAGGAAATCAGGGCTTCCTTGCAGGCTGCCCCAGTCAGTCAGCTGAAGTGGGCTTGTCTGCTTTCTGCAGCACTCCTCACTTAGTTTGCAACATCCCAGGAGATGGGTTGGGGAGAATGGGGGAAAGGAGACTGTCACTGAAAGGGCCCACGTTCTGCATTACTAAGTCCCTTGCTCATATAATTATGAAATCAAACACTTTATAACAATTCATGCCAAACTCTTATGTCTAAGGAATAAGAAGCCCCTTCATTAAGGAGTACATCTTTTCTGCAGAGACAGACTGAAATAATAAAACCTAGATTAAATGCCAACTCAGTCACTTATCCTCAGGGCTATAAATAAAGAAAATGTACCCTATCTTCTCTATCTAGCTCAGAGTGGTTATAAGAATGAAAATTAAAATGTGATAAGGTTTATGCAAAGCCTCTGGCAATGAGAAGGGGTATTTAGACATGCCTGCCTGGCTGCTGGTTCATACCCAGCAAGCATCTGCTGGAAAGAGCTGTGTGGGATGTTTGACATGAAACAAGCAAAACTGATGGGAAGGTATCTGGGCCTTTGTCTTGGCTACTCCCTTCAATCATTTGGGCTTCCCTTGTGGCTCAGCTGGTAAAGAATCCACCTGCAATGCGGGGGAACTGGGTTCAATCCCTGGACTGGGAAGATCCCCTGAAGAAGGGAAAGGCTACCCATTCCAGTAGTCTGGCCTGGAGAATTCCATGAACTGTATAGTCCATGGGGTCACAAAGAGTAGGACATGACTGAGCGACTTTCACTTTCACCATCTTTTCACTTTCAATTGTTTATTTCATCTGTCCATACATGGAAATGGCTTCAGTTCTCTTCGGCCACACTATCCCCACCAAACCGCTGTCTGCAAAGGGTACACAGTGGGCCTGATTCTCTAATACCATCACAGCATCCTGGGCCCACCCACATGTGACTGACCGTGTGCCCGATGGCTCATCTGTAATGCCACCTAACATCTATCTTCATATAAGTGTGTCAGTCTCCTGTAGACCTAAAGGAAAAGAGTATCCAGAAGTGTATAATCACCTTGCTGGGTCCCTTCTAGGCCACAGCTGAATTATGTTTATTGAACTGAAGAGTGCCGTGATCAGTTGCTCAGTTGTGTCTGACCCCTTGTGACCCCAAAGACGGTAATCTGCCAGGCTCCTCTGTCCATGGAATTCTCCAGGCGAGAACACTGGAATGGGTTGCCATGCTCTTCTCCAGGGGATCTTTCCGACTCTGAGATTGAACCCATGTCTTCTGCACTGGTAGGTGGATTCTTCCCACCTGGAAAGCCCATTGAATTCAAGAACAAAGCTGCTCAAATGTGCATGGAACTGCCTGGGGAGCTTGTAAAATGTGAATCAGATCCAGATGGTCTGGGTCCGGAACTGGCACCCAGCCCTCAGGGGTGTGCTGGTGCTGGTCACAGAGCAGACTTGGACTGGTCAGACTGTGGGAGACTAGCAAGGTCGGAATGCTCTCTACCTCACATCCCGTTTGCTGTGGTTGACCCAACCCACCCTGTGATTTCAACCCCAGCAAAGCATGGGGTTGTTCCTTCTCCTCCATCTCAGTGGCCAGTGCTCTCTGCCATGGGCAAGTGTTCAGAGTGGGCTCTTGCACACAGAGGCTGCTCTGAGACTCTTTGGACACCCAGACCCCTGGGGTCTCTCACCTGCACATCCCAAATTCCATGATCTACTCACAAGCTGGCTGCCTGAAACCCCCTTTTTAGCCTCTGTTCTTGGGAGCCGAACTCTGTTGAAATTCCTTTAGGAATGGCCCTTTGGGGCAAAGCCTCTTTAAGGAGGTTCCAGGTCAACTGACCGTTGCACCTTCCCAAACCGCGCTACTGTTTCACGGTAAACACGCACCTTTGCCCTGTTGTCAGTGGCGTGAACTTGCTTCGTAACTGACACCCTCTGCACTGTTGTCACAGGCTGCTTCAGTTAGACTCCTGACCTTCAGGCCTTTCTCAGGCCTGGGGCTGATATGGTCCACGTCCCACCTCCAGGGACATATTTCAATTGCTTAAGAAGGTCTGCATTGTGAGGACTGGGAGTGAACCACACACCATCCACTGACCATTTCCTCCTTCTGCACGCTGCAGTCTAGCTCTCAGACTCCTCAAGCTCTTTCAGGCTGGGATTGGATAGTAAGCTAAGGCCTCAAACCATTCTTGGCTTCCCCTTTGCAAGTCCTGCGTAGGAGACCTGGCAGCCTACTCTGGGAAACAGGAGCACTTGCCACCTGCTGTCCTGTGTCCTCAAAGGCCATCCCAGGATTCTCTGCCATTGTGGTCTTAGATACGCTAACAGACAAGGAAGCGGGGTTTGGGATCGCAAAAATGCTTGCTTTTGACTGAGAATAAAATGCAGCCCTTGCTCCCTAAGCTCCTCGGGTGTTTGAAAAAAAAAATCTATTCGAGTTCTTCAGCTATTTGATGTAGTAGAGAGTGACAGGTCCTGTCACCCAGCTTCCCAGCAAGCCTACCATCCTGATATCACCCCCTCACCCCACCCCCCTGCAATAGTACGAAAGAGCTCCACTCCAGGGGGTAGAGGAAAGCACAGACTGGGTGACTCTACTCAGTTCCCAGCTTGGGAGAAGCTGAGGGAGCCTGGGCAGAGTGGGCAGCAGCTTTGAAAATTAGATATTAAGAGCCCCAAGGGCAGGGAGTGGACCCATCCCCTTCATGGTGCCAGTGCCCTGTCTGGCCCACATGGATGCTCATGGAACATCTGGGGAATTAATAACCAGGAAAGCTGGTGGCCAGGTTAGCCCATTTCTCTGTGCTGATGGTCCTTCCTGAGTCCTGGATTTTTTAGAACAGTTCCTAATCAAAATATGTCCAGATTTGGAATCTAGAAATTATGGTGACTATTTCAGGAAGGGACATGCTCAATTCGGATGCTCTTTGCATCCTTGTGTGGAAGGTACCGCCCACCCACCTTGGAAAACAATGTGGCGGGAAAGCCTGGTCCTCAGACAGCAGGAGGGACCCTGGGGACATTCAGAAGTTGGTGTCTACTGGGCAGAGTGACCGACTGAATGTGTAGTGAGGGAAAGGGTGGAGTCCATGACTACTACAATTATTTTGTAAGCCGTACCAGGTTTAGTCCCAAATGCATTGGACGACCATTTAAATGATTAATAAGAGAACTGCCTTCTACATGTATAAATTTATTTCACTAAAATATCAGGAAAAAAAATCTAAGTGTAAGTCAATTGTAAAGCTTGATGCCGATTTGCCTCTTTTGTCTGGGGTAATGCTTGGTGAGAGTACCTATTTCTCCCCTCACCTCCAGAAATCACACATTCAAAATTCATTAAGAAGAGATGTGTTTATAGGCATCATCACCTCTAATCCTGTAGTAAACTAGGGAGCATGAACAAATTTCCATGGAATTAGCCTATTCACCAGGGGAGACAGGCTGATTATTCTAACATGCTACAGCACCTCCCAAGCCCTGTATAAGATAACAAACCTAACATATCCAGTGAGTGTACCAGTTACCCGGACTGCAAATCCCAACTTTAGTAACTCAGAGCAACAAGCATTTATTATCTCAGTTTCCATAGGTCAGGAGCTGGGAGTGACTCATCTAGGTGATTCTGGCACATGCCATGTCTCAAGAGGCAGACGTGATGTCGTCTTCCAGGGCTGCAGTCACCTGGAGGTCTAACTGAGATTTACAGGTGGATTTACTTCCGTGCTCACCTCAGTTGCTAGCTGGTTACTGACTGGAGGCCCACTGTAATGATTAAAATGTAATATTTACATGTTACATATTATGTTTGTACATATAATTTTATCTCACTAGGTACTTTCTCCTAAAGTCTAGGATTATTGTTATGCAGGAGACTATGACTTTTTTTTAACATTAAAAAGAACTTTTGTACTTGAGTTCCTGGCACATAATAGGTGCTCAGTAAATATTGTTTGACTGGATTAAATCAAATGTAGGACACCATTGAATAAGATGATCACTTTGGTTTCTGCCAACTCTAAAATCTTATGAATTCTTTACTTTAACTCTGAGATAATTTTCCAGTTTGAGTTTTACTGCAACCAATCACTTCTACATAATTAAAACCAGCTCTGGTCCACTGCATCCGTTCCTAAACACGGGGAGACTCTTCCGTCTCACACACATATAATGGCACTGCTCCCTTAGTGTTCACATCTTCAAATCCCTGCCTGAAAATAACCTTCCCCTTTTGTATAAGTGAAGCAGGTGAAACTTACACTCCATTCTTTGAAGGTTTTGCATTATAAATTCATTCAGGAACAGGGATTGTCTCTGCTTCTGAGGGTAAAATTAGAAGACAATACGGCAAATCCCCAATAGCAGTGTGGCGATTTCCAAGGCTCTTCATAAACCCCCAATTTATTATTTTATGCTGTGTAAGGTTATTAAATTCTAAGATGTTTAATCAAAACTATGAAACAAAATATGTTGGCTTTCAGGGAAAGGAAACTCCTGGTGCTCCCCTCATCGACCCCTGAGGTCAACCCCAAGAGGAGGGATGTTTCTACAGACTGGTCACCTCCCCATCCACTGTGTAGAGATATTCCTGAGTCATGCTTTCTAAGGCGTGGGGTATGGGAGGCAGAGCTTAAATAAGACTTCCGTCTTTGCAGGTGATTTTCCTCCCAAGGGGAAGGAAGAAGGCGGAGCCCTGGCTAATTCACCATGTCTTTCTTGAGTCTCACGATTCTTTCTTCCCTCGCTCTCTTTTCCATCTCTCTGGATAAGTCAGAAAGGCAGGACTGAGTTCATCTGAGGGCTGGGGTTGGCTGCCCTGGGGACTGGTTCGCACAGGCTCACTGCTTCTCTATCTTGGCTCCCATTCCTGATTGTAGTTGACTTGTTTTGCCCTGCCATCCAGTGCTGGGATGAGGGCACCGAGATGAGTAGGCCTAGACTAGGAGGGTTAAATAGGCTGTGGGGCCAGTTTTATACCTAGGCTCTGGGCCACTTTAACCGGCTCAGCATCACTTGCTAGTGGAATACAGTGGCACTGGAGGCCAAAGCCCAAGTTTCAAAGTTTCCCTTGGCACAGCACAGTCTTCCACATACATGTCGACCTCCAGAATTTCTCAGAGGGTTAGGGACAAGTGGAGCATGAAACTGAAGGGTTCTGATCTTCTATCCAGGTCATCTATTCTTGTTTGCAACATTATGTCATAAGTTATTTAAGAGGGGAATTTTATGTAGAGAACATGGAAAATGCACATTAATTCAGACTGTTCTAAGTTTGATTTTATAAAACTGGAGATTGTTTTGAAATGTAACAAATCACAAATGTAAAGTTAGAAAACAGATTAAAATCCGACTCTCTTATATTGGCTAAGATGTTTGATCTCTGGCTTCTTGGAAGGGTCTGTGTTACACATACATCCTATAGGAGAGTTAGTAGTAAATGAGCTATCATATATACTTATACAAATAGTAGGTGCTTGGAAAATACTTCTTGAAATTCTATAGTAGTTCAAATACATTTACTGAATTTAAAATTTTGAGTTTATTTCTTCTGAGTATTTTCCAAGACTAATTTATAAATTCATAGCATTCTTTTATTTTCAAAGCAAGGGGTAAAAAGCTTATGTTTTTCACTATGCAGTCTACTTTGAGAGTCAGCAATTACTTCTTATATTCAAAGAACTGTATGGTCCTGACACTCTACTATTTTAAACTATAACTTTTGTCATTTAGTTACTCTCAGTTTATTACATTATGCCGATGTAAATTATACATATTTTACCCAAAAGGATTAAAAACACTTCACAAAGAATATTTTCCACATTGTGTGCTTTCATTCTACAAATAGATATTAGTGATTTTGACCTAGATTTCTCTATTATTCTAATTGAGGGAGATTTTCTTACCATAAAATCAACTTAGTATGTAGCCAAGGTTTTAAATAAACAATTTAGGATTTTGTTTTATTCTTCCAGTCATGTAATGACAACATCATAGACAAAATGAACCAGCTCTTTGCCCAAGGGTACACATGCCATAAGTGGGAGAAAGATAGTAGCCAGTCTGGACAGCCTGGCTTCCCAGGTGGCTCAGTGATAAAGAATTTGCCTGTCAATACAGGAGACTCGGGTTTGGTCCCTGGGTTGGGAAGATCTCCTGGAGATGGCAATGTCTACCTACTTCAGTATGCTTGCCTGGAGAATTCCATGGACAGAAGAGCCTGGTGAGCTATAGTCTGTGGGGTTGCAAAGAGTCGGACACGACTGAGTGAGTACGCAACAACAACTGGGCAACCTGACCGTAGACCCTGAACTCTGAGCAACTTGCTACCCCGTCTCCTAATTGATGTCTTAACCACAGTGATCACCATGAATTTGAATTGTCTTCAACAGTCCTGGCTTCCGCTATTCTGTCCCTTTAGTTTATGAAAATGCTCTAACTTGTTGAATCGTGTGTCCCATTTTCAGGTAAAATTTCAACATAGGTGGCAATCACATATTTATTAAACAGATACTTGCATTGTGCTTACTAGTCTAAATGCTGTATTAAAATTAACTTAATCCTTATCACAATTGTGTAAATTATGCATTCTCATGTCACCTCCATTTTATCCATGAAACAGCTAAAGAACAGAGAAGTAATTTGACTGAAGCTGCAGAACTAATGAATAGTAAATGGCAGAGCCAGGATTCAGACCCAGGCCACCTGCAATGCCGTATTACCCCTGAAGTGAAGTGAAGTGAAAGTTGCTCGGGCACGTCTGACTCTTTGCGACTCTATAGACTGTACAGTCCGTGGAATTCTCCAGGCCAGAATACTCGAGTGGGTAACCTTTCCCTTCTCCAGGGGATAGTCCATATTGCCCCTTCATTTGTGATAACAATGTACAAGTATACTTCCTCTGGACTCAATTAGGGGGACACGGACAAGGACTCTACCCTTCATTTGCACACAAATTACAATACTGAATAGTTGCCCAGAGAAAGGTAAAGTTGAAGCAGGCTCTGAAGTTGCGGCAGACACTGATGGTTGTCTGTGTCNATCTTTCCCTTCTCCAGGGGATAGTCCATATTGCCCCTTCATTTGTGATAACAATGTAGAAGTATACTTCCTCTGGACTCAATTAGGGGGATACGGACAAGGACTCTACCCTTCATTTGCACACAAATTACAATACTGAATGGTTGCCCAGAGAAAGGTAAAGTTGAAGCAGGCTCTGAAGTTGCGGCAGACACTGATGGTTGTCTGTGTCNCTTCATTTGTGATAACAATGTAGAAGTATACTTCCTCTGGACTCAATTAGGGGGATACGGACAAGGACTCTACCCTTCATTTGCACACAAATTACAATACTGAATGGTTGCCCAGAGAAAGGTAAAGTTGAAGCAGGCTCTGAAGTTGCGGCAGACACTGATGGTTGTCTGTGTCATCTTCAGGCTCTTCCTCTTCCTTTTGACCAAATGCCAGTTTTGTTCAGGGTAGCAATGGGCCCAGTAAGAGGTGGCCATGCAGTCAAGTTCTGGCCAAGGAGATGACAGAGGAAGTCTGCTGGATGGGGCTTCCTGGAAAGCGATTCTTTTCCTAATACAAAAGCACAGATTCAGTTGGCCTGTACCTTTGACCCTTTGCCTTTGCCCTTGCCCTTTGTTTTTACCTGGGATCCAGAAGCAATAGTAGCTCAGTAGTAAAAGAATCTGCTTGCAGTGCCAGAGATGCGAGTTTAATCTGGAGGTTGGGAAGATCCCCTGAAGGAGGAGAGGCAACCCTCTCCAGTATTCTTGCCTGGAGAACCCCATGGACAGAGGAGCCTGGTGGGCCACAGTCTATAAGGGTCACAAAGAGTCAGACACGACTGAGCAACTGAACATACATGCAGAGACGCAATACCTGGAGTGGAGCAACTATTCTACAACCATGAGGACCAAAGCCAAACACTAAGAATGGCAGACAAGAAAGTCGAAAGCAGCCTTGTCCTTGATGATTTCTTTAAGCAGCTGTAGCAATCCTGGACTGCTGACCTCTGGACTTCCTGATGTGTGAGAAAAAACCAAACCTTTGTACGGTTAAAGTAATGCAGTCAAGTTCCTGTTACAAATAACTGAACGAAATCCTAACTTATACAGAAAACTTCATGGAATAGTCTTTTTGTAAGCTTTGAAGGTCAGGCATGTTCAGCTAGGTTGGGAAAAGAGAAACATACCAGGTATGGAGTGCATCTGGCCCAGTGACCAGAAGCAGAACCAACAGAGTGGGTTCAGGGGGAGGTGGGAAACCAGCAGGTCTGGGGAGACCATGGTTAACACATCTCCTCAGTACCTGAAGAAGAGCAAGGTAAAGGGCTGACGTGTGAAACAGTGTGGAAGGGACTGAGACTCATTGAGAGATGAGCCTTGGGCCACATCATGGATTTGTAATTAAGAGTTTGGGACTTATGAATACAGAGGTGGGAGACACTGAAGAGTTTGGGGCAAGGACAGGATATTAAAAAGCCTGCATACAAGTGTTCTATAAATGCTACTGCTTCCTGCAGTCAGTCCACAAATATTTTTGGACATTCTTCTGTGTGCCAGTCACTGTTCTAAGCCCAGGTGAGAGATCAAGTTTCTGTAAGATGATATAAGTTCAATGTCTGGGTCTGTAAACAAACATGTTAGAAAAGGGGTCCCATTATCCCTTTTTTAAAATAATAAAACATGGAGTGTTTTGAGTGGGACTGGGTGAGCTCAAATCCTGGCTTTGTTACTTTATACCTCTGGCTTCAGTAGCCTTATGCATCTAATAAAAGTACTTGCTTCATTGCTTGATTATGAGGATTCTGTGAGGCAGGACTGACCTAGTGCTCCCTGTCTAATGGCTGTTCAAACGTCCCATTGTTCTGGCCCCCAGTCACAGAGTACCCCTGACTCCTCACATCAGTAAATCCTGTTGTATTTAACTTTGAAAACATCTCCAGAATCTCACTGCTTTGTAGGGCATTCACTGTTGTCATCTGGTCATAGCATCTTCATTTCTGCAGTGGTTATGTTGTGCCTGTTTTTCCCAGATGTCCTAGTGTGCTCATCCTCTACCCACTGGGTAATTGGTGTTGAATGCACAACTTACTTCACTCAGTGTACACACTCTTCACAGAGGCAGCTCTGTGAATACGTTAGGGACACATGGCAAGGGGGAACCCTGGTGGCAAGTGAACTGCCATTCAAATGGGGAGCTTGCCTTGATCATTTAGGTGGACCCAGTGAGTGTAATCACAAGGGTCCCTATATATGAAAGAGGGGGTAGAAGTCAGTGAAGGAGATGGGAAAAGGGGAATACAGCTAGAAGTGATGGATTCCCAGAATTCGATTTTTCCCTAGAACCTCCGGGAGGATGGCAAGCTATGAGACAAGATGTTTGTCTTAAGTTGCTATGTTTGCGGCATTTTGTTACAGCAGGCACAGGAAATTCATGCGATTTTGGACAACTCTGAAGGGCCATGCCAGCTCCAAGGGCTTCCCTAGGAGTGGCTGAGGCCTCAGTTGATACCATCTTGCAGGCTGGCTTCTTCCTCTGCCCTCATCTGCCTTCTTCATGTCTTTACAGCTGTATTTCCAAACACATGCCCCAAAAGCCTTCTGCATGCAAGTTCTCATCTCAGAATTCACTGCCAGGGAACCCAAACATAGGCAATCTCTTACTTGAATTGTTGGAATAGCCCTCTGAATCGTCTCCATACTTATACCCAGGACTCTCTGCAGATTTCTTCTCAACATGTTAATAGTAGATACAATGACTGTGAAAGAATAATTTAAATCAAAACAGCCAAAGCTTTCCTTTTCATTCAGAGTTCAAATTCCTTAAAGTAACCTAAAGGCCCTTTCCTAATCTTTCCAGCCACCCTGCCAGTACGTCCCCTGCCTCATCTCTCATGACCCTACCCCTTGTTTACTCCGCTCCATACACAGTATTCTTGCTTTTCTTGAACCTGCCATGCAAACTCCTGCCCTGGGACCTCTGCACTGACTCTTTTCTCTTTTCAATGCCCCATTTCCAGTGGGTCCCTGATCACTGTATTTAAAATAGCATTTGTCCTTCATCCTACACTGCTACTCCCTGTCCCTCTCATTTGCATTATTTTCTCTATAGGCCCTAGAACTTCCTATTATATTATATAATTTATTTATTTATGTTTATTGCTTTTGTACTCCCACCACGTTATGCTGTCTACGAAGATGCTTCTTTACTGCTATATCCCCGGTGTTCAGGACTATGCCTGAAAAATAGTGGTCGCTCAATAAAAATTTGTTCAATGAATAAATGAACAAATGCAGTTACAGTATTTGGTGTTTGACACATACCACATACTTAATGAGCGTGAACTATTGCTTTTTGGTGGTGGAGAAGGGGTCCTGAGATTCCCGGCATTTCAGAGACTACGTATACTGGTGGGTGGCCCTATGAGACTGCAGGAAAAGGAAAATGAATCACATGCACATCAGATCAGGGCCTTCATTTCCTCACTTTTATGTGTGTGATCTAACCTCAGGGATGAGCTGAATTCCCCTTAGAATAGACTTATAAGCAAAAGTCTGAGTCTCTCACATGGACTGAGGGGGTGATCAAGGGCACTAGAGAAGGATGTGGGCTGGAACTCTTTTGGGAATTGCAATTTGGGCCCAGGGAACAGAGGTCAGGAGAAGTCTGGTCTGACTTGAGGTCAGGTCTGATTCATCCCAGGACCTCTTTGGGAAATGGTGACAGTCCAGCAGTTATTCTGAGACAGGAAGGTTGATGGCAGTTTATTTATGTATTTTTATAATTTCATTTATTTATTTCTTTTTTACTGTGCAGGGTCTTTGTTGCTGTGCAGGCTTTTCTCTAGTTGTGGCGAGCCCGGCTACTCTCTAGTTGCAGTGCACAGGCTTCTCATTGTGGTGACAGCTTCTCTTGCTGTGGAACATGGGTGCTTGGGCTTCAGTAGTTGCAGCATGTGGGGTCCAGTGCACAGGCTTAATAGATGTGGCCCAGGGTCTTAGTCACTCAAACACATGTGGGATCTCCTTGGATCAGGGATTGAACCCACGTCTCCTGCATCGGTAAGTGGATTCTTTACCATTGAGCCACCAGGGAAGCCCCTGATGAAAGTTTATACTGAGTCTAAACTCCTTATTTATTAGAAGGATTGCTCTGTCTTAATGGGATTTCTGTGAAGAAAAGTCTAGAGGTCTATTCCAGATCCTTGTTCATGAGCGCTATCCTTTCTTGAATTGAATGTGCTATTGACATGGGGTACTAGCCAAAGGTGAGATTTTTTTCTTTTGGTAAGTTCTGGTGAAAGAGGCTCAGAAGTGTACTTTGAGATGGGAAGGAGCAAGAGTATATGCATGTAAATTTGTAAGATATCATGATTCCTGGGGAAATACCACACATCTTTAAAAAATACCTTTTCTGCTTCATATACAGATTTGTATTAAATCATAAAAGAACAGCATAGCCAATTCTGCCATCTGTTGGTTGTGGGAGCTTTTTGAAGACAAGCTCCTGTGTATCAGGTACTTAAAATCATTGAGTCCTTGACTCCAAAATATAGATAATGCCTAAACTGTTAAGAACAGGAGGGGATTAGGAAAGTGAAGTGAAGTGAAGTCGCTCAGTCGTGTCCGACTCTCTGCGATCCCATGGACTGTAGCCTATCAGGCTCCTCCGTCCATGGGATTTTCCAGGCAAGAGTGCTAGAGTGGATTGCTATTTCCTTCTCCAGGGGATCTTCCCGACCCAGGAATCAAACCTGGGTCTCCCGCATTGTAGGCAGACTCTTTACCGTCTGAGCCATGAGGGAAGCCCAAGGAGGGGATTGGTCCCATTGTAAAGATCTTTTGAGATAGACTTGATAATTTCTGCCACTGGTTCCATCCCAAATTAGAATGTCTTGGAATGTCTTTTTAGCACTTAAGCTCAGTTCTGTTTTGACCCCAGTTGATGATGGTAGCTCCTAATCAGATGCTAACCCTGGAAGCTGCATACTTGACATATATATGAAGTAACTCGTACTTTTTTCCCCCAAGTAAGGTCAATTCCTAATTCTTTGATAGTTCCTTTTAAAGAGATCGGATGGGGGAGCTTTCCTGAAACTTGTGTAGTACCCAGATCGTGTCAGAGGGTCCCTGGGCTTCCATTCCTATCATACAGTGTTTGCTTTGTAAAAGTTGAATCCCTAATTCTTTATGAATTAACCTATCTTTAAATATCTCTTTTAAGTAGTCAATAAGTAAAACACAATATGGAGAAGGCAATGGCACCCCACTTCAGTACTCTTGCCTGGAAGATCCCATGGATGGAGGAGCCTGGNTCTTCACAGTCCAACTCTCACATCCGTACACCACCTTAGTCTTCAGCAAAGTGGTTTTTTAAATATAATTTCTTCAAACGTCAAGTATTACAGGGCTGTGTCTGAATCTTCAGATACCTTGTTGAAAGGAAATGTCAGTGGGCAAATTGCAGTCAAGTGTTCTCACTTCCTGCATTCTCAAGATCACCTCTGAGTCTGCATTTATGTGACACATGCTTGAACTTACACTTGTATTTTTTAAAAAATTCTGCATCATCCTTTTCAGTCTTGTTTCTTGATACCTAATCTAATGTATCTTAGCAACATCTTCAAGCAACAATCAAGNGGCAAATTGCAGTCAAGTGTTCTCACTTCCTGCATTCTCAAGATCACCTCTGAGTCTGCATTTATGTGACACATGCTTGAACTTACACTTGTATTTTTTAAAAAATTCTGCATCATCCTTTTCAGTCTTGTTTCTTGATACCTAATCTAATGTATCTTAGCAACATCTTCAAGCAACAATCAAGGGCATAGTTTCCCAAAACTACAGCATTCAAAACATCCTACTTGGTTCTGTGCTGATATTTTCCAGTCAACCTCTTTTTATTTTAGGATTCTAACATGAATCTAGAAGCTAATGATTTATTGCCTTTCTGTCCTCAAGGTAACACTTCCTGTTGCAAGCATATTTCTAAGACTCTGACAGCTTAAGGAGCTTCTGTTCGCTGCTAATACTCCATCAGCTATTGTTTTTAAGCTTCCCAAGGAAGGCCAAGCATTTCTGAGGGTTAATTCAGACCTTGTCCTGATGGAAAACACTACCAAAATCTTGTACTCACATGAATCCTGTGAACCTCACCATTAGCCAGAGATTCCAATTTTTTTTATTGTTATAGCATATAAACAGTAAGTGTACAAATCTTGTGTAAACTTGACAATTATATACACACACACACAATGTAATCACTGCCTAAATCAAGACATTCATTGTTTTCAACATTCCAGAAGGTTTTCTTGCCTTCTTTAGCTCTCCCTCTTCTCAGTTAAATTCCTTACCCGTTAACTAGGAATCTGACTTCCATCAGCATAGATTAGCTTTGTCTGCTCTCTAACTTCATAATAAATGGGTCCACATAGTATGTGTACTTCCATGTCTGGCCTCTTCCTCATTAGCATATCAGTGAGATCATTTATGTTTGTATTTGCAGTAGGACTACATTCTTTCTTTCTTCTTTTCTTCCCATTGTGTCTTACTCTATCAATGTTCCACAGTTTATTTTTCCATTCTACTAATGATGGACATTTCGATTGTTTATAACTTTGGACTATTTTGAATAAAGCTGCTTAGTCAGAGATTTTCATCTGTAAAAAAAAGTCTTAGCTCCACAAATATTCTGGTATTTGAGCAATTCTTTATANTCTATCAATGTTCCACAGTTTATTTTTCCATTCTACTAATGATGGACATTTCGATTGTTTATAACTTCGGACTATTTTGAATAAAGCTGCTTAGTCAGAGATTTTCATCTGTAAAAAAAAGTCTTAGCTCCACAAATATTCTGGTATTTGGGCAATTCTTTATATCATGATAGACACTGAGTAGAAAATCAGCTCAAGAACCCTAGGATGCTTTCTGTAAGACTTTCTGTAAGCGTCTGTAAGACACTCAGAATCCATGCGTCATTCAGGTTGAATCAACTCTAAAAGCACAGGCAACAGGAGAAAATAAAAAGGTACAATAGGACTTTATCAGTTTCATGGAGATTTGTGCACCAAAGTAAACTATCAGGAAAGCAAAAATACAGCCTACTGAATGGGAGAAAATATCAGCAAATCATTTATCTGATGAAATTATTATCTAGAATATATAAAGAGCATGAAGAACTCAACAACAAATAAATAACTGAATTTTTTTAATGAGCAAAAATTTTTGAACAGACATTTCTCTATAGAAGAAATGCAAATGCCCAGTAAGCCCGTGAGAAATGCTCAGGATCATTAGTGCTTGCTGTTGTGTTGCTGTTTAGTCGCTCAGTCGTGTCCAACTCTTTTTTGACCCCATGGACTGTAGCCCGCCAGGCTCCTCTGTCCATGGGATTGCCCAGGCAAGAATACTGGAGTGGGTTGACATTTCCTTCTCCAGGGATCTTCCCCACCCAGGGACTGAACCCTCGTCTCCTGCTTGGCAGGTGGATTCTTTACCACTGAGCCACCTGGGAAGCCCCTATCGTTAGTCACTAAAGCAATGCCAATCAAAACCATAATGAGATACCACTTCACAATTACTTGGATGACTATAATTTTATTCAAAAAGAAAAAAATGGAAAATAAATGTTGGCCAGGATGTGAAGAAATTGGAAATCTTACACATTACTGGTACAAAGGTAAAATGCTGTGGCAGCTGTGGCAAAGGCCATGGCAGTTGCTTAAAAGGGTGAACACAGAACTATCATATGACCCAGTAATTTCAGTCCTAGGCAAATGTCCCAAAGAACTTAAAGCAGAGACTTGAACAGATATTTGTACGACGATGTTAATAAGAGCATTATTGACAATAGGCAAAAGGTGAAAATAACGGAAGTGTTCATCAACAGATAAATGACTAAACAAATGTGGCATTATACATAAAATGGCATATTGTTCAGCCATGAAAAGACCTAACTTTTCACATATACTACAACATCAGTGAAACTTGAAAACATTATGATTAATGAAATAAGCCAGACACAGAAGGGCATCTGTTGTTTGATTCCCCTTATGAGGCACCTAGAATGGGCAAATTCACATCTCCAGGGCAATCCACAGGTGACTAGTGTGCGGAGTACCTTCTGGCAAACCAGAAACCCAGAGAAATGTGAATTCTGGCATTAGCATCAAAAATAAGCATGAAATAGGCACAGAGAAGAGACTTGTGGTTGCCAAGGGGGAGGGCCAGGGAGGGGTGGAGTGGGAGTTTGGGATTGCAGATTCAAACCATTGTATATAGAATGGCTAAATAACAAGGTCCTACTGTATAACACAGAGAACTATGTTCAACAACCTGTGATAAACCATTATAGAAAAGAATACTTTAAAAACATTTTATACACATTTATATGTCTTTTACGAATTTATATTTTTATATACATTTTACATAAGTATATAAATGAATCACTTTGCCGTACAACAGAAATTAACACAATATTGTGGGTCAACTACACTTCAATTACAACATAAGGC
>SJYA01000445.1:246387-322882 GCA_006410615.1 Neotragus moschatus | reverse complement strand
TAAGGCTGGGTTAGGTAGGCCAACCTAACCAAATGCTTTTATATCTCAAAATAAAAAAGTGAGCTTGAGAGACCTAGGAATAATGGCAGCCTGGCCCTGTGATTCTCTTACACACACAATGCAATGTGGCTACAGGTCTGGCTGTGTATCAGTGTTTGCAGGTGGTGCTAGTGGCAAAGAATCCACCTGCCAATGAGACATAAGTTCAATCCCCGTGTAGGGAAGATCCCCTGGAGAAGGGCATGGCAGTCCACTTCAGTATGCTTGCCTGGAGAATCCCATGGACAGAAGAGCCTGGTGGGCTACAGTCCATTGTGTCTCAAAGAGTCGGAAACCACTGAAGCAACTTAGTACCTATGCAAGCACCAGTGTTTGCAGTTGCTCTGATTTAGCCAAGAAATAACCTCACCGGCATTTTCATGTAAATGGGCTGATAATAAAAATAGCAAGACTCACTACATCTTTTGAGGTAAGATTTTTTAAAAGTGACATCTTTGTACCTTCAGTAGCACCAAAAGGCACTTTCACCTCACAAAAATGTGAACTGGGATACACTTCTCTCCAGGTAGATGGAGAGGTGAATGCAGAAGTGTTGTGTTTTTTTACCTCCAAAAATGTGATGTTGTGTTTACAGCATCACAGAACACCTCTGCTAAGCATCCAGGCATGTCCAGCAATGGCCACCATGGTATACCTCACCAACCAGTGTGCTTCCGTTTCGTCCCCCATGTTTGTCATTGAATAGATTATAATATGTGCTCAGTAAGTGTCTAATAAATGCATGAAATAGGAATAAGCAAATGACTTCAGGTACCTAAAACTCTTAACCCAGGTCTAGGTTGTGGTTTTAAAGGATTATATCTCTGTGGTCACACCTATTTCTTTACAATGACCTCATGTCTACACACATCCTTGTTTGGTCAATTTAAGAGACTTGTTGCCAGTCTGTGTGAACTTTACCAAGAAAAACACATTTAAGGATATTAGAAAAAATATATTTAAAGGTTGTTTTATAAAAATAAGAAACATTTTTATTAGCACTTTTGCCTTGGTTAAAGGAAAACATTACTGGGTCTTGCTTTTGTCCTGCTCCAAGATGACATCTGAACCACCGGATGAGGTTGACTGCTTGGAGCCCAGGAGTCCCCTTTCTCTTCTCTACTCAGTGACACAAAGGAATAGTAATAGTAATTGCTTTCAGCTGGGGGATCAAGGTCTGCAAGGCCCAAAGTACCTCACTGTTTACCCTGAAAGAATGTCTGGGAGAGTTGCTTGTAAATCTCTAGACACTGCCAACGTGACACCCCAGACTCGTGACTCCATTATAAATGGAATGGATTCAAGGATGTGTGAAGTCTTCAGGAAATTAGATGCTCCATCTTTGCTTAGATCTGGAGTAACATTTTATGCCGCTTTCTCTTTCTTTTTTTCCATCTCTTTCCTTCCACTTATTTATTAATTCAATAGCTATTATCAAGCACCTGGTGGTTTAGACAGTAAAGACTCTGCTTGTAATGCAGGAGACCCAGGTTTGATCGCTCGGTCGGGAAGATTTCCTGGAGAAGGGAATGGCAACATATTTCAGTATTCTTGCCTGGAGAATTCCAAGGACACAGGAGTTTGGTGGGCCACATTCCACGGGGTCACAAAGAGTCATACATGTCTGAGTGACTAACACTTTTACTTTTCATAGTGTGCAAGGGATTAATTATTCAGCTGGGAATGACAGAGTGGTTCTTGATTTTATGTGCNCTTTTTCAGAGGGCGCATCTCGAGGGAAATCACACAACCCCACTTAGAATTCAAAAGCTTCCTTCACACCCTTGCTACACCTCAAGAAGTTCCCCGAAACACCTTTCTCCACTCAAGAGGAATTCCGAGGGTCCCGCCACAACTGAACAGTAGCCTCGTTGTCTCCTCCTCAGCCACAAATGAAGGTTTCTTTCCCTGCTTCTTCAAAAATGGGGAATGGATTCTCGGCGTTTCAGTCACATCTAAAGAGGAGGCACACACCACAGTCAAGGACAGAGGCAATACATGGGTGATGCCACCATTCCTAAAGACCCACAAATGTTCCCTGGTGATTCCACCATTCCTAAAGACCACAAAAGTGTCAACCCCCTTCAGATGAACCAGATTTCTCTGCATTTCCTCTACTGTCATTCCGAGTATCGACTCACACATCGGTGGTACATGTGACAGTCCTTTTCAGTTCGAGGGAAATCCATAACTTATGATGACAACTTCACGGGAAGCCTGACTCTGATTTGAGTGCTCGGGAGGACATCGGCAGAGCGTGTCTCCACTGGAGACGAGGCTTGACTCCCCTCTGGGGACTCCAGAGGAACGCCAAGATCCATGTCAACACTGCAGAGGACAACTCTGGTTTCGGACTCAGCTCCTGACGAGAATTTAGGACTCGGAAGCGACTTGAGAGCAAAGTCGAGAGGACCCTGGCGACTCCCATGGAGACTGGACTTTGCGGACGTCAAACGAGGACATCCCAGAGGTCCCCGTCATAACTCGAGAAGGACTTCCTCAACTCGAGAAAAACTAGGAGATTCTCCAGTCCAGGCGAGATGAGGCCTTCTTCCGAGGCAGTATCTCAAAGGAAATCACACCACCCCACTTAGACTTCGAAAGATTCCTTCACAACATTGCTACACCTCAAGAAATTCCCCGAAACACCTGTCACCACTCAAGAGGAATCCCGATGGTCCCGCCACAACTGAAGAGGTGCCTCGTTGTCTCCTCCTCAGCCAAAAATGAAGGTTCTTTCCCTGCTTCGTAGACAAAGGGGAAAGGATACTCGACGTTCCAGTGGCATCTGAAGAGGAGACGCTCTCCACAGGAAAGGACAGAGGCATGCTTACGGTTGTGCCACCATTCCTAAGGACCCACAAATATTCCCTGGGTGGTGCCACCAATCCTAAAGACCATAAATATGTCAGGCCCCTTCACATGAACCTGATTTACCTGCATTCCTTTAGATTGTCAACCCGAGTATAGACTCAAACCTCGGTGGCATGTGTGACAGTCTTTGTCCCTTCGAGGGAAAGCCACTGATTTTTATGTCAAATTCACAGGAAGCCTGACTCTGATTCGAGTGCTCGGGAGGAAAGCGGAGGTGCGTGTCTCCACTGGAGACAAGGCCTGACCCCCCTCTCGGGACCTCAGAGGAACGCCAAGATCCATGTCAGCACTGCAGAGGACACCTCAGGATCTGGGCTCAGATCCTGATGAAAATTTAGGACCCGAGACCGACTTGAAACCAATGGCAAAGGCCTCTGGCAACTCCCATGGAGGCTGGACTTTGTGAAGGTCAAAAGAGGGGATCCCAGAGGTCCCCTTAGTAACTCGAGAAGGACTGCCCCAACTCGAGAAAACCTGGAAGATTCTCCCCTCCAGGCGAGATGAGCTCTTTTTCCGAGGTGGCATTTCGAGGTAAATCACAGCACCCCACTTAGACTTCGAAAACTTCCTTCACACCCTTGCTACACCTCAAGAAGTTCCCCGAAACACCTGTCTCCACTCAAGAGGAATTCCGAGGGTCCTGCCAAAACTGAAGAGGGGTCTCGTTGTCTCCTCTTCAGCCAGAAATGAAGGTTCCTTTCCCTGCTTCGTCGAAAAAAGAGAACGGATTCTCAGCATTCCAGGTAAATCTAAGGAGGAGTCACGCTCCACAGTCAAGTACAGAGGCAATTCCTGGGTGGTGTCACCATCATAAAGACCCACAAATGTTCCCTGGTGGTTCCACCATTCCTAAAGACCACAAANTTTGCGACCCCATGGAGTGCAGCCTGCCAGGCTCCTCTGTCTATGGGGATTCTCTAGGCAAGAATACTGGAGTGGGTTGCCATGCGTTCCTCCAGGGGAGCTTCCCAACCCAGGTATCGAACCCAGGTCTCCTGCACTGCAGGCAGATTCATTACTGACTGAGCCACTGGGGAAGCCCAATTATAAGCATATGTTTTGAGACTACAGGTTTTATTTACATGAATAAAAATTTTCATTTGATTTCACACTTTTTATTTACCGTCATCACCATCATGTTACTGGGTGGCTTTGGGGTGGCTGCTAAAAATCAGAGTCAAGCCAACTCCTGCTTCCCCTACATGTACCATAGATCACCCCCCCTCAACCAGCAGTCTTTTCTTTAGATTTCTTAAATCCTCAATATTTAGCATATAGTAAGTAATTGTTGCCTTGAGTTTAAACACTGAGAATAAAAAAGTAACTTTTAAAAAGTATACTTATACAGTATTCATCTTATTTCCTAATACCTATATTTTGAATGTGTTTCTCATTATTAGTTATTTTTAACATTTTTAATGTGATAAATAAGAACCTGCAACAGAATAATCATACTTAATTTTTAAAAATTCATTTTAATGCCATCTCCAGCAGGATAGACTGGAAACCACAGGGGAGAGTAGAGAGGAATACTGTCTCAAAATATTTAAATTTAACATTTAAATATTAATTTTTAAACTTTTTATTTTATATTGGACTACAGTCGATTAACAATGTCGTGATAGTTTCAGGTGAACAGCGCAGGGATTCAGCCATACATACACATGTATCCATTCTCCCTTAAACGCCCCTCCCATCCAGGCTGCCACACAATATTGAGCAGATTTCCCTGTGCTATATAGTAGGTCCTTGTTGGTTATCTATTTTAAATATAGCAATGTGTACATATTAAGTGCATGAAGGCTTAATACAAAAATGAAGGCTTAACAAAAATACCTTACCGGCTATGTACAGGTCAGATATTTATACCTACTGTCCCAGTAGGTATTTATACCTCCCTTTCTCAACTAGACTGTTTGCTCCTCCACCCACGCCCCGCCCCAAGCCTCTAAACCTTCTGTCAGACCAGGTGCAAGAGGCAAGAGACCAGAGAGTCTCCAGGGATAAACTGTCATGAAAGCCCCATAAGCTTTCCTTCCCTAGGACACAGCATTAGGGAAGTGATTTGAGCTAAAATGATTATCACTGGGCTGCTGCCAACAGAGAATATTGTATTCCCAGCTTATTAATAGAAAAAAAAAAAAAAGAAGATGGAAGTTGAGTCCAAATGAAATATAATTCTATCTGCTTTTTATCCAAGTGATTTCAGTGGACAAAGGATAATGGCTGTGCAGAGAGCAAATTAAATGAGTCCTGGGATATATCACACAGTGGCTTTTAGGGTGGTGAGAAGGGTGGGCTGGAGAGGGAGGGAAGGGCATTCCCCTCTTCCCAAAGGCAAGTCTCTGAATGTCTGAAAAGAGAGGGAGGTGAGGGTGGCTTGAGGCCCTACTTTAGTGATATTACTCCCCAGAGGAGTGTTCCTGCCTTGGAAAATCACTGCAAGGGGGAGTTACAGAAGATTCTTGAGTAGGGGAGGGGCAGGACCAAAGTAGCATCTAAAAAGCTGAATAAATACTTTTTTAGTGAATGAGTGATATGAGTGATTCATATGTGACTCTATGGTCTGTAACCCACCAGGCTCCTCTGTCCATAGGATTGTCCAGGCCAGAATACTGAAGTGGATTGCCAATCCCTCCTCCAGGGAAGCTCTACCCAGGGATCCCAAGTCTCTTATGTCTCCTGCATTGGCAGGTGGATTCTTTACCATTAGCACCACCTGGGAAGCCCAAGACCAAGACAGAGGCATGAATTTGGCTACTTCTGAATATAGATTTCAATAAAGATTTTAGAAAAGAAGATTAGAAAATAATATTCAATCGTATCATAATTATAGCTTTATGGTGAAAATCACTCAGTCGTGTCCGACTCTTTGCAACCCCCTGGACTGTAGCCTACCAGGCTCCTCTGTCCATGGGATTTCCCAGGCGATAGTACTGGAGTGGAATGCCATTTCCTTCTCCAGGGACCTTCCTGACCCAGGGATCAAACCTGGGTCTCCCACATTGTAGACAGATGCTTAACCATCTGAGCCACCAGGGAAGTCCCTAATTATAGCTTTAGGTTATTTGCAGTTTTCTAATTGTTTATTCTTAAGTTAATACAACAAGATAGTTAGACAGGTCTAACTTATGGATGTGATAAGACACAGCTCTATTTCTGTTTTGATTGATGAGATTTGTGTGGCGCTCTTTGCTTGTCCTGGATAAATATGATTCACTCACAGGTAATGGGCTGAATCCCTTGGACTGCAAGGAGATCAAATCAGTCAANGTATGTGACTCTATGGTCTGTAACCCACCAGGCTCCTCTGTCCATAGGATTGTCCAGGCCAGAATACTGAAGTGGATTGCCAATCCCTCCTCCAGGGAAGCTCTACCCAGGGATCCCAAGTCTCTTATGTCTCCTGCATTGGCAGGTGGATTCTTTACCATTAGCACCACCTGGGAAGCCCAAGACCAAGACAGAGGCATGAATTTGGCTACTTCTGAATATATATTTCAATAAAGATTTTAGAAAAGAAGATTAGAAAATAATATTCAATTGTATCATAATTATAGCTTTACAGTGAAAATCACTCAGTCGTGTCCAACTCTTTGCAACCCCCTGGACTGTAGCCTACCAGGCTCCTCTGTCCATGGGATTTCCCAGGCGATAGTACTGGAGTGGAATGCCATTTCCTTCTCCAGGGACCTTCCTGACCCAGGGATCAAACCTGGGTCTCCCACATTGTAGACAGATGCTTAACCATCTGAGCCACCAGGGAAGTCCCTAATTATAGCTTTAGGTTATTTGCAGTTTTCTAATTGTTTATTCTTAAGTTAATACAACAAGATAGTTAGACAGGTCTAACTTATGGATGTGATAAGACACAGCTCTATTTCTGTTTTGATTGATGAGATTTGTGTGGCGCTCTTTGCTTGTCCTGGATAAATATGATTCACTCACAGGTAATGGGCTGAATCCCTTGGACTGCAAGGAGATCAAATCAGTCAATCCTAAAGAAAATCAATCCTTAATAGTCACTGGAAGGATTGATGCTGAAGCTGAAGCTCCAGTACTTTGGCCACCTGATGCAAAAAGCCAACTCATTGGAAAAGACCCTAATGCTGGGAAAGATTGAAGGCAGGAGGAGAAAGGGGTAACAGAGGATGAGATGGTTGGATGGCATCACCGACTCAATGGACATGAGTTTGAGCAAGCTCCTAGAGATGGTGAAGGACAGGGAAGCCTGGCATGCTGCAGTCCATGGGGTCACAAAGAGTCAGACATGACTGAGCGACTGAAAAACAACAATGGACGGACAGGCCTGTAGTCATTTTAAGTTGCAAACACAGCCTAAGACCCGTTAAAACACATCGCCCCGGGAACAATTAAAACCCTGAATTCCATTTAGTGACAAATCTCACTTTCTCTGGCCCCACATCTCTCCTATCTATTGTTTGTTGCTCCTCCCTCACAGAGAAAGGGAGGGTTGGAACACAGAGAAAGGAAAAATGGGAGCAGGAAATGATCTTACTCCTGCTTCATTTGCCATTCCTTGGCTTCGTGTTGAATGAGTCCATCGTGCATATGTGTTCAGTCGTGTCTGACTCTTTGGGACTCCATGGACTGTAGGCACCAGGCTTCTCTGGCCATGGGGTTTCCCAGGCAAGAATACTGGAGTGGGTTGCCATTTCCTTCTCCAGGGGATCTTCCCAACACAGAGATCAAATATGTGTCTCTTGTGTCTCTGGCATTGAGAGGTGGATTCTTTACCAGCGCACCATTAGACTCGTGTTTAAAGCTGATGTTTTCCTGAGTGCACTTTTGGGAGCCCTTGAATCCTTTCTGGGATTCTCTGGAAGCGTTTTTGTTGATGCTCCTCTGTTAGCTGGCAGCCCACCCTCTTCTCTGAGCTTCCACCCACACACTGCTGGAATCCCATTGCATTGTCTAGGTGGTCCTTTCAGGCAGATTCTAAAACAGCCTTAGAATGGCAGACCCTTGATACTGGGGGATCTGTACTGCAAAAACATTTGGTGTCCTGCTGCCGTAGGGGCTTGAAGTAACTTTCCAGGCTTTAAAGTGGCTACTTGCGTTGACTCCATCACCCCCAACACAGCTTCTCTCCTACCTGGCGTATTTTCTGGGGCAGAAGTTAGCCCTCAGCTCACTATGACTCCCAATCTCTGGACAACACCTGCCAGACTCTCAAAGTGGCCGTGTTAAACACCTCTAAGGCTTGACCTCCTTCATTTCTTCATGGGGTGAGAGGTTTTGAGGTTCTTAGGACAAATTTCTCCAATAAAAGTTCTTCTCTCTTGAATTGTTTGACATCCTTCCTGTTCTTTCAAAACATGTTATACTTTTGAGATTCAAAAGAAGCCCCTGCATAAATATCCTGGAGTCTTGAAACCAAATCTTTAAAACCTCCAGATTTTTAAAGCCTCCAGATTGTTTTGAAGTGTCTCTTGTGGCCCTCCATGTCATAGATTTGGTACATGAGAGCTGTAACATCAGTTCCTCTGAAGAAATTGAGGTGAAAAATGTTCTATTTAATATCAAGTTACACTCACTTAAATTCTAAGTAGGGCATTCTATACAGCAGCTTCAATTTTTCGCGCTTAATATTCTTGTCCTCTCAAAGCCTGAAGCTAAAAGAATTTCCAAAGTTCCAGACAGATTGGTAAATAACAGTAGAGATCTTTTTTCATTCATAATTGACTAGCTTATTAAACATAAAAATTAAAAGCATAATAAGGTTCCACTTTTCATCTGACAGGTTAATAAATATTAAAAAGTAGAATACTCCAGTATTTTTGCCTGGAGAATCCCAGGGACAGGGAAGCCTGGTGGGCAGCCGTCTATGGGGTCGCACAGAGTCGGACACAACTGAAGCAATTTAGCAGCAGCAGCAGCAGCAGCAGAATAAAACAGTGACGATATGAAGAGATTTTCATAAACTGTTAGTGGAAGTAAACATAACGCAAGATTTTGGAAGGTAGCTTATTAACATATGTCCAAATTTAGAATGCAGTCTCTGTTGGTTGTATCCACTGCCTGACCAACAGAGGCAGCTCTGGGCTATGTAGAAGATTTCACAATTTGAGGAGCATTGTTTAAGGGGAAAAAATGCAGGATTAGGAACACAAACTGGATAGGAAAGCAAATATTTACTTAGAAAAAAATTTATAGCAAATTACAAATTTTAAAATGCTAATACCAGAAACATAAAAAAATCCAGAAAATTACATATTTTTGTGAATAAATATATATATATATACTTCANGCCCATCAGTCCCAAGCCTTCTGCATCGAACCTAGACCGGCAATCCGTTTCCCTTATGATATCATACATGTTACAATGCCATATTCCCAAATCCTCCCACCCTCTCCCTCTCCCTCTCCCACAGAGTCCAAAAGGCTGTTCTACACATCTGTGTCTCTCTTAAGATGTTTTTCCTCCTGAGTTTGAGCTGGAGTCCCACAGCTCCCCCGCTGAAAGGGACAGTTGGCCCTTGGCTGCCTTGGTTTCCAGCCCCTCTCCCAGAGTTCCTGCAGTGCCCTCTCGTGGCAGCGTCCGTGCATGTGCGTGGCTGCCAACAGGCAGACAGCAAAGAGGGCTGTCTTTAGCATCTCTTGCTTCCTCTCCATCCCATTTCTCCTCTCCTTAGTGTTGTGTGAACTCATGCTTCTTTCTAGGTACCCAGAACCTTCCAGGCACTCACCCCTGAGCTCTTGAAAGTCCAAGCTTGCAGGCCTCTCATTCTCTCCCTGTTCACCCTGTCAACACTGACTTGTCCTCTGTCCCATTCTGTTGAGCTCTGACAAACGAAAAGGAAACGGCCCTTATTAAAACAAACAAACAAACTCAGGCTTAAGGAATAAAGAGCTGTAACTGTAACCTCACTAAGTAATTGTTGTTGTTTAGTCACTGAGTCTGTCCGACTCTTTTGCGATCCTGTGGACTGTAGGCCGCTAGGCTCCTCTGTCCATGGGATTTCTGAGGCAGGAATACTGGACTAAGTTGCCATTTCTTTCTCCAGGAGGTCTTCCTGACGACCCAGGGATCGAACCTACGGGTCCTGCATTGGCAGGCAGATTCTTTACCACCGAGCCGCCAGGGAAGCCCAAATAATATTTACTCTTTTATAATAGTAGCTTCCACTGCCTTAATACCAAAGAACAGGTAAGAAGGCACTTTCAGCACTGTGTAAGATCAGGGATTCTCCTCTGGTGATTCAGATCACACAGCTGCATTAAGATGGAGGCTGAGTCAGTGTTTGCTGGTAGCCAGCGACAGAAAACAGACCTCTGCTAACCTACAGCAAAGGGAAGTTACAGTAGAGGAAAGACGAACGCGTAGGAAGATGGAAAGCCCAGCAAACCAGCCTTGGAACTAAGCTCCAGGGCTAGAAGTGGACGGGAAAAAGCCACTGTCGATCAGGAAGCCACCATGTGCTGGAGTGATCTCTTACCAAGTTACTCTCCCCATTGTTCTACAAAAGTCACTTTCCGGGGAGAGGTGTGCGATCAGGCCGCCTTGGATCATGTAGCTGCGCCCTGGCTAGGGCAGAGCAGGGCACCTGATGGCTGTTCACAAGGTGGGATGAACGCTGGGTTGCAAAACCTGTCCGAGTCCACCACATGAACGCCATCACATAAAAGCTGGTATTGAGTACGTGTAATTGTCCCAGCCGACGTGGCAAGCTGAGTGATTTACTCTTGTCATGACAAGGCGTTGAACACCTTCATCGTCTTCAGCAGCTGGAAACCTAGGTGGTGTTTGGGTCAGGTTTGAAATGAATAACATAAATACTATTGTATGCACCAGATGATGTAGCAACTACAGTATGGTAGCTTGTTATGGGGGGGAAAGTGAGGCTGAAATGGAAAAACTGCTTCTCTTGGGCACCATAAATCGGAATGGTACACTTCTGGGCAAACGCATCTCCCGCTGAAGACTCAGAAGACCTGGGATGAGCATGGTCCTCCTTCCTATTGTCGTTCCTGATGAACGGTCGCTTCTGGCAGCACGCCCTGGTTCTGTGGGGAAAGGGGGTCTGTGGATGCTGTGTACAGTGGTGAATCTGGGACAGTAAGCCTTCAGGCTGTGGGGTACAAGCACGAAAGACCAAGGAAGCAGCATGCGTCAATGGATTTTAGTTCACCGCTTACTTCTTGGGCTTCCCTGGTGGCTCAGATGGTAAGGAATCCGCCTGCAATGCAGGACACCTGGGTTCGATCCTTGGTTTGGGAAGATCCCCTGAAGGAGGGCATGGCAACCCACTCCAGTATTCCTGCCTGGAGAATCCCCATGGACAGAGGAGCCTGGTGGGCTATAGTCACAAAGAGTCAGACACATGCTGCTCCTCTCATGAAATGCTCTTACAAAACAACATCCTTTTGAAAGAAAACCCTGAGAACCAAATGCAGTGGGGGCTCTCATAGGATAGTCCACCTCACAGGTAGACGCAATCTTCATGGTAACAAGTCAGTGACAGGGTGACGTCCCAGGGGTGGGCTTCGGCTCGAACTTGTTAACAGCAACGCGGGAGTCAGCTGAATAGACATGCGGCGGTATTTGAGTTGGTATCCTTTCATCCCGTCTTTTTTTGTACTTTTTCTCTATTTATCTGAGTACATGGATTGTGAAGCCCTCCCCCGCCAACAGTGACCAAGTAGTATCGTGTTGTTTCGCTGCCTCTTGAATGATATGTACCACCACTTAATGGGAGCCTGGCTTGTGGACGCTTCATTCTCTCCTACTCTGTTGCCACAGATCTGTGGTAGAAGAACTTCCCTTCCAGAGAAAGGGCAGANAGCCCTCCCCCGCCAACAGTGACCAAGTAGTATCGTGTTGTTTCGCTGCCTCTTGAATGATATGTACCACCACTTAATGGGAGCCTGGCTTGTGGACGCTTCATTCTCTCCTACTCTGTTGCCACAGATCTGTGGTAGAAGAACTTCCCTTCCAGAGAAAGGGCAGAAGGGACAGAAGGTGTGGGAGAGGAGAACAAGAATTATGGAAATGACCTCCGGGCCACCCCTGGGGCAAGAGGATATTAAATGGGAATTTCCTGACTTTGATTCCACCTAGATCTGAGCTCAGTGTTTAAGTGCCCACTGGGCACTCTTCTGGAGAGACAGTCTACATGGGGCTAAGTCTACATCTGCCAACCATGGTTTGTCACCCCTTTTCAGCTGATGCACAAGAGAAGGCAAAATTGGAAGATGGTTGCTAGAATTCTAGAAACTTCCCCCAGCCTTTTTGGCAAGTGGAGGGGAACTTGAGAGAACCACTCAAGAGAGACTGATGATACTCCTGAACTGAATTGAAAGGGCACAAGGTGCTTGACTCCCTGGAAAAACCCTAAGGTGAGGAGCTAGCAGGGGCTGCTTAAGTCTACCTCTGAGGGCAGAAGCAGCAGCCTCTGCTTCCAGGGCTTGTGGCAGGGTGGAGATGGGGGCAGAGCTGCTAGGACTTTCCCAAGGGCTAAGTGCATAGCAAGCAAGTAGCTGGGTTATTCTGGAAGGACCTCACTTAAGAGGCCTGTCTGCAGGTGGCCTGACTCAACAGAAGGCTGGGTGCAACGTGCCACTAAATATAGGAGCTGGTGGTCAACCACTGTACCATCTGAACCAGAGAATGGGTGAGTAGCGGCCCCCCAGCAAGGGGGGGGTCTCCAAAAAATATCCCCAAAATGAGCACACAAAAGGGGCAGGCTTTGAATATCAGCATCCAGAGTGCTCCGATACCAGGTAACACCATCATTAATTAGTTTCCTGTGGCTGCCATAAAAAACTGGGTGGCTTCATACAACAGAAATCTGTTCTCTCAGTTCTGGAGCTACAGGTTCAACCTCCAAGGGTTGGCAGGACCATGCTCCTCCAAAAACCTCTGGGGAGACTCCTTCCTTGCCTCTGGTGGCTCTAGGAGTCTCTTGGCTTGTGGTTGCATCACCCTGATGCCCACCTTGATCTTCAGTGGATTCTCCTCTGTCTCTGTGTCTTCTCTTCTGTCTTTTCTAAAGATACTCATCACTGGGGTTAGGGTCCTCCCAGGTCATCCATCCGAGATGATCTTATCTCAGGATATTAACTTAATTATATCTATAAAGAGCCCCCTCCTTTAAAAAAAAAATAAGGTGACATTCATAGATTCCAGTGTTAGGAAGTGAATACATCTTTCTGGGGGAGGCGGAACACCATTCAATCCACAATACTAATCAGATAAAACTTTTTACCCCTCCTTCTTCCTGTCCTTACCCTGGAGAGACCAGAAAATAGTACAGGAAGCCGAGAAAGGGTACAAGAAGATAGTGAAGGAATAGATCCATGTGTCCTTTGCTGGTCCACAGAGTTACAGATCACACCTGAACTGAGGGAGCATTGGTGCTTTGAATTGGTTAAGAAATCAAAGATCTGATTAGAATGGACTTTTTAACAACTTAAGATTGTTTCTTTATACTGAAAATGACTAGAAAAATCTATGGGGAGGCCAGGGGAAGGGGAATTGGATGGAGGTAGTCAAAACACACAAACCTCCAGTTACAAGTTAGCTGCTGCTGCTGCTGCTAAGTCGGTTCAGTTGTGTCCGACTTTGTGCGACCCCATAGACGGCAGCCCACCAGGCCCCCCGTCCGTGGGCTTCTCCAGGCAAGAACACTGGAGTGGGTTGCCATTTCCTTCTCCAATTACAAGTTAGCAGTAGGGCTATAATGTACAACCTGATAAAGATAATTAACAATCACTGTATGTTGAATATGAAAGTTGTTCAGAGTAAATCCTGGCAGCTTTCATCACAAGGAAAATAATTTTTTTTTTTATTTTTATATGAGATGATGGATGTTCACTAAACATACTGTGGTCATTTCATGATGTATATAAGTCAAATCATTATGCTGTAAATTTTATACTTATACAGTGAAAGTGAAAGTTGCTCAGTCGTGTCCAACACTTTGTGACCGCATGGACTATACAGTCCATGGAATTCTCCAGGCCAGAATACTGCAGTGGATAGCCTTTCCTTTCTCCAGGAGATCTTTCCAACCCAGGGATCGAACCCAGGTCTCCCTCATTGCAGGCAGATTCTTTACCAACTGAGCCTCACAGGAAGCCCAAACTTTTACAGTGCTGCACGTCAATTATGTCAATAAAACTGGAAGGAAAAGAAGAGCTGTGGGATTTGCTCAAGCCTCAAGCTCCAGCCCTAGAGCAGCCAAGATGCAGGAAGAGAGCCAACAGTGTGTTTCAAGGCAGTGGTGGGAAAAAATTTAATGCTTCTTCTTACTTATAGCCTACAGAGCCGGGGCTGTTCAGTAAATTAGATTAATAGGTGTCTCACTTTGTTCTTGTGCTGGAAACAATTTCATAGCAATAGCCTTTTGAAACTAGTCTCTTAGATTACATCTAGGATAAATCTGCAGTGCTTNTTGGGACTCCATGGACTGTAGGCACCAGGCCCCTCTGGCCATGGGGTTTCCCAGGCAAGAATACTGGAGTGGGTTGCCATTTCCTTCTCCAGGGGATCTTCCCAACACAGAGATCAAATATGTCTCTTGTGTCTCTGGCATTGAGAGGTGGATTCTTTACCAGCGCACCATTAGACTCGTGTTTAAAGCTGATGTTTTCCTGAGTGCACTTTTGGGAGCCCTTGAATCCTTTCTGGGATTCTCTGGAAGCGTTTTTGTTGATGCTCCTCTGTTAGCTGGCAGCCCACCCTCTTCTCTGAGCTTCCACCCACACACTGCTGGAATCCCATTGCATTGTCTAGGTGGTCCTTTCAGGGGGATGCTAAAACAGCTTTAGAATGGCAGACCCTTGATACTGGGGGATCTGTACTGCAAAAACATTTGGTGTCCTGCTGCTGTAGGGGCTTGAAGTAATTTTCCAGGCTTTAAAGTGGCTACTTGCATTGACTCCATCGCCCCCAACACAGCTTCTCTCCTACCTGGCGTATTTTCTGGGGCAGAAGTTAGCCCTCAGCTCACTATGACTCCCAATCTCTGGACAACACCTGCCAGACTCTCAAAGTGGCCGTGTTAAACACCTCTAAGGCTTGACCTCCTTCATTTCTTCATGGGGTGAGAGGTTTTGAGGTTCTTAGGACAAATTTCTCCAATCAAAGTTCTTCTCTCTTGAATTGTTTGACATCCTTCCCGTTCTTTCAAAACATGTTATACTTTTGAGATTCAAAAGAAGCCCCTGCATAAATATCCTGGAGTTTTGAAACCAAACCTTTAAAACCTCCAGATTTTTAAAACCTCCAGATTGTTTTGAAGTGTCTCTTGTGGCCCTCCATGTCGTAGATTTGGTACATGAGACTGTAACATCAGTTCCTCTGAAGAAATTGAGGTGAAAAATGTTCTATTTAATATCAAGTTACACTCACTTAAATTCTAAGTAGGGCATTCTATACAGCAGCTTCAATTTTTCGCACTTAATATTCTTGTCCTCTCAAAGCCTGAAGCTAAAAGAATTTCCAAAGTTCCAGACAGATAGGTAAATAACAGTAGAGATCTTTTTTCATTCATAATTGACTAGCTTATTAAACATAAAAATTAAAAGCATAATAAGGTTCCACTTTTCATCTGACAGGTTAATAAATATTAAAAAGTAGAATAGTCCAGTATTTTTGCCTGGAGAATTCCAGGGACAGGGAAGCCTGGTGGGCAGCCGTCTATGGGGTCGCACAGAGTCGGACACGACTGAAGCAATTTAGCAGCAGCAGCAGCAGAATAAAACAGTGATGATATGAAGAGATTTTCATAAACTGTTAGTGGAAGTAAACATAACGCAAGATTTTGGAAGGTAGCTTATTAACATATGTCCAAATTTAGAATGCAGTCTCTGTTGGTTGTATCCACTGCCTGACCAACAGAGGCAGCTCTGGGCTATGTAGAAGATTTCACAATTTGAGGAGCATTGTTTAAGGGGAAAAAATGCAGGATTAGGAACACAAACTGGATAGGAAAGCAAATATTTACTTAGAAAAAAATTTATAGCAAATTACAAATTTTAAAATGCTAATACCAGAAACATAAAAAAATCCAGAAAATTACATATTTTTGTGAATAAATATATATATATATACTTCTAGAATTTCTTTTGAATTTTGATATAATTCAAGAATTCTGAATAAATATAGAAAATTATCTGAAATTAAAGCATGTGCAGGAATAATTAAAGTGTGTTAAAATACTCGTACATTGTATTAAGCTAATTAATTATATAATCACATTATTTTTATATACATTGATTTATTTATAAATACGTATAGTGATTCTTTCCCTGGGTTATCTCTTTAAGCTGTTATGTTCCATTGATGGATAACTTTTCATCTTTTTGTCTAAAACTGCTGATTTTCTTCAGTATGTAATGTGATCCATTATGTTGGATGGATGAGGTGGTTGGATGGTATCACTGATTCAATGGACATGAACTTGAGCAAAGTCCAGGGGGTGGTGAAGGACAGGGAAGCCTGATGTGCTGCAGTCCATGAGGTCTCATAGAGTTGGACGTGACTTGGTGACTGAACAACAACATGTTGGATGTATAAACTATGTAACCAAACAAGTAGGCCTGGTCACAATGGAATTGGCACTGATTTGTACCTTACACACTCAGGAAATATGGTAAATTCTATTTTATGCAATTTATACCAAAAAAGAAAAAATATATTGTGGGTTTATAATTGCATATAAATATGCAAACATATTTTATAACTGCTTATGAAATATATTCATTGCAGAACTGAACTTTTGACTGGACATTTGTGAGAATCAAATGCCTTGCTTATAATAGTACATACCTGAAGACTGGCAGAACTTTCATAGACCAGCTTCTGCTTCACACTTTTAAAAATTTGTTTCTCCTTCAATATCCACATACTTCCAATGCCTTGTGAAGAGGTCACATTGATTTCCTCTGGCATTGCCAAAGCGGACAATGGGAACACTGCCGGAAGCCATTCCTGCACAGGATAGCTAACGATAGCTTAAGTTGATGTGAAAGTGAACCCATAAATATAACCTTCTTAACATAAACTCTGTGTGCCTTCAACTCCGCTTCCCCATAGCTGAATCCCAAGTAGCCCNACATACTTCCAATGCCTTGTGAAGAGGTCACATTGATTTCCTCTGGCATTGCCAAAGCGGACAATGGGAACACTGCCGGAAGCCATTCCTGCACAGGATAGCTAACGATAGCTTAAGTTGATGTGAAAGTGAACCCATAAATATAACCTTCTTAACATAAACTCTGTGTGCCTTCAACTCCGCTTCCCCATAGCTGAATCCCAAGTAGCCTGTGGTTTCTAACACCAGTCTACAGAAAGGCAGGTGTTAACAGAAGGTTGAGTTGGAGATGAAAGAGACTGAGGTCCTAGCTGACTGTGGCTGAAGTAGCCTTCACGTTTTACAAAAGCATATGATCGTGTGAACATACTGCTTGGGCCCTCAACAGGGCCAGGAAAGGGGCATGTGCACATGAGGGACCTAGATGTCATTAGCTTCAAGGTCAATCCGCCTTGCCAACCTGGAAGGAGAGCCCTGTTTGCACGATCCATCTATTCACATCACACCTATATTCACAAGTTCAGCACACCAGGATGTTCGTGGGCAAATGCAGTTAGGTTATGTTTAGCAGCCGGCCAACCTCTGACAAGAGTCAACAGTTGAGTATTTTCCTAAATCTTATTTCCTAGCCTCAAGCCCTGAGGAAAGTTACTGACCTCATTACGGTGATCATATACCACTGAAAGGTGTTTGACCTAGGAAATGAAGGTATTTGGTAAACTAGCAAGGAGGAGGCTCATGGAAGGACTGGGTTGTACTCAGACACTGGGAAAATTAAAGAGAGCATGGGAAGTTCCCTTAATGATAAATTTAAGGACTCTCTTTTGTACACATATTCTGTAAGGGAATAGTCAGGAACAATTTGAGCTGGAAGTAAGAGAATATTCAACCAATGGCAGCTTAAATAATCAAGATGCTTAATTAACTCTTAGAACGAAACATCTGAANATTAAGAAGACTCGTAAGTGTTCAGAATAGGTGGTGTTGCTGCTTTAGTTACTAAGTTGTGTCCAAGTCTTGCAACCCTGTGGACTGTAGCCCTCCAAGGAGCTCATCTGTTCATGAGATTTCCCATGCAACAATACTGCAGTGGGCTGCCATTTCCTTCTCCAGAGGGGTTCAGAATAAGCCTCCTCCAAATGTGTCATTTTTATTTTAGAATTATTTTGACTTAAAGGCAGTTGAGATTCTGGAAGTTCAAGAGAAACTACTGCTCCTCCCTTAGCCACCTAGAAGAATTTGAATTGGGGATGTTCCCAGAAAAGAGTCATTACCAGAGATAAATTTTATTGACATGGCCCCATCTGTATGGCTGAACAAACACATAATTACCAAACATCTGCTCTTCTTCTTGTCCTGTGAATAACCCTCCTTGGTTGTTCCTTGTCCTTGGAAGCCCAAGGCCTCTATCCCATTCTTTAGCTCAGGATGGCATGCATACCTCACTTGATTTGTCTTTGAATCAAAGTATGTGGGGTTTCTGACCCTGTCATGTACGTAGGGTTCCCATACGTATGAAATTAAGTTTGATTTTCTTTTGTTAATGTCTCATGCCAATTTAATTGTTAGACCAGCCAGAAAGAACCTAGAAGGGCAGAGGAAAGATTTCTTCCTCCTCGACAGACTCAGGGCTTCTCATTGGCTTCTTTGGTGCCCACTGTGGCTTCTTAATTCGTACATTGTCTTAGGAACACAAAACAGAGGTGTCTTAAGAGAAGTAGGTTATGCTTCTAGAGTCTGTGAGAACCAAGTGTCTCCTTCAGCAGAATTGATCCTCCTCTCCACTTTGATGGAGAAGGAAGACAGTGTGGGCTTGTTGGAAATACATCTCTAATCAGCACCNAGTGCCCACTGTGGCTTCTTAATTCGTACATTGTCTTAGGAACACAAAACAGAGGTGTCTTAAGAGAAGTAGGTTATGCTTCTAGAGTCTGTGAGAACCAAGTGTCTCCTTCAGCAGAATTGATCCTCCTCTCCACTTTGATGGAGAAGGAAGACAGTGTGGGCTTGTTGGAAATACATCTCTAATCAGCACCGCCAGGAACTGTTCTGAGGGCAGGGAAGACGTGGTGGTGGTGCAGGAAAGGGAAGTTTTGCTGAAGGCCTTCCGGCTTCCCGCCACTGCCCTTGTTCTCCTCCTGTATTCTCTTAGTGCCTCTTACCCACGAGGGAACCAGCTCTGACATCAGATCCTCCTGTCTTTACACCCTTCACTTGCGTTTCACCACAGCCTCCTTGTCACAACTTTGGTTCTCCAATCTGTTATCATATTTTTAGTCAGTGATCCAGATACATGGCATATTAACCTTCATTTTATTTGGTTTTTACAATTTTTATTGTTATTCTACCTTACATACAATTCACTTGCTTTTACACGCAAAACTCAATGCTTTTGATATATTTACAGAATTGTCTACCATCACAACAGGCATAGAAGTTTTGGGGGTTTTTTTGGCCTGGCAGCATGTGGGATCTTAGTTCCCTGACCAGGAATTGAAACTGTACTTCCTACATTGGAAGACTGGAATCTTAACCCCTGGACCTCCAGGAAGTTCCTAACCTTCATTTTCGTTAACACCAAATGAAATGAACTCAGTTTCCCTTCTATCCTCATCAATAAGTTGACCCCAAACTAGTTTTTAAAAAATCATCTCTAAATTCACTGTGGGCAAGGCTGAGTATTTTGAGCTCCTTTAGTGACATTATTTATACTGGGTCTGTGATGGGCATCACATCAGACTCCTGCAAGCATTGCTGGGGAAGCATCTGATAACAATGACTACTTGTCCAAACTTTGCCCTCGGATTGTGGGCATCCTGACTGTGGACAACAGTTTGGGGCATTCCCAGATGCTTTTAAGGTGTTCACTCTGAATTTTATAGAAATCAACAATCAAAAGATTTGTTGAGAATGACAAACCTAACGTGAAATGAGAACTGTATCCAGTTAACTAAACAGTTGTTATATCAGTTAACATTTAAATGTTAAGATATCAACACAGTAAGCTTCAAGTGGCACTAGGTACATTGTAACTTAAAATGCCTACATCTTAGGGAATTAATGACAGTCTTTATGGTGCTTGCCTGTGTGCTCAGTGGTGTCCGACTCTTTGGGACACCTTAGACTGTAGCCTGCCAGGCTTCTCTGTCCATAGGATTATCCTGGCAAAAATACTGAAGCAGGTTGCTGTTTCCTCCTCCAGAGGATGTTCCCGACCCAGGGATCGAACCTGCGTCTCCTGCGTTGGCAGGTGGATTCTTTACCACTGAGCCATCTGGGAAACCCCAACAGCCTTCATCAGATGTGGCTAAAGAAATGACTTGATCTGAACTCAAAGAAGACTGCTTTCCCCACTCTTTCCCCCATCATCCTTATTCTGTATTGCTTACACAATCTCCCACATGTCCTCTGCCACGTTCTATTGCAGTGGCTCCTTCTGAATGCAAACTGTAGCTGCTGTGGTCACTGTGCCCATTGCGCCCCAAGAGTTTACCTGTGGTGAAAGGCATGTCCAGGGTCTGAGGGCAGGAACCCGAAGGAAACAAAGGTGGAGTGATGCTGAGCTAAACAGGCAGCTGTGTGTCTTCTTTGTCTTCTCTCCTTGGACCATGAGAGCACGCAGCTGCCTTGCTTGGGACACAGATGCTGTGGGGCAGGGCTTGAGGCTACGGAAACAAAAACACCCAGTGAGGCTAATCACTTGTCTTCCTTGCTGCGCTCACTTCTGTTATTGCAGCAAAAACCATGGCCATCCTTCTCTGCCACCATTTCTGTCCCATCACCGTATAGGCACATCACACTCTCACCTGACTTGCCAGAGGACGAGAGGGTCTCTGTTGGGATGCACAGGGGAGTCCCGAGTTTTATAGTGACCTTACTCTGTCCTTCCTGACCCGAATTCCTTCTGCTGATTATAGAGAGTTCTCAGTTCGCGGGGGCTCTTTCTTTCAGTTTTGCTCTCTGTAGAAATTGGCCCAGCTGCTATTTGGGGGATAGCCACTGAGGGGCTTCCCAGGGGGCCCTAGTGTTAAAGAATTTGTCTGCAGGAGACACTGGAGGCATGGGTTCGATCTCTGAGTCGGGAAGATACCCTGGAGGAGGAAATGACAACCCCATCCAGTATTCTTGCCTGGAAAATCCCATGAACAGAGGAGCTTGGTGGGCTACAACCCATGGAGTCATACAGAGTCAGACATGATTGAGAGACGGAGCACACACTTCTCCCACTGAGGTCTGTGTGGACTCTATCCCTGCAGGCTGCAGGGTTGAGAGTGGTGTTAAGTCCCTAACTTTTTGGCAGGAAGGAAGAAGCTTTTAGATTGAGTATACGCTAAAACAGGTTTCCCCCTCTGAACTGAGATCCTTGATACTTCCTGTGTTGCAATAACAACCACCCCTCCTCAGGATATGGGTTCCGCAGTTTAACCCCTGCAGGCTCACTAGGGAGGTGGGGCTCAGAGAGTGGGAGTTAAAGTGCCGCCCTCTCACGCGGGCTCCATCTGCAGAGCACTTCCTGCAGTCTCCTTTCTGCTTCTGTAATCTCCGCGGGACAGAGGTGTCCCTGCTCCTCTTTGCACAGCCCTGTCTATGCTCAGCAACCCCTGTGCCCTCTGTAATTCCCTCTTCCTTATAAAACTCAGGCTTCTCTCCCTTCTACCATCTAATCAGCTGGTAGTTTACTTTCAATCAGTGTCAGATTGTGTTTCTCAGATTTGTATCTCTTCATTTAGTGAGGAAATTATTGGCTTTCCTTTTTACCGTTCCTTTTACATGTTAGCTGCCATGCTGTGCTGATTAATAATCCCTTTAGTATGAAGGCATAAACTATCAGCTAAGGGAGCATTTATCAAAAGCTGGACAAGACAAGGCTTCTCAGGTGGTGCAGTGGTAAAGCATCTGCCTATCAATGAAGAAGACTCAAGAAATGCCGATTTGCTCCACGGGTCAGAAAGATATCCTGGAGAAAGGAATGGCTACCCACTCCAGTATTCTTGCCTGAGAAATCCCATGGACAGAGGAGCCTGGCTACAGTCCAGAGGGTTGCAAGAGTTGGACACGACTGAGTGACTGAACACACACGCAGACAATACTTACATCACTGCTGCTGCTGCTGCTAAGTCGCTTCAGTCATGTCTGACTCTGTGCGACCCCATAGACAGCAGCCCACCAGGCTCCGCTGTCCCTGGGATTCTCCAGGCAGGAACACTGGAGTGGGTTGCCATTTCCTTCTCCAATGCATGAAAGTGAAAAGTGAAAGTGAAGCCACTCAGTCATGTCCAACTCTCAGCGACCCCATGGGGACTGCAGCCCACCAGGCTCCTCTGTCCATGGGATTTTCCAGGCAAGAGTACTGGAGTGGGGTGCCATTGCCTTCTCCGTACTTACATCACAGGCAAGTTCAAATGCTAGAAAATGAAGTAGTCTTTCCTGCTCAGTCTTACGCTTAGTCTTAAATCTCTCAGTTATCAGTGTCACATCTGGATTTCTAGAAGCTTTCTAATGTTTAACTCCAGCCAGGAATCATTTTCCTTAACAGGCTGCCTGTTAGGACCATCTTGAATGGTTAGAGGTGGGGGAAAGGTGGTGTAGACTTGAGCTACACCTGGTTATAGAGACTGCTTGATAATGCCTAAAAAACTGTAGGCCAATAACAAGAAATTATTTTTGTGGTTTGTGAAGGTGGTTAAGTCAAGCAGGATAGAAACTGGAGCAATGAAGATAGCAGGTGAAGGCAGAGAGATTGAGGGAAATCACATCCACCTAGACCCTTTAAATGCACCTTGGATGCTTCACTAGACAGGGGAAGTGTCCTTAAATGGCTGATGTTAGTAATCTATTGGTCTGTCTTCTCTTCTGAGAAGGACTCTACTAGTGGGACAGAATCACAGTTGGGAGCCCTTGACCCCTGCCTGTGCTCAACACTCTCTCTTTTGTCTGATGTATCCCCAAGGGCATTCTAGGATTTCTCTAGAGGGACTTACTGGCAGCCATCTGTTTGAAGCATGTAGATAGAGTGATGGATAATAGGGGATCTGTTTCAAACTTTCCTGGCATGGTGGGCAAGCTGTTTTCCTTTACAGGAAAAGTGGGAGAAAAGTGTAGCTCCTGGGGGCAGACTACATGAGTTCAAGTCCCAGGGGCATCGCTTAGCTTTGTGATCCTGGACAGGGTTCTTAACCTTAACATACCTCAGTTTCCCCACACGGGAACTGAGAAGAATCATTTGGGACACTCATTTGGGAGACCTCTCCTCAGAGCTTAGTGGCCCAGCCATCAGAACAGGGTCTGGAGTTAGGGGTCTTCCAGAAGAAGGACTGGCAAGGGTGAAGAAATAGCAGACCCCTACCTAGATCCGTTTAAGGAAGGGGCACCTGGGAACACCAGGCAGCCCAGTAGCCCACTAGGAGCACTGGATCCTATCTGGGGTTAGCAGTGGACATGAACGTCTTTGGACTGATTTTGACTGTATTCATTTGCTAGGGCTGCTGTAACAAAGACCCACAAACAGGGTGATTTACACAATAGAAATTTGTTGTCTCGCGGTTCTGGATGCTAGAAGTCTAAGATCAAGATGTGGGCAGCTGTGGTTCTTCCCGAGGGCTTGGAAGAAGACCCTATCCCATCCCTTTGTCTTGGATCCTGGGGCTCTGCTCACAATCTTTGATGTTTACAGGCTTGCGATGCTTTGCCCCATCTCTGCTTGCAAGTTCACCTCGTGTTCTCTCTATGGTATGTCTGTCTCTGGGTCCAAATTTCTCCTCTTTGTTGGACATAAAGATACCATTATCATTGATTATGACCTTAATTTAAATTGATTACCTCTATAAAGACCTTATCCCCCATCACCACCAAAAAAAGGTTACATTCTGAGGTGCTGGGGGTTAAGGTTTTAACACATCTTTTTGAAGGAAAATAATTGAACCCCAAATCTTGACCAGGTGGGAACTGGATGATAAAGAGTAGAAGGGGAGGAGGAATCATCTGAATTGCTTGGGAAGGACATCTGGGCTCCTTGACATGCTCTCAAAACTCAAAATCACATTTGAAAATTTCTGGGGGAAAAAAAAGAAAAACTCACAGTATAATCAAGAGATCTAATCTGGATAGATAAGTAACATTCAGAAAGAATTCTGGTAACAAAAGTGGAGGTAATCCTGAAGGAAGAAATTATTGTGTCTGCAAAGAGAGCTCTTTGGTAAGTTCATATCTTAAAGGGTCGTTGGCAGAGGAATAAATAATCAAGAATATAACCTGCAAAACGAAGCTGAAAGTGAAAGGCATCTTACCAAAAAACCTTAGGTGATGCAGTGAACTTTGTTACATAGGTGTAGAGCAATGAGAACAAATGGTAAAGAGGTGATGGATGGTAACTAAACTTACTGTAATCATTTCACTATGTAGACATATATCCAATTATTGTGTTGGGTGCCTTAAACTTCTACAGTGTTCTATGCCATGTATCACAATAAAACTGGAAAGAAAATAAAATGTAAATGAGTAATTTAAAAATGAGGAAAATAGTGATTTCTGCCTTAAATAAATGATCTTTACTATTAAAAGCTCCAAATGTGGAAGAGACACTGCATGGGGCAGAAGATATATGTCAACAGTTGATTATAGGCAGCTATTTTGCCTTGAATTCACTAATAGAAAGAATATATATCAAATTGTAAAGGCAGAAGAAAGATGGCTAAAGAGGAAGCATATCCAAATATAGACGAGCTGACAGAAAGAAATCACATAGTCTGCCTCAGATGAGTTCAGAAATTTACCCTAGACCAGGAGTTGGCAACTTGTTTTCTGTAAAGGTGATATTTTAGGCTTTGTGGGCCATGTGGTCGTGGTTGCAGTTACTCAAGATTGCTTTTGTAGTGTGAAAGCAGCCACTGATAATTTGGAAATGAATAGGTGTGGCTGTGCTCTAATGAGACTTTATTTATAAAAGCAGGCAGCTAGCCAGATTTGGGCTGGGCTGTAGTTTGTAGATCGCTGCACTAAAGCAATGACAACCCTGGAAAATGAAAAAAATCCCTATAGGTCATCTTTGAGAAGAGCTGAAAACAAAAAGGGTTTTTTTTTTAAGTATAATTGATTTACAGTGTTGTGTTAATTTCTGCCACATAGAAAAGTGACTCACTTATACATATATACACATTCTGTTTCATATTCTTTCCCACCGCGCTTTATCACAAATACTAAATATAGTTCCCTGTGCTTTATAGTAGTACCTTGTTTATCCATTCTGTAGATAATAGTCTGCATCTGCTAATGCCTACCTCCCACTGCATCCCTCCTCCACCCCCACTCCCCTTTGGCAACCACATGCCTGTTCTCTGTGTCTATGAGTCTGCTTTTGTTTCATGCTGCTGCTGCTAAGTCGCTACAGTCGTGTCCAACTCTGTGCGACCCCAGAGATGGCAGCCCACCAGGCTCCCCCGTCCCTGGGATTCTCCAGGCAAGAGTACTGGAGTGGGGTGCCATTGCCTTCTCCAGCATTTGTTTCTTAGGTAGGTCCATTTGTGTTGTATTTTAGGTTCCACATGTAAGTGACATCATATGGTATGCACCCTTCTCTTTCTGACTTACTTGGTCTGATAATCCCTAGCTCCATTCATGTTGCTGCAAATGGCGTTATCTCGTTCTTTTTTATGGCTGAATAATACTCTATTGATGTGAGCAGCTGACTTATTGGAAAAGACCCTGATGCTGGGAGATATTGAAGGAAAAAGAAGAGGGTGGAAGAGGATGAGATGTTTGGATAGCATCACTGACTCAATGGACATGGATTTGGGCAAACTCTGGGAGACAGTGAGGGAGAGGGGAGCCTGGTGTGTCACAGTCCATGGGGTTGCAAAAAGTCAGACATAACTTAGCGATAGAGCAACAATATTTTGTTGTATGTATATTTGTGTGTGTGTGTGTATCACACACACACACACACACACACATATATATAAATATAGGGTTTTTCAGGTGGCACTAGTGGTAAATAATCCACCTGCCAATGCAGGAAACACAAGAGATGCGGGTTCGAACTTTGGGTCAGGGAGATCTCCTGGAGTAGGAAATGACAACCCACTCAAGTATTCTTCCCTGAAAAATTCCATGGACAAGAGGAGCCATGGGGTCACAAAGAGTCAGATACCACTGAGTGCCTGAGTAAATGAGAGATCTGGACTTGAATTTCTGAAGTCCTTTTCAACTTGAAATGCCATCCCAAAACAGCTGAAAGAATCCAGGGATGTGTAGCCTAAAGCAGGAAGTAACGAAAAGGAACAATGGGAGTTCTTTTTAATTATCCAAACGGCTGTCTTGAAGAAAAAGTATTAGATTTGCTCTGTAAGTCGGGTCAGAGGGAAGACCACTTCTTAATGGTGAAATGGGCTTCCAAGTGAGGCAGTGACCATTTAGCAGAAGTAGGATATAGATTCCCCTCCAGGCTCTCTGAGAGTACTTGGCACAATCGTACACATGTGTGTGAGAATTGTATTAAAATTCCCATCATAAGCACTCACACAAACCCTTGGGAATTTCTCTGGACCCTCCAATTCACCTGCTCTTTATTTCTCCTCCACCAGCATCCCGTGTATCTGCTCGTGTGGCTCTATGCCTTTTATTCTCTCTTTTGCTCCTGAGATTAGCAAGTTTATTTGGTGTTCCCTTTGCAGGCTGTGACTTTCTCTATCTGCCCTGTGGCCCTTCAGACCATAAGTCAGCAGGTACCATCACCAATGACCTTCCCACACCCACAGAATGATGTATAGTGAAATTGCCGTCGTCTGCCCCCCACCTGACATAGGAGGGGTGAAGAACACTGCAGGACTCCCTGTCAGAGCCACATAGGAGCCTCTACACGCGAGAAGAGGTGGAAGATTGGACTTGATGGCTGCTAATGTTCCCTTCTATGCCCAGATTCTACAACTTTCTCAATTATATTTGTCACTGTTCACAGGGCGGGTGACAAATAGAAAGTTTAAAATGATTCTTTTCAATGGTAGTGCTTATCTAAGAATGCCACCATTCAATAAGCCACTTTAAGTATAGACGCTTCTTGATTTTGTCTTTGAACTGCCTGCGGCAGAGCACAGGCAGCTCTTGACGCAGAGGAGACGAGTTGATGTTTCTTCATTTACCATTTTTTGTCTGGGTCCCATATGACCAAAGGGAGCCTGTGAGGTTCAGCCAGATGTAGAGAGGAGGAGGGAACCTGCATTCATCATAGAACAATCCACTGCTGATGGCCCATGTGGCCAAACTTTGGCCTTTCAGCCCTCTGAGCATAACAAGATTCAATGCTATTTGAAAAGCTTGCAGGGAGAAGAGTAGGGACATGGTTGTGTTGACCCCCAAATAAATCAATTCCAGTGAAAAACAGCAGTAGACTAGGACCCTGACCCACAGATATCCTGTAAAATGGCTCTTCCCCTTCACGGTGATCTGATTTAAAACAAACAAGGAAATATGATCACATCGCTCCACCAATACTCTCCAAACGTCTTTATAAATAATATCCAAATTCTAGATCATGGTTTAAACGGTCTGATTCTTGCCTCTCACTTCAACCTCATCTCATATACTTATTCTAATACTTATTTCTTGAAGGCAGAAACCTTTTCTTGTGCCTTGTTGCATCAGCAATGCTGAGAACAGTACTTGGCATATACTTTAATAATTATTTGTTGAATAAATGAGTTCAGACTTGACTTCCAAAGAACTTGACTGAATTCATATAATGGAACCTCTCATTACTAAATTCTTAAGAATAATCCCTTTTCAGAAATTCCATTTCCATATCCCCATCACTCGGAAATAAAAAGCATCGCTTTGATTAATAAGAGCACAACCGAGAAAGTGGAGAATGATATCATGACTAGTTCAAAGTCCTTGGGGAAATCTGGTTGGGAGGATGGAATTACCCAAGTTGGACTCTGCCCAGCATACCAGGCTTAAGTTATTGGGTAAGAGTACATTAGAAAAATGAATTTTGGCAGCTGACAAAATATGCTCTTTATGTGGAAGTAAGTGACCTTGGATTTAGTTTCTCTTAAAGACTGGCTTTTTCTGGCAGGGGCAAGAGACGATATTTTGAAAGAGCCAGGATTTTGCAATGACAGCAGCAAGTACCAGGAAACTTGTGGGCAGTCGTACTGCATCCATCTCTCAGCATCCATTGCAGTAGGAGTGTGATGGTTCAGATTTGCTTTTTGTTTTGGCAGTGTTTGGCTTCTTCTTTGGAGAATCATCCATGACTGTAACTGACTGTATTCCAAGATTCATGAGCCTTGGCACCTGAATCAGATACCTGTAGATAAAAAGAAACCATTTATTTACTCCTTGTTTCTTTCTCCTTTCTTCCTCCCCTATTTGACTGTCCCAAGTTGCCAGTGAATGAGTCAAGTATTCAACACTTTTTTCCAGAGACTGGCTTTGGAAAAGCCAATACAGTCTATCATATGGTTTCTCAGTGAGTTCATCGTGACATTCTGAGACTTTGAAAAGACATATTTTCTATGTCAAGTTGTCCTAGGACAGCTTATACCCCTTTGCTCATTTTTGGCAAGATAGATGGAGGACAGGGTGACAACACAGCAAGATGAAAAGAAGAGTGGCAGGAGGAAGGCTGTAGAAATGGACGTCAGGAGTGGAGGGTGCAGATGGAGCAGAGGGTAAAATAAATGGCAGGGCGGGGTGAGAGACATCCTTGTCGGAATTGCTCAGTATTCCAGCATGTTCCTAAGACTGGAAAAGAATTTAAACACTGGAGGCCTTCTTTGAGGTATTTATAGTCTCTGCTAATAAGATCATAAATAATCACCTTTATTGTGAAATCCAAATAGAGTATGTAATGCCAGTCGTGGTGAGGTTTGGAGGAAACCACCCCGAACACTTTCCTAACCAGTCTGGCCTGGTGCCTTCCAACTCTGCTCCCAACCTTTCTTTGTGCAAAAGTCCTAGCTCTCAAAGCCCCTGAGAAAGCGCTCACATCTTACCTGGGAGTGGAGGGAGGTCAGCTGACAGGAATGGGGTCGTTTTATTTAGCTGTCAGCTAAGAATGCAAGCGATCTTAGCTGGAAAGTTTGGAATGCGGTCATGGAGGTGGGGCGGCAGCTGTGGTTTCTCTCTCACTGGAGAGCTCTGGGGAGGCAAGAACAGCAATAAAAGACACCTGCTTGGGGCCAATGAGGCGACTCAGAAGATTAGTGGCAACACGTGTGAGCTACAAAATGACCACTGCTTTGCTTCTCTCCTTCAAATCTCCTGCAAGAATATCTCCTGTGGCCACTCTAATGGGACACGTGCAGGGGAGGGAGCTCTGGGAAAGGCAGTTCATCCTCACCAAATTGACACTATCAAGGCACCCTGCCAGGCCAGCTGCTTCCACGGTCCTGCCATGACATCACATTGCCCTTCTCCGAATATTCAGGCTACATTAAGTATCGATACCATAGGCTTCCAGCAGGGCTGGTGCTATTGGTAGCATGAGGAGAAAGACTAGGAGGTTAGCATCTTCAAGAGGAGATCCAACCACAGATTAAACTCCAGCTGCAAAGGAGAAGGATTTCATCCTTAGGGTGTATACAGTACGGGTCAGGCATTTTGCGCTTCATGACCCCAGCTCTCCAATATTCCCTTCTCACACAGCCAACTACCAAGTGTGCTTTTGCAGTTTCTGTCCTGCACAAAGATGTCCAAGCAAGGAGAAATATAGCCCTACTTCTCTCGCAAGTGATCCAACCTTGAGGAATAAAAAATGTTTTCAATCCAAGGGCCTGGAAGAGGCAACTTTTTACAGTTTGCACAAAGGCACTGGGAGTGTAACTTCGCCCCTTGCATCACCTGCTTGTAGCTGTCTCCCGTGCTTTTTTCATTTGGGACAGCCAAGGCAGGGTGTGTAGCTAGACTTCGCAGATTGACCCCTAGAGGAGCTCAGCTCCTGGCCCTCCTGTCTGGGGCCTGAGTGCACCTCCATGTGAGGAAGGTGGGAACTGAGAGGAGCAAAGTTCTCCCAAAGCACTGGGACAATGGTATCTTCATCATGATTTTGAAGAGTCCCTCCTTTTCTCTTTGAAGATCAGCAGAGTATTTCAATGAGAAAACTGAGCTTGATAGAAGAGGATTTGTGGTGTGTGTGTGTTTTACAAAATGAGGAGATAGAAGCACATTTTGAAAGAACCAACTTTCCAACAAGATGGGAGGCAGGCTGTTCACTGATTTTGGCCACATACAGTCTGTGGGCTCATAGAACATAAATGTGCTGGGTCAGGATGCTCTGATCGCTNTGATAGAAGAGGATTTGTGGTGTGTGTGTGTTTTACAAAATGAGGAGATAGAAGCACATTTTGAAAGAACCAACTTTCCAACAAGATGGGAGGCAGGCTGTTCACTGATTTTGGCCACATACAGTCTGTGGGCTCATAGAACATAAATGTGCTGGGTCAGGATGCTCTGATCGCTTCGTATCTATTGAGTATGCTTCTTTCTCTCCTGTGTCATGGCTCAGATCCAGCTGCTTTAGCACCTCCAGCCTTCTGCTTTGATGTCACTTTGAGCTTCTCCTTTGGTACTTATAGCCCAGCACACCCCTGATGGTGCTATTGTGGGATGGATAATGAGCTGGTTTTGAACAATTCTTCATATTTCCTTTTAAACATCAAATGAAATACTGAAAGTATGTAATGCTTGTGATGAAAATTGTAGTGAAAAGTCCAACTGGCCCAAAGCAGAGTCTAAGAATAAAAAAAAAAAACTAGTTGGCTAAAGAGCACACATATATTGTTTTCTAAGCTCTCTGAGATAGACACAATCACTCATCATTATATGGTGGGCACTTTGTGCTGTTTAGGGGGCCAGGCCTGGAGTCATTCACATACTGACATCTGTAGACCTAGCCCAAAGCAAAACTGTGCCATTCAGGAAGTCTTTTTTTATGTCCCCGAATCCTCACTAATTCTCTTTTATCTGCATCCCTTTTTCTCCTCTCGGGAACTTCATCATGGAAAATACAACATAGAAACTTTGCAACATGGAAAATACAATAAAGACAGTTAATGTGTATTACACACAGGGCATATGCAGGGCATTTTGCTGAGCACTTCACATAAATTGAATATTATGCAATAAATATTTATATAGAACTTACTACATATTAGAAAATGTTCCAGGTACTGGGGATACAGAATACAGCAGACACAAATCCCTTCCTTTATGGAATTTACATCCCAAAGGGAGATAAAGAGAATTTAAAGGGTAAAACAAATGATATGAAGATAATGATAAATGCATTGTAAAACAAATAAATACATGCATTGTAGAAAAGTAAAATGAATTAGGGTGCTAGGAAGTGCTGGTGAGCGTTGAGGAAGGGAGGGTGTGGCTATTGTAAATAGGGTGGATGGCAAACCTGAAAGNGGTAAAACAAATGATATGAAGATAATGATAAATGCATTGTAAAACAAATAAATACATGCATTGTAGAAAAGTAAAATGAACTAGGGTGCTAGGAAGTGCTGGTGAGCGTTGAGGAAGGGAGGGTGTGGCTATTGTAAATAGGGTGGATGGCAAACCTGAAAGTAGATCAGCATGACATCTCTGAAGACAGGTAATACTGTTATCCTCATTTCACAGGTGAAGAAACTGAGGCTTAGAATATAGAAATTTTTCTCAAGAATAGATCTACTAGCTATTCTTATACCAGAGTCTATCTCTTCCAGAAGCATCTGCTATAACTTTCTTCCTAGCTCTAGAACGCAAAATTATTGTACAGAGTTAAGGAATTATGTCAGGAGGGGCTACGCCCAAAGTGTGAGAAAGAGGAAAAGTTCCATTGTTTGTGGCTCCTATAGTCAGGATGGCTTAGTCAGTCAGCTTGCTTACTGGTCTCCCTCTTGAGCTAGAATGGACCTCTCTGCGTGATGCTACCTGGGGTTCCANACGCCCAAAGTGTGAGAAAGAGGAAAAGTTCCATTGTTTGTGGCTCCTATAGTCAGGATGGCTTAGTCAGTCAGCTTGCTTACTGGTCTCCCTCTTGAGCTAGAATGGACCTCTCTGCGTGATGCTACCTGGGGTTCCATGGCCACAGAACAGATTAAGGAAAAAAAACAACTGTCAATTAAAAAAAATAGACTTTATTTTTACAGCAGTTTTAAGTTCACAGCAAATTGAGTGGAAAGTACAGAAAATTCCCACCCCTCCCCATTCCCACCCACCAGCCTCCCCCACTATGGACATTCCATCTTTTATTTACAATCTTTTATTTTCTTCCTGTCCTGTTCCCACCTCCTGTGCTAAATCTGGGCTGCAGACTCAAACACTATTGCTGCCTGGGTGCTGAGGCCCTGATGCACACGTAGGCTGTCTTATCCTTCTTGGGGCTGGTCTTTCTTTGCAAGAAAAGAAAGACCAGCACCTGTAGGGGAGGTCAGAAGGGCATACAGCAAACTGGACGGAGAGTTAGCTGGCTTCCTGAGTGCTGGCAGAGCCCTGAGCAGATGCAGGTCTGAGGCTGCCCCTGCCTCATATCCCTGTCAATTCAAGCACCCTTCTCCTGGCCAAGGTTAAGCTTTTTTTTTTCCCCTAGGAATTTCTCAGTCCTGGGTTTCCCCTTTTTGCTTTTCAGTTTCTCATTGTGAGCTGGCTCATCTTGCCCTCCAGACCTGCCTGAAAACTCCTTATTGGATGTGGAGCCCTGAACGAATTCCTGTCTGCTGCCACGTGCTGAGTCACGATTCGGGTGACTCCTCACTGACTCCTGGCTGCCTTCTAGGCAGACGGGCCTGCCCGGGACTGAGAGGAAGCAGCGGCCAGCCAGACACCCACACCTCCAGGCAGAGTCACTTCTGAGATGCCTCTTCCGTCCTCGGGGTGAAAACGAGTCATCGGCCAGCCGGGTGGGGGTCGGCTGAGATCATGCCTGATCTTTCCTGCCGGATTTGAGGGAAGATCATGCTTATGTTTACTTTTGAGGGAAAAGGAGGTGACGTCATCGATGAGCTTTTTCTGCTTGAGCGGCAGGGGATGGAGTCACTTCCGGTTTGCCTTCTTTAGAAGAGAGATCATGCAGCTTTTCCCCATGTCTCCGGTCAAGGAGTGAGGGGAGAGTGTGTACTGGACCGGGATGTGCCTCATTTAAGAGGCCGGGGCTATTCTGAAGCCCTCTCTGCCTTCATAGAGAAGAGCGGGCTTCTCTCTGGGAAAGTGCCTGAGGGACCAGCCCTCCCGGGGCAGCACAGGGCTTGGCGAGGCTGCTCTTCTGCTTGGCACTGTCATTTTCATGAACTCCTTCCTCCATGAAAGAAAAATTAAGAATGTTATTTTATGATTGTGTTGGTACAAAAATAAGTATAATGAAGGCTGGAATCATTATTACATATGCATTATTATATTCCTTTTTTTCTGATTTTAAGAGAAAAATGAAAGCATTTTCTGTGGGTCTCTAAAAAGTTTCATGGACCTTAGCCCTCTCTGTCTGATGGATAAATGGCCATGAGGTCGGGGGTCTTCTCATTTTCAGACAGCAGTCTGGGCCTGGAGCAAAAACAGACAGGACACCAGCAGCTCCCTGCCCTCACTTTGCCTGACTGAGATGCTCTGCTGGAATTGGGCTACAAGACTGCCCAGAATGCAGCCTGTCTTCCTATACAGACAGGGCACTGAGCAGAAGCAGAGTGGTCCATCAGACAACAGCCTTGCTTAAGAGGACTGACTTCTGGTGAACGGCCGTTAGAGTATGTAGCTAATACATCCAAGAGCAGATATTACTGATTTCCTCAGACAAAGGTAAACACCAATGGGGGCAGAGTTTGGAAATTCATGCCAGGTGATCAGTGTTGAGTAAGCCATATAAGATAAGAGTGATCACATACATTATTCACATTCATTCGTTCAACAAATACTTATTGAACATCAACTTTGTGCTAAGCATCAGATTTGGGGGGATGCAAGTTCTGACATTCATGGAAGTTACATGAGTATTATACACTCCAAGATATCTATAGCCACAGATAAGTTAGGAAAAGAGGGAGGGAGAAAGGCATTCAATTGTGAGAAGCCATGTCATTTATTACATGCCAGCTGCCTGATAAGCATTGTCCCTTTATCCTCCTCTCCACCCATGAAGCACGAATGTGAAGGCAGGTCTATACCTCTGGTTGAGATACTTGCAGCATCAATATGGGTACCACATCTGAAGTGTGACTGCCTCACCCAGACACTTGCAGCAACTGGGCATGGCAGCTAGTAGAACATGGAATTAGGGCAAGGCTGAGCAGGAAGTCAAGTTTCCAGGAACTAGCTGGGGTCAAAAGCCTGGGATATACAGAACAGAAATCTCAGATTAGCCAAGTCTCCTTCAGGCGAGCACCAATGATCAGGGCACATCCAGCTCAAAGCAGGGTGTCAGAGACCATAGCACCGGAGACCCAGACTCAAGGAAGGTGAATGAAAGCCAGTTCTCCAGGGGGAGCATTTTTTTTTTGGCTGCACGTAAGGGCTGCGTGCGTGTGCATGAACATCAACTGGCTTGATAAACAAAAACAGCTGGTTCCAGGTATTCTTAGGAGTCAAGAATCTAGCAGTTGCTGAATGAGCTCTGCTTAGATTATTGTGTTGGTCCATCAAAAAGGTGAAATTGCTTATTCATTTTACACTGCCTCTGCCATAGCATCTACTGAATGAAACTATCTAAAATGTACTTATTATAAGCAGGTATGTTTCTTCAACTCTGATACTTTAATCCTTGTCTTTTCTTATACACTGAGACTCATGTATAACCCAGTCCTGTCCCACCCAGCCTTGGTCACCTAATAGTAACTCAACAGAATAATGTGCTGAGACCCATAGTTGCCATCATTTGCCGGTCAACTATTGTTCATTCCTGCTTTTAAGCTCAAACCCCATTACCCACCCACAACACTTTAGAAATAGACGATTATTGTTTCTTCTTTCCACTCTTACGTATCTGGCCACAGCAGGAAGATGTCGTTCTTTGGGTGAGATCCAATCTTCCCAGTCTCCCCTCTTCACCCCCCCTCCCTTCTTTCCTTTCTTCCTACCTTCCTTTTTCACTTCCTTCTGAGCAGTAAGTAGAGTGTATAGAGCATTATTGAGTCTGTTTTGGTTGATAATGAAAATCCTTCTGGAATTCCAAATTCACCATTAGGAATTGTTTTCATTGGATAGAATGACAAATACTGATGCGGGAAGTCTGCAGACTAGTCTGAATCGATAAATCCTTGACAAATGTACTGAAAGTTAGTTATGAGTAAGCCTCAATTGACTATTTGAGGATTAATAGTAGCTATTTTTGTGTGATTTTCCATTTTCTCCTAAAAATCAAAGGCAGATGAATTTCTGATTAACTGAAATTTCTGGTTATTTGGTCTGTGGTTAAAGCTTTCTTTTCCACTCTCTTCTTTTCCAGATGTGTCTGGGTTAAAATTTTAGGAAGAACCTAACAAGGGGGTAGGGGCTTCCCAGGTGGCTCTAGTAGTAAAGAACCTGCGATAATGCAGGTACACATAAGAGATGTGGGTTCGATCTCTGGGTTTTGAAAATCCCCTGGAGGAGGGGAACCTGTTTCAGTATTCTTGCCTGGAGAATCCCATGGACAGAGGGGCCTGGCAGGCTACATGATAGGGCCCACATGGGGTCTCATTGTTAAGATGGCTTATCATGTTAACCTCACAAAGAATAAAATCACAGTGATCCTTGAAGCTGACCAAATTGCCCAAATGACATTCTGTTTTCTCACTGATGCCTATCTTCTCAAAGCTTTGAGACCACCAGATTCCAGACCTCCAGTTATGTGACCAAGGACTAAATGACATGCTAAAAATTAATCATCCCTGCAGAGAATTTTTCATTGATGGGGTATAAGAAAGACCCTGTCAAAAAGGGAGGACGCTGGTCCTCCTTAAGAGCCAGTCATCCTCTCTTTTCCCCTCTAATAAATTTCCCTTTCCCTGCCTGACTGCCCGCCTCTCTCTTTTTTTCTCTGCACTTGCCTTACACTACAGTCCACAGAGTTACACAGAGTGAGACATGGCTGAAGCAACTTAGCACGCATGCAGCAACAGGAAAATCCCTTCTTTTTATAAACCGACCACCTGTTTGGCTGCAGGATCATCTCATGTTCATAACTGTCATTGGTTGAAAACATTGTATCTTGATTAATCAAAGCACTTCTGCTGCTACCAACAGCAGGGAAAGCTTCTGGAAAGGCCTCCAAAGTCACTCAGCCTCATTGAAATCTCTGCTGTGCATAAGCCTAGACTAGCACATGCCTGCCAGCACTTTAATTATTTTATCTAGCAAAGCAGGAGTGTGGCAATTACATTCTTTCAATTGCTTCTGTCACAATTGAACTCTACCCACCTGATTAACAGCTTCAACCTGAAAAATGTTTTTCTATTTAAATGCTATATACTGTCATTGTAGAAGATTATAAAATATAGAGAAACAGAAAAATACAAAGACCACACATAATCACACTACTAAGCGATAAGCTAACATTTTGGTGAATATCTGTCAAGTATTTTTTCTAGTTACACAATCTTTTATTCAATGTAAATCTTCCAGTTTAATAGAGAGTTGATATTTTTTCTACTAAAAATAAATCACAGACATTTCCTCCATGCAGATGAATATCCATACAGAACGTGGCATTTAATGGCTATGTAGTGTCCAGTTTTGTGGACATGTATCATGATTTAGTTAATAAGTCTATCATGATTTAGTTAATAAAACCAACTACAGTTAGGTTGCTTTTTTTTCACTATTGCATGTAGTACAGACCTAGAGGGCTTTGTACCTACATCTCTGCAAGAAACCCCAATTACTGCTTTATGGCAAATTCCCAGATATGCGATAGCTGGCTGACAAGGCTTAAACTTCTTTGGCTAAAATACTGCAAAACTGGCTTCCAGAAAGAATGTACCAATTCATATTTCTAAGATGGTTAAGAGACTAATTGTTTATCTACATCCTCAATTATATACAGTCTTCAAAATAAAACTTCACTAGTTTGGTTGTTGGAAAATGGGAACCTCATTTTCATGGAAACTTGCTTGAATACTGGTAAGGTTGAGTGCTGTTTTACATGTTTAATAGGCTATTTGTATGCGAGCCCTAGGGAATGGCTCATTAACGCCATCTACTCAATTTCCTATTGAGATGGCTATCCTTTTACTTATTGGTTTGTAGGTGACCTAATTGTTTGGCAGTTTCCACTGTCAGATCATTTCCAAAGATAAATTTTAGGGCTATGTTTGTTCATCGTGCTTCTTTTCTCTTATCTTCTCTAAGAGGGTCACGGAAAGTGAATGCATGTTAAAAACTGTCTGGATTAAATACAAACCATATTTGAAACACTGAATATAAAAGAGAAACACAAATGGCAGAAAAAAGTGGAAACAACTGAAAGCACTATTCTCCCCGCCCCTCCCAAACAAAGTCATCTGATTAAATATTTTAAAAGAAAAAAGAAATCAAGGAAGTCAGATAATCACCCTCCAAATTTGCATATGAAATTTCTCCTAAGTAATTATTCTGTTTTGAAATGTTGCTGTGACTGCTTTTTACCTTCAGGGTGAAAATGAAATTTACTAGAAAAAAGCAATGTGCACGGCCTAGCAGCAGATTTCTCTAGAGCTATGCTGCTCAATACACACTAGACTTTTGGTAAAGCACTCTCACTGCCTACACAAAAGACTAATAAATAGAGAACAGACAGAAATTTTAGGAGGTGATGGATGTGTTTATGGCATAGATTGTAGTGATGATTTCACAGATGTACACTGCTCTCCAAATTTTTTGAGCCGTATACATCAATTATGCACAGCTTTTTGGATGTCAATCACTGCCTAATAAAGTGGTTTAAAAATCACACTAGCCACAGGTGGCTATTTAAATTTAAAAATTGAAATAAAATTAAAATTTCAGTTCCTCTCTTGCTCAATATCCACATGTCACCTGCAGCTACCTTTTTGAACAGCCCCAATATAGTAACTTTACCATCATCACAGATAGTTCTGGACACGATGGATCAACAGATTTAGCTTTTTCCAGTCTCTGGATCTGCTCGCTTCTGCATTTTCTCACCTCTGGTTGGAATGTCCTTTTCCTTTTCTTTAGCTAGCTCCCATACATCCTTCAGCATATAGCTCAGATACCACCTACTCTAAAGAAGTATCTCCTGACCACTCACAATCCAGACTGTATATCCTTCTGTGACCTGGGCATAGACTGCCCACAACAGTCATCAGCAATGTCAGTTTGGTGACCCTTACTCCCTACCAACTCACTGAGGGAAGAGTAGATGTCTTCCACTTCTGATTCCCCAGGTCCCAGCTTAGTTTCTGAAAAATGGACAAAGTTCAGTATATGTTGAATAAGCTGTTTGCCCATTTGTCCCACCCCGTGCAAATGTGATGGTTTACTCTTAAAAATTATCAAGAATTAAAAAGATATAGTGCTGAAGAATTAATGCTTTTGAACTGTGGTGTTGAAGACTCTTGACAGTCCCTTAGACTGCAAGGAGATCCAACCAGTCCTTCCTAAAGGAAATCAGTTCTGGTGTTCATTGGAAGGACTGATGCTAAAGCTGAAACTCCAATACTTTGGACACTTAATGGGAAGAACTGATTCATTTGAAAAGACCCTGATGCTGGGAAAGGTTGAAGGCAGGAGGAGAAGGGGATGACAGAGGATGAATGCTTGGATGGCATCACTGACTCAATGGACAGGAGTTTGAGTAAACTCTGGGAGTTGGTGATGGACAGGGAGGCCTGGTATGCTACAGTCCATGGGGTCACAAAGAGTGGGACACAACTGAGCGACTGAACTGAACTGAAAAAATATATCAATAGAAGTATTTAAGAAACAATACATTTATTTCAAGAAGAGTAAAATTATTAATTATAATAAAGTAATGAAAAAAGTAGTCATGCTTTATGAACCACCTCATAAAAGACAGTTACAGCAGCAATACTGTAACTCTTCTCTTGATAGAGACATGGATATATTACCTTCAAACTTCAACAAATATACATCGTTGGAATAATTGCAAAGCACTTCCTCTTAATAATTCTCGCCAGAAATAAAAGTTTCTCTGTTATCCTTGATCTTCCAGAGTGTCTCTGGGATCTTCATCTCTGGTTTCTTCTAAAATGGCAGAATATTGCTGGAGAATGTGAATTTATGAGCCCCAGGCAGGCCCAGGGTGTTTTCCTTTTAAATAAAAAAAAAACCACAATTAATTATATTTCTTAGAGGAAAAAATTAAAATAATGATACATATAAAAAAACAAAGGAGAGACTTCCTTGTAGTCCAGTGGTTAAAACTCCGCCCTTCTAATGCTGGAGGTGCAGGTTTGATCCCTGGTCTGAGAACTAAGATCCCACATGATGNTACAGTCCATGGGGTCACAAAGAGTGGGACACAACTGAGCGACTGAACTGAACTGAAAAAATATATCAATAGAAGTATTTAAGAAACAATACATTTATTTCAAGAAGAGTAAAATTATTAATTATAATAAAGTAATGAAAAAAGTAGTCATGCTTTATGAACCACCTCATAAAAGACAGTTACAGCAGCAATACTGTAACTCTTCTCTTGATAGAGACATGGATATATTACCTTCAAACTTCAACAAATATACATCGTTGGAATAATTGCAAAGCACTTCCTCTTAATAATTCTCGCCAGAAATAAAAGTTTCTCTGTTATCCTTGATCTTCCAGAGTGTCTCTGGGATCTTCATCTCTGGTTTCTTCTAAAATGGCAGAATATTGCTGGAGAATGTGAATTTATGAGCCCCAGGCAGGCCCAGGGTGTTTTCCTTTTAAATAAAAAAAAAACCACAATTAATTATATTTCTTAGAGGAAAAAATTAAAATAATGATACATATAAAAAAACAAAGGAGAGACTTCCTTGTAGTCCAGTGGTTAAAACTCCGCCCTTCTAATGCTGGAGGTGCAGGTTTGATCCCTGGTCTGGGAACTAAGATCCCACATGATGGGAAGTACAGCAAATTAAAAAAGGAAGTAAAAGAAGAAGGAATTTTCAAGACAGCTACCCAGGAACCCTACCTGAGTTTCCAACCAGCAGATTCAAGATGGCAACATCAGCTCTTATCTGAGTCCCCTTCCTAAAAACTTGCTGGGTTCCATTACTATTTGAGCCAACTTCTTAAAAAAAATTTTTTTTAAAGAANGCTATATAGTCTCTGGGATTGCAGAGTCAGACACGACTGTTTGTCACTTTGTAGCCAATGCCAGACCATAATGAGGCTTGCTTCTCTCAGAAGGCTTCATTTCAAGATCCATCTTGGCTGAGGGGTGCGTGTGCACCCCTAGGGAGGGTCCCAGGGTAGGTCAGGTGTGGAAAAAGAAGCCAGATAACTGGCCTGAAGGAAGACAAAGACCCAGAAGAACTGACCTATATAAATGACTTAACCGCCTCTTTGCTGGGCTTCCCAGGCGCTGCTAGTCATAAAGAACTTGCCTGCCAGTGCCAGAGATGCAAGAAATGTGGGATCGATTTCTGGGTCAGGAAGGTCCCCTGGAGGAGGGCATGGCAGCCCACTCTAGTATTCTTGCTTGGAGAATCCCCACGGACAGAGGAGCCTGGTGGGCTGCAGTCCCTGGGGTTGGCAGAGTTGGACACGACTGAGTGCGCGTCTTTGGTGCACTCCTCCTCTTCACTGGGTGTGTATCTCTGCCTCGCTCCCCTCTTAACTAAACAAACTCCATCTCTACGTGCTCTCCCACTTGTTGTTGTGCTGTGTCTCTAATAATAAACTTTGTAGCTGCATTTCCGGTTTCTGCCTCCCTGATAAACACATGTTCCACTCGGGGCTGAGATCCAGGGCAACAATAGCTCTTATCCTCTAGCCCTTGCTGGTCTAGTGGCGAGGATTCCTGGTTCTCATCTAGGCTACCCAGGTTTATTTCCTGGGCAGGGAATTAAGAACTTGCCTCATTCCACTGTTTGCTGCTGCCTCGCCAGCTGAGATCAGATTAGGGGCTCCCCTTGTCTAGTCAGGGTGAACACGGGTTATGAGATGCTCCCACTGTGGCTGGCTCATGGGGACCTGCCAGAAACCCAGCTTCACCCTGAGGGAGGCAGGAAGTGCAAAGAAACTAAGAAACGGAACCAGCAGAGAAGGAGGATAACCTCTGGCTTTCAACGTGTAGTCTTCCCAGGAGGCCATCAAAGCCCTTGGTTTTGAGAAAAAGGGGATTCTGCGAGTGAGATCCATGTGAAACACCAAATCCCATTCTCCCCAAGAGGTGGGACAGGAGTACAGCGTGGTAAGGAATGGGGAAATGGAAATTAAGTTCTGTGGGCAGGAAAGCACCACCTTTCCTCTGGGGACAGAAAAAGAGCAGAGGTCAGACAGGGACACTTGGCCGAGTCTAACCACGTCTTCCTCCGCATCTCCTGGTCTGGGCCATCCAGCCCAAGTGACTCAAGCAGGCAGCCTGGGCTCAGCCGGGAGCTGGCTTCAGAGAGGGTGGGCAGGTACAGCTGTACATCCTGTTGTGCCCTGAGACCAATGGCACCTCCAAATGAGCATCCCCAAACCACAAGGGGCAGAGGCAGAGGGAGAAGTTTTGCCCTGAGAATACTACTCAGAGTTCAGTTTTATTGAGTGGTTTCTGTTATGACTTTCCAGACTCTGAACAGGGCAAGTTTCCTGCAATCAGCTGGTCTATTAAAAAAAAAAAAGGCAGCAAAGCAAAGGAAGAAACTAGGGTGTGAAAGGAGAGGAAGAGGCAGGGACAAAGGAGACTGAGTCGGCTGGGTGGTTTCCCTGAGGTCTCCCAGTGCCAAGGACAAGTTAAAGCAACACGTTACTGCTTATGAGTCTCATTATACTTGGCCAAATTTGCTCTGGGCATTGTCAGTCTGCCCACACTTGGCTTCTCCTTGCAGTCTTTGATTTTCCGCAAGACCAGATGGTAGTTTTTTTTTCCTTTTCACAAGGATTTGAAAAGAGAGAGGAAGATCTCAGACAGCCTCTGTAAGATTGTCCAGGCTTGGAATATAACTGAGGGTAGATTAAATTCCCACCACCTGAAGGATAAACCAAAGAGCTCTCTGGTGTTGGTGGCATATCCGGGGCATCCTCAAGCTAATCTATCCATCCTTACTTCCCATCACTCCAAAAGTTCTTGATCCTTCCCTGCTCCTAAGCCCTCCAATGACTCATGCGTCTCTGAGACCTCCACGCTCACTCGGAATTCTCTTTCCCCACAGTGCTCTCACTTCTGCCTGGGCATCACCTGCTTCTGGACCCAGTTCAGATTCACCTCCTGAAACCCTTCCTACCATCAGGTGAATCTGACTGCATCTTCTCTGTGCTCACATGGAGTGTGAATGGACATCCAGGTGAGATCTCAGTACACACTGTAGCTGTTGGAAACAATCCAGTCATCTCCTACTGGATTATGAACTGTTTAAACACAGGAATCATATTCATTTCTGATTCTTCAGCACCTAAAATAATGTCTGGTTCCTGTAATGTACTCAGAAAATGCTCGTTGTTAGAAAAAGTGCCTGTGTTTTCAGAGTAGTGCAGTTGGTTCTGTGGATACAGAGGGCAGATTAGTCTACATTATTTTATATAAGGGACTTGAGCAGCCACAGATTTTTGTATCTGCAAGGGGTCCTTGTGCTGTGAAAGGAAAATCAATATGACACCAGTGTCGCTAAGAGAGCTCTCTAAATGAAGCTGTGGAGCTGAGGAACTGTGGCTTGTACTCATCTCTCCTAGACAGAATCAGACCTTTTGACTGCTACTGTCTTAATGCATGCAACCAGAACAAATGCCAGAAACTCAAGATGCTTACTCGACACTTACCTTAAAACAACTGGTGTCAGCCATTAAGGACAAATAAGTCTTTTCTTATGTCAGAATACAGCCTCATGGCTTTTGTCTCTATAAGCCCCTGACTCTTTCATTTCCCTGGAATACTCTTTTGGCTTTACCTGAATCTGTGTCTCCTGAAATGCAATTTTTCAGACCCCAAATAAACTCTTTTCCTATTTGCAGCCTTCTGAGCTTTTATGGTCCACAAACCCAATCCCCTGAAGATAAAAAGGGGTGACTTGCTGCATTTACATGCCTGCTGCACTGCTCAGCATGTTGCCTAGTGGTAATTGCTTATCTGCCGTTCTCCTGGGATTCTCCAGGTCCTTGAAGGCAAAGGAGAATGCCTTTAAGACAATGCCTAGCACATTCTAGACGCAAAGTGAGTGTTGACTTTAGGAAAGTGTGCAATATTGTAGACTACTTTTTACATTGTCCAGAGCTCAGTCCATAGTCATTGTAATATTAGCAGATTTCTTGAGTACAAGCACTGAGCTAAGCGTGTCTTACACATCACACACTAATCATCACAACAGCCCTTAAGATGTGTATCCCTCCCCCTACCACTCACCCATTTTATGATGAGGAGACTATGATTCAAGGAGCTGAGGAATTTGCCCCAATATACACATCCAGACAGTGGCCAAGATGAGATATAAACTCCGGTTTGAATTCACATGCCATGAGGCAGCCAGCCTTTGAGCTCTAGCCCTTCCTCCCTGTATCTCCAGTTACCTTTTAGCATCTGAACTTTCAAGAAAAGCAAACAAGCTTTCCTTCCCTAACTCTACCCACTTCTTCTCACAGTCCCTGCTAATTGCTCCACCATATAGCTAGCCAGTCATTTGGTTGACTGCAATATTACTACATTGTCATTTCATTTTACTTTCTGGCTATCAAACTTTAGGTTGTATCATAGAGACCTTGAAAATAGCTATGATTTGTGGCTGTGGGTGCAAGTAGAATTTCATGAGTACAGATTGTCTTTATCTTGATTGGAACCAGGTTCAGTGAGAACCTATGAAAAGATACTTACTGGATAAAGAAGATGTGATATGAATATACAAAGGAATACTTTGTTGTGGTGGTTTTTCAGTCACTAAGTTGTGTCCGACTCTGACCCCTGGGAATGCAGCATGTCAGACTTCCCTATCCTCCACTACCTCTCGGAGTTTGCTCAAATTCATGTCCATTGAGTTGGTGATGCTCTCTAATCATTTCATCCTCTGTTGCCTCCTTCTCCTTATGTCTTCAATCTTTCCCAGCATCAGGGTGTTTTCCAATGAGTCAGCTCTTCCCATCAGGTGGCCTAAGTATTAGAGCTTCAGCTTCAGCATCAGTCCTTCCAGTGAATATTCGGGGTTGATTTCTTTTAGGATTGACTAGTTTGATCTCCTTGCAGTCCAAGGGACTCTCAAAAGAGTCTTCTCTAGCACCACAATTCAAAAGCATCAATTCCTCAGTGCTTAGCCTTCTTTATGGTCCAAGTCTCCCTCATAACTACTGGAAAAACCATAGCTTTGATGATATGGATCTTTGTTGGCAAAATGACGTCTCTGCTTTTTAATATGCTGTCTAGGTTTGTCATAGCTTTTCTTCCAAGGAGCAAGCGTCTTTTAATTTCATGGCTACAGCCACCGTGTGCGGTGATTTTGGAGCTAAAGAAAAAGAAAATCTGTCACTGCTTCCACTTTTTCCCCTTCTGTTTGCTATGAAGTGATGGGACCAGATGCCATGATCTTGGTTTTTTGAAAGTTGAATTTCAAGCCAGCTTTATCACTCTCCTCTTTCACCCTCATCAAGAGGCTCTTTAGTTCCTCTCACTTTCTACCATTACAGTGGTATCATCTGCATATCTCAGGTTGTTGATGTTTCTCCCAACAATCTTGATTCCAGCTTGTGAGTCATCCATCTAGGCATTTCACATGATGTACTTTGCATATAAGTTAAATAAGCAGGGTGACAATATACAGCCTTGTTGTACTCCTTTTACAATTTTGAACCAGTCTGTTGCTCCACGTCCACTTCTGTTACTTCTTGGCCTGCATACAAGTTTCTAAGGAGACAGGTAAGGTTGTCTGGTATTCCTATCTCTTGAAGAATTTTCCACAGTATGTTGTGATCCACATAGTCAAAGGCTTTAGCGTAGTCAGTGAAACAGAAGTAGATGTTTTTCTGGAATTCTTTTGGTTTCTCTGTGATCCAATGAATGTTGGCAATTTGATCTTTAGTTTCCTTGCCTTTTCTAAACCCAGCTTGTACATCTGGAAGTTCTTGGTTCACATACTGCTGAAGCCTACTCAGCCACAAACAACAATGAAATATGTCATTTATAGCAACATGGATAGAACTAGAGATTATCTTACTAAGTGAAGTAAGTCAGAAAGAGAAAGGCAAATATCATATGATATCACTTATATTTAAGCCTAACATAGGACACAAATGAAATTATGACACAGAAACAGACTCACAGACATGGAGAACAGATTCATGGTTGCCAAGTAGGAGAGGGAGTTGGAGAGGAATGGATTGGGAGTTTGGGATGAGCAGATGTAAGCAATTATATATAGAATAGTTAAGCAAGCTCTACTGTATAGAACAGGGAACTATATTCAATATCCTGTGATAAAACTATAATAGAAAATAATACAAAAAAGAATGTGTGTATATATATGAAATATATACATATATGAATCACTTTGCTGTATAGCAGACATTAACATTATAAATCCACTATATGTCAATAAAATACATTTTAAGAAAAGAAATTTACAACTTAGTAAGGACAGAATTGGTACTAGCATTGTTATGTAACATTTTTGAGCTTCTTGGGAAAGACCAAAGTATGGATATCTTTAACATAAACAGACATCAGAAAATTCACATTCATTTTCCCAAAGTCATACAACAGGTATACAGAGAGTGACAATTTGAGTTCACATTGGATAACAGGGCCTGTGTTGGAAATGTAGGTCAGGCCCGGATTGTGTTAGATCATGAAAGGAATTCTAAGAAGACACTGTATTAAGAAGACAGTGAGAAGACTTTTGAACAGAGGGGCAATACAATCAGAACCACACTTTGGAAAACTAGTAATGTAGAAGAGAAAGCGAGGATGGAGGGATGAGAGGACTCTGAGGAGACCATGAAGGAGGCTGTTGCCCTGACCAGTTTTGCTTTGATGAGATTTGCTCTAGATACATTTAAGACATCTCTGCAGTTGACAGGACAAGCAGAAATGCCCAGAAGGCAGGTGGAAGTGAGAGGCAGAAGAGAAGGGGTAACTAGAGGCAGAGATCTGTGAGTGGCTCTAGAAGACCTGCAAAGCTCCGAAACTAAATGAGATCGCTGTGGCTGAAGTAAGAAGGAAGAGGGATGAAGGAGTGAGGATTAAACTTGGAGATTTGGGATCTTCAGAGGGAAGGAGAAAAGCAGAAAATGTTGAAGACCGGAGGAATAGTTAAAGAAGTGAAGCTCAAAGCAATGATTCCCAACCCAGGGATTGAAGCCAGGTCTCCTGCATTGCAGGCAGATTCCTTACTGTCTGAGCCACAAGGGAAGCCTACCAATGCAGGAGATGCAAGAGACATGGGCTCAGTCTCTGGGTTGGGAAGATCTTCTGGAGAAGGGCGTGGCACCCCACTCCAGGATTCTTGGCTGGAAAATTCCATGGGCAGAGGAGCGTGGCGGGCTATAGTCCATGGGGCCACAAAGACTTGGACATGACTGAGCACGTACATACACACAGGGGGAGCACAGATCTTAAGGCAGCAACACATACAGTTCACCTCAATTGCGGCAGGGCCGGCTGCCCAGCTGCAAGTCATTAGCTTAAATTGTCTGCTGGAAAACATCTCTGAGACTTTTCTGGTTCCTTTGTTCATGAGTAATTAATTCCTAGAAAACTTTTCGAGCTCGCAGATGTTCCTCCTAAGCTAGAAGGGTGGGACCTAAGAGAGACTGCTGCTGCATGCAAGAGGTCCGAGGCTTAATAGACCTGTTCTTGCTGCCTCCTGCAGTCACTGTGAGGCTTTGTCAGGCAGGGAGCTAGGGTGGGAGGAAGGCTTCTATGCCTGGAAAAGAACATTAACTGAGAAACTGACAAAGGGAGCACAGTGCTTTCCCCCACAGGATGAGAGGACTTTTCCTCTTAAGAGTTTGTGTCACAGACCAGGGGTGTGTGCATGTGTAGTGTTGTACACACGCATCTCTGAGGAACGGAGGAACCTTGGCTGACATTGGGAGAAACATGTGATCTCAAATAAAATTTCTGAATGCACCTTGCTTATACTCGGTCAAAAAGCTGATGATCTTTAAGATAGATTTCAATAAAATGAAACAATGGCTTTCGTCCAGTTATTTCATAGTAGAAATTCTGCCAGGCTCTCCTAGCTTTCCTAAAGAAATTAGAAACAAAGCAGTGAAGAAAATGCATTTTCTAAATTCTCTAGTTTTTTTACAGTAATCACTGGGCATACTGACAGATTGTGGGAAGTTTGTGAGTGAGTGTGCTTGGCCTCTATGGATCCTGCATTTCTTAGCTACAAGTGCCAGTGAACATCAGCAGTAGAGAAATGTTGCCCAATAGTTGAAGAGGATGGTGTGGGTAGTGTGTCAGATTATATTTTTCTCAGATTTGTCTCAACAGTATCTCCTGTTCCATGTATGTGGATGAACATAGACACTCCTCCCATCGAAAAGTGGGGTTCTATGTCCCCACTCCTCTGCCCCTGACATGGGCAAGATTTACAACTATTTCAACCAAGAGAAAAGACCCTGATGCTGGAAAAGGTTGAAGGCAAGAGGACAAGTGGGCCACAGAGGATAAGATGGCTGGATGGCATCACTGACTCAATGGACATGAGTTTGAGGAAGCTCCAGTAGCTAGTGAAGGACACAGAAGCCTGGCGTGCTGCAGTCCCTGGGGTTGCAAAGAGTTGGACATGAGTTAACAATGGAACAACAACTACCACCAATAGAATACGGCAGAAGTGAGGTCATAAAAGGTGATGCTGTATACTTTCTGCCTGTTGAAATAGCAACCTTGGCACCCTCAGTTATCATCTAAGATCTCTGACTACCCTGAAGCTTCCCAGGCTGTGTGGAGAGGCCCAAGGAGGTTCCAGCCAACAGCCAGAATCAAACGCCACACATAGGAGTAGAGATGTCTCCAGATGCTTTTAGCATCCATCCACTGAGTCTTCCCAACCAGGTCTCAGATACTGTGGAGCAGAGATAAGCTGCCTTTGCTGTGCCCTTTCCAAATTCCTTATCCACAGAATCTGGGAGTGTAATAAATAATTGCTTCACCCTATTAAGTTTTTTTTTTTTTTTTTTTTACAAGGCAATAGTAAGTAGTACAGATATGAAACCAGGAGACCTATCTGGTCTCTGAGTCCTCCTGAGATACATTTTCGGAGAGTTAGAGCTTCTTGGAATACTGTTTGAAAACATCTGGATCAACCAAGGCCTCCAAATCCCATGTTTCTAAGAAACCTAGAATTTAATAGCTTTATCAAGAAAAAATTCTCTTGCTTAGGGTCATGAATTGTGTCCCCTCCCCCAAAGAAGAAGTCCTAACCCCTACCTGTGAATGTGAACCTATTTGGAAATAAGGTCTTTGCAGATTATCAAGTTAAGATGGTGGCATCAGTACGGGCTCTGATCCAGTATTACTGTGTACTTATAACAAGAGACAGGCAGGGGTAATGCCTGTGATAAACCTCCTAATGAAGATGGAGGCAGAGATCAGGGGATGCATCTATCAGCTAAAGACCATCAAAGATTGCCTGCAGACCACAGACTTATGAGACAGTTTCTCCCTCATGACCTTCAGGAGAAACCAACTCTGATGACAACTTGACCTAGAACTAGGAGACAATAACTGTTTGTTTAACCCACCCGGGGTGTGGTAGTTTGTTACAACTCCATTCAAGAACCAGTTTGAACAGGGATGATGGCCCTTCATAGCTCCAAGGCTCTCAGTTAATGGAATGGTTTTTTAGGATTAATTTCATAGAAGTCAGAATGAGAAGCATTTAGAAAAATACAAAAATAAATTAGGTCTTTCTTGATTTCTGCAATCATGGGAACTACAACTCTGGAAGAAGAGATATAGTAAGTCTTAAAATAATCATAGTACAACTGGTAAGTGTAGTGGATAATGAGGCATGCAGAAAGTGTTGAGAGAAATTCTTAATGTCTTAAAATTATTTTAAAATATCTCTGGGATCTTAGTATTAGAGCCAAAATTAGATTTGGATGGATAGGATTGAAGATAGAAGGGGCATTTTTATGAATATTTAACAACCTGTGAATCCCTGTCTAATCAATTGCTGTTGTTCAGTTGCTCAGCTGTGTTCAACTTTTTGAGACCCCATGGACTGCAGCACGCCAAGCTTCCCTATCCTTCACCAGCTCCCAGTGCTTGCTCAAACTCATGTCCATTGAGTCAGTGATGCCATCCCTCCATCTCATTCTCTCTCATCCCCTTCTCCTTTTGTCTTCAATCTTTCCCAGCATCAGGGTCTTTTCTAATGAATCGGCTGTTCACATCAGGTGGCCAAAGTATCGGAGCTTCACCTTCACATCAGTTCTTCTAATGAATATTCAGGATTGATTTCCTTTATGATTGGCTGGTTTGATCTCCTTGCCGTCCAAGGGACTCTCAAGAGTCTTCTCAAACACCACAGTTCAAAAGCATCAATGCTTCGGTGCTCAGCCTTCTCTACAGTCCAACTCTCACATGCATACATGACTACTGGAAAAACCATAGCTTTGACTAGATGGACCTTGGTCAGCAAACTAATGTCTCTGCTTTTTAATACGCTGTCAAGGTTTGTCATTGCTTTTCTTCCAAGGAACAAACGTCTTTTAATTTCATGGCTGCAATCACCATCTGCAGTGATTTTGGAGCTCAAGAAAACAGTCTGTCACTGTTTCCATTGTTTCCCCATCTATTTGCCATGAAGTGATGGGACCGCATGTCACTATCTTTGTTTTGTGAATGTTGAGTTTTAAGCCAGCTTTTTCACTGTCCTCTTTCACCAGGAAGAAGCTCTTTCTTTACTTCCTCTTCACTTTCTCCCCAAGGGTGGTGTCAGTTGCATATCTGAGGTTATTGATAACTCCTTTATTGTCATGTCTATTCAAAGCATTTAGAGAGTCCTAGACACATTTTTGTATAATGTTTGCTTCCTCCTTGTACACATAAGAAAAAAATGTCTATGAGTCTAAATATTTTAAAACAACCTAGAATGCAACTTCTGTCTTACAAGCATTTTCTATAAGGTTTTGCAGTAAACTTTCAGGCTTTTTTGATGTGAGTTCTTGATCAGATTTATAGTTAAAGCTCAATAGTCACTAGTAGTTACTCTTTAAACATCATTTATTTTTGTTTAGTTTATTATATCAGTTTCTGACTTAGGAGAAGTTTTCTGAAAATAATGATCTAGCTGCTGCTGCTGCTAAGTCGCTTCGGTCGTGTCTGACTCTGTGCGACCCCATAGACGGCAGCCCACCAGGTTCCCCCATCCCTGGGATTCTCCAGGCAAGAACACTGGAGTGGGTGGCCATTTCCTTCTCCAAGGCATGAAAGTGAAAAGTGAAAGTGAAGTCGCTCAGTCGTGGCCAACTAGTAGCGACCCCATGGACTGCAGCCTACCAGGCTCCTCTGTCCATGGGATTTTCCAGGCAAGAGTACTGGAGTGAGGTGCCATTGCTTTCTCCGAATGATCTAGCTAGTTTTCCGTAACTGAGATTTGATGGTTTTAACATTGTTGATAGAACGGAAGGGCAATGAATCAGCCTGAGGTTTAGAAAGTGCACTGAGCATCCTTCATCAGGAGGCTCCTGGTTAAGTCAATCACACCTCGATTCCCTGTGCCCTCACAACAAACAAAAGCCTTATGTAAATAAACCAGGTATTTAACCCCTCTGACATTTTTCATATTTCCCATTAGACACCAGTTCAGTTTTTCTGAGAGGTTATCTGGACTTACAAAATATTTATACAGCTAAATGCTTAGAGTGAATAGTTTTGACTGAAGCTGAATCTCTAGTTTCCAATTTCACAAGCATGAACTCATTTTAAATACTTCTTCACTTCTTGTAATAACCTATAATGGAAAATAATCTGGAAAGGAGGATGCTGCTGCTGCTGCTGCTGAGTTGCTTCTATACACGCATATACATATATATATAACCCAATCAATTTTCTGTACACCTGAAGTGACACAACATTGTTAATGAAATGTACTTCAATTTGAAAAAACAACCAAAGCAGGGAAAGCAATTCATCACCAAAGTAAGGGCAGTTAGCATCCTGTCTTTGTTTCTGGATGCATAAAACAACTAAACCTCTAAGCATGCTGATACTGTTAAGGTTCAGAATGTGACTTCCAAGAAAGTCTATAAGTCACATTACCGGAGGCTAGAACCTGGGAGAATTAAGAAACAACCCTGAATAAATAAGAAGTTCTAAATAAAGTCTTTCTTACCATTCTAACAAGTATCAAGATTAATTTTTCTTTAACACCACTTTAGTGGTCATTAATGTACATGGCCTCAGGTTTTTGTTGAGACTGGCTACATCATAAAGTATTTTTCATGAAGCAATTCACATCATTAAGAACTGTAATTTATACATATAACTCAATAGAATAAATGGAACACACCTGCTACTTCATAAATTTGTCGACATTAATTTCTCCAGTTTACAATGATGTAACTTCATGTTCTTGTATTGATTTTATTTATTTTCGGACTAAATCAGCCTGACAAGTTGAAAGGTGTTCAAATGTTACTTAGAGTATGATTTTAACAAAATTATTCCAGACGGTCTATGTGAAATTACAATGGAATCCCAAGAAGTTTGTAATTCAGATAAAAATGTTGTTTATCCCTATACCAAAATCACTGCTGAGGAGGCGATTTTTTTGTTGGAAGAATTATGGAAGAGATACAAAATGCAAAACTTATATGTGGCCTCTTTGTGTCACTTTTCCCAAGATCTGTATTACCGAATCAGGTAATTATCATATTATACTAATAAGGATGGAACTAAATACTTTTTAATGGTGATGTCTAGATGTAACCTGAGTTGAAATAAAATTAATTCCATAGGGACCTAATGCATAGCACAGGGGACTATATTCAATATCTTTTAATAACCTATAATGGAAAAAATCTGAAAGATAATATATATATTTTTTATATCCATATATTTGGGGCTTCCCAGGTGGCTCAGTGGTAAAGAATCCACCTGCCAAGCAAGACAGGCAGGTTCAGTCCCTGAGTTGGGAAGATTCCCTGGAGAAAGAAAATGGCAATCCACTCTAGTATTCTTGCCTGGGAAATCCTATGGACAGAGGAGCCTGACAGGCTACAGTTCATGGGATTGGAAAAGAGTCGGACAAGACTTAGCAACTAAATAGCAGCAGCAATATCTTTATATCTGAATCACTTCGCTGTGTAATAACTATCACAACATTGTGAATCAACTATTCTTCAGTTCAAAAAATTAATTAAAGGACTAATAAACAGAAAGTCCATCTTCTAATTGTTTCCAAACTTTACAACAGAGATACCCCTGAATCACAATAATCAGAATGGCCAGCTTGGTTGTTTGGTGATAAAATCTTTGCCTGATGCTTTGTTTTTAAAAATATTTACTTATTTTATTATTTATTTGGCTGAGTCAGGTCTCAATGGTAGCATACAGATTCTTCACTGCATCACGTGGACTCTTTCTTTGTGGTGCACAGACTCTAGCTGTGGCATCTGAGCTCAGTAGTTGCAGTGCATGGGCTTAGTTACTCTGTGGGATTTTAGTTCCCCAACCATGAACTGGTGATGTCTAGATGTAACCTGAGTTGAAATAAAATTAATTCCATAGGGACCTAATGCATAGCACAGGGGACTATATTCAATATCTTTTAATAACCTATAATGGAAAAAATCTGAAAGATAATATATATATTTTTTATATCCATATATTTGGGGCTTCCCAAGTGGCTCAGTGGTAAAGAATCCACCTGCCAAGCAAGACAGGCAGGTTCAGTCCCTGAGTTGGGAAGATTCCCTGGAGAAAGAAAATGGCAATCCACTCTAGTATTCTTGCCTGGGAAATCCTATGGACAGAGGAGCCTGACAGGCTACAGTTCATGGGATTGGAAAAGAGTCGGACAAGACTTAGCAACTAAATAGCAGCAGCAATATCTTTATATCTGAATCACTTCGCTGTGTAATAACTATCACAACATTGTGAATCAACTATTCTTCAGTTCAAAAAATTAATTAAAGGACTAATAAACAGAAAGTCCATCTTCTAATTGTTTCCAAACTTTACAACAGAGATACCCCTGAATCACAATAATCAGAATGGCCAGCTTGGTTGTTTGGTGATAAAGTCTTTGCCTGATGCTTTGTTTTTAAAAATATTTACTTATTTTATTATTTATTTGGCTGAGTCAGGTCTCAATGGTAGCATACAGATTCTTCACTGCATCACGTGGACTCTTTCTTTGTGGTGCACAGACTCTAGCTGTGGCATCTGAGCTCAGTAGTTGCAGTGCATGGGCTTAGTTACTCTGTGGGATTTTAGTTCCCCAACCATGAACTGGTGATGTCTAGATGTAACCTGAGTTGAAATAAAATTAATTCCATAGGGACCTAATGCATAGCACAGGGGACTATATTCAATTGAACCCATGTCTCCTGCATTGCAAGGCAGATTCTTGTCCACAGGACCACCCGGGAAGTCCCTTAGTGCTGTGACTTTTATGCAAAATATCCAGACTTTGAAAATTTCATCACTGTGGTATGCCTGATCACATAAATGTTTACTCGCACCTTGATTTGTTCACAAATGCTTAAATATGAAACCTAAATTATAACCTGTGTTCAAAGATTTGTACATAAAAATAATGCAGCTTATGAAGAACTTTTCACTTTTTCCTGCTTGGATATTTAGAATGATATTCAAATATACATTCAGAAACACACAGGCCTGGTGCTACGGCTGTTTAAGTACCCTACTTATTTTAGTGACTTTTGTATATCTCTCCATCTAAATCAAAGTGCTTATCCTGTACCTTGCTAACTGAAACAGCTGAGTTAATTTTAGTGTTTATCTCAATATTCTATATGAATGAAAGGACTGGAAGATGGGGTGGTAGGAAGTGGCAGTGGACAGAGGCTTTTTCTTTGTGCAAGTTGCACTGGAATCATATTTCTGATCTGCTGCCCATCTCAGCTCGTCTCCGAAGTTTCTCCAGTGCTCTCCCATCATTCCAAGTTTCTGTATACATCTTCACAAGGCCTCTCTCATCACACGCACAATCTCTCCTCATCTCGACAGTTCTTTCCCAAAGGACTATCAGTTGATTATCAGTGAAATAACTGAGTCATAAACAACTACAGAAAAATTTGTAAAATGATAATTTAGCTTCAAAGTTACCAGTCACAATTTTCTTATGCGTAAGTGGTTCATAAAGTTATTTTATTAAGCACTTCCCTATGCTTAGAGTGTATGTGTTTAACTAGGGAAGTCTTTCTAGTTGTACAGAACCATTCTGATTTCTTTAAGTAGACCCAATTATTACCATAAAAGTATTTACTAAGAGCTGGGCTGGACAGCCATTGTACAGTCTGATCTGGCAAATACACAGAAACTGCACTCCAGATTACACAGTAAGGCGCTAATGACCCAAATGAAACTCCAGGGGCACCTTAGGTAGATGCAGTACAGAGAATTAAGGAAGGAAATCATTAGTCACAATTGCAGAAACTGGCCAAATACAAAGTGAAAAAAATGCATGTAGCTTATTTCCTGCAGAGAACAGGGAGCCTTGGTAACAGAATATGCAAAAACACAAGAGAAATGCAAAAGAGAAACATGATTTCTACAAATCAATAAGAAAGAGGCTGATCTTAATTTTAAATTACAAAACGATTTTATTTAATTTATTTTTCTGTTCCTATGTACTACAATGCCAAATAACATTAAGACGTTGTATCATGAATTTACACTATGACAGATCAACTTTCAAGCATTTTCTTGACAGTCTTGGAGGTTTTGCCAGCACTGACAAAATCTGAACATATACAGTAAGAGGAAAAAAGCAGCAAAAGGAAATCTAAGTGACCACATAAGGCATTGAGTTTCAACCCCACAAAAAATACTCATTAAATAGGCAGAATCATATGGGAGAATGAACGACGTTCAGCAGAAAGCAAATTTATACCATATCCCAAACCATGCAGAGGGACTGTTATTTAACAGGACCAAAAAACTGTTTGAAGTTATATACCCCTTTTTAAGGTCTTCTAATAACAACAACAAAAATTCCTTGGCGTGGGAGGAGAGCTTCCCTCCTCCCCGTCTCCCCAAAATGAATTTAAGCATGTTACCTTTATCAGTGAAAGTCTCTGAGAAGATGGAGTAAGAGTGGATAGCTCGTTTGAAAGACTGGTATGAAACTGTATTAGAAGCATGTCATTGAGGCCTAAATCTGAAAAATCAATGGCAGGTCTGAGACTGTCCAAGTTTTCTTACAATGTGTCTGAATAGACAGGGGAAAAAAAAAAGAGAAAGTCTTACAGACCCTTGAGGCATTCCCCTCACTAATAACTGTGCTATTTTGCTATGGAACCCTACCTACCCTGAGTTATTGAGATCCTACCAAAAATGTGAACTGCCTGAATAGCATTATCACATTCAAGATTCATAGGAGAACGCAAACTGAATCAATTTAGTTTCTAAACACAAATTTAAGTTGTCTTGAAGTTTCTTATTTCTTTATTACAAAATCCTGCAGTTTCCATAAAGATGGATCACTGTTTAAGTATAACAAATATATCACTACTACTGATCAGGTATTTGCTATGAAATCCCATGGACAGAGGAGCCTGGTGGGCTACAGTCCACAGGGTGGCAAAGAGTCAGACACAGCTGAGTGACTATCACTACACTACATTAGAGAGTAAAACACTACTTAAAAAATGAACTTTTCTTGGAATTAGGAACATAAACCACAGCAAAACTCTTGGGGGGAATGGTAACAACAGATGTAAATATTTTTTTCTTCCCTTTCTTATAACAGAAATCATAAGATAGTATGTTGCAAAAACGTGAACTTTGTTCATCCCCAGTAATGCACGGAATACTTCAGGTTGCTAAGCCCCTCTCTGTAAAGATGGCTTCAGAGGCAGAGAGGGAGGCACCTATAAATGAACAGAGTACTCAGAGCAGGCTTATTTTCCAAGCCTTTCTGAAAAAACAGTGCCTGCACATGGGATGCTATGGAAATTGTTAGAACTCATTGCACTAACTACATGGGAAACCTAAGGCAGGGGAAAGGTAGGTGAACAATCAGAAAATTTACCAGTGTAAATAACAGGTTTCACTGAATCAAGAACATTTATGTTAAAAACCATGGTACTAAAAACAAAACAAAGTGAGTGAAAACCCAACAACTAGCTTTCTGAGGTGTGGTCTTTTTAGGTGAGTTCCACTAGGATACACTTAGATGCTGTGTTTCAACCAGACCATCCACCAACAACTGATCTCTATTAACCATTAAAACTGACCAAAAAGCATACTCACCAAGGGTGTCCAGTAGCCATAGGACTTGAGTACGTATGATGCTTTTATATTTACATAAGCAGTTTCTCATGAAATCTTATAGAATTTGGAGAAATAGAGCTAGTTGTTCCTTTTTAGCAAGAGCACTTGTAAAAATATGAAAAGGATTAGGTAAATACCCCTTTTAACACTGAGTTGATTCATTAAAGAACTTTAGAAAAGTCAGCAGTTCATTTACCTGAGTTTCCCATTTAACGGCTAAAGAGTAATTAAATGCTTTTTACTTAAGAATGTGAACAAAAATATACAATATTTAAAAGGGTCAAGTCGGAAAATTTAGACTCAAGATGAAGTTAGAACATTTGAAATTTTATAAAATCTAACAAACATCTATGAATTTTCCTTCCTAGTTAAACCATAAACTCAGAAGTATACTGATTTACTGGATGTTATTTAGAACTTAGGTTAGGGTCAACCTGGGAAATCATTAAGGAAGTAAATAAAATTATGTTGACATTTTGAGCAAGTTGTCACAAAGACTAATTACTAGTGACTTACTTCAGTTATGAACCCGTGGGAGATTATAAGTTAACACCAGATAAAGATTTCGGCATAAATATGATGTTTAACCTGAATAGATCCCTTTTTAAGGGTGATATAAAAAACAACTATAAATTTTATCCAGAAGAATAATGCACCCAGTGTCTTAACAGTAGTTATCAAAGCTCACCTTTCAATAGGGGTATTCTTGTCATGTTCAGTGACAGACAATCTTCCAGGTTTGTTTGTTTAAAACAGGTAGTGCTATGTCTCTAAATACAACTCATGGTTCATAATCAAGATCCTAAAAACATACTAGAATTGAATATTTTATCAAAGAAGTAAAACCATGTTGCTATTTTAAACATATTATTTCAATTCCAAGTCGAAATCAACCAGCTATACAAAATCACCATTCTAACACTTAAACATGGAGCAGAAATAGCAAAGCACTTTGGTCTACATGATTAAATTATTCAATAAATGAAAAGCATCTCTTCCCCAAATCCTTCACCCCATGATGTATCATAACGTTTGAAACACAATGGAGGTACACATATTTGCTGAGTAGTTTGTAGAGCTGTGTCCCGTGTATGACTCAAAGTGTCAATAAACAAATTTACCAGAATCAAGGAGTAAATTTGAAAACCAGCATTTTGAAACCCAAACCATCTTCCTACTTTTTTTTTTGTTAAGTCACAAAACCATCTTAGATCAGACTAGGTTCTGAAAACAGTGAGTGTGAAGTTGGAGCATGAAACAAAATTCCCATGATAGATAGCACTGATCCTGGATTGAGGGCACAAATAGTGTTTTTATTTTCCTGTTCTATAGAGCTTAATAGTGAAAACTTTTGCCCAAGACCCATACATTTTGGGCTTCCCTGGGGGCTCAGCTGGTAAAGAATCGACCTGCAATGTGGGAGACCTGGGTTTGATCACGGGTTGGGAAGATCCCCTGGGAAAGGGAATGGCTACCCACTCCAGTATTCTGGCCTGGAGAATCCCATGGACTGTATAGTCCACGGGGTCAAAAGACTCAGGCACGACTGAGCTACTTTCACTTTCACACTATGTTGGATTTTTTAGTATAGAGATAAAATAAAAGCTGTGCTGACCACCAGGCAAAAATTATTTCTAAGTGATATCCATTCAGCTAGTTTTTCACACTTAAAAAAATAAAGGAATAGAATTATTTTAGATAAGATAAACTTTTTTAAGCCAAAGAGAACAGATAGAGTTTCTGTGCTTGCATCACTAGCATTCATAGCAAGGGTAAACTTGAGGGAGATTGATTAATATATCTCTATATATGTATACATTGATTAGTTTGTGTAACAGGCAGAATTTGAATAGAGATCACCACTGCCACACTGCCCAGAGGAACCAGTGTGCCTGACTGGACTGCACCAGCTCTTTAGCACGGTGCTTTCGTAGCACTTTTTTTTTTTTCCATCGGATGTATGCACATATCAAGATATCAAAGATGATTAAATTACTAAAAGCAGGCTTCTGATTCTGATTTTTAAATTTAATTTGCTATTTTAATTANAGGTTCTGAAAACAGTGAGTGTGAAGTTGGAGCATGAAACAAAATTCCCATGATAGATAGCACTGATCCTGGATTGAGGGCACAAATAGTGTTTTTATTTTCCTGTTCTATAGAGCTTAATAGTGAAAACTTTTGCCCAAGACCCATACATTTTGGGCTTCCCTGGGGGCTCAGCTGGTAAAGAATCGACCTGCAATGTGGGAGACCTGGGTTTGATCACGGGTTGGGAAGATCCCCTGGGAAAGGGAATGGCTACCCACTCCAGTATTCTGGCCTGGAGAATCCCATGGACTGTATAGTCCACGGGGTCAAAAGACTCAGGCACGACTGAGCTACTTTCACTTTCACACTATGTTGGATTTTTTAGTATAGAGATAAAATAAAAGCTGTGCTGACCACCAGGCAAAAATTATTTCTAAGTGATATCCATTCAGCTAGTTTTTCACACTTAAAAAAATAAAGGAATAGAATTATTTTAGATAAGATAAACTTTTTTAAGCCAAAGAGAACAGATAGAGTTTCTGTGCTTGCATCACTAGCATTCATAGCAAGGGTAAACTTGAGGGAGATTGATTAATATATCTCTATATATGTATACATTGATTAGTTTGTGTAACAGGCAGAATTTGAATAGAGATCACCACTGCCACACTGCCCAGAGGAACCAGTGTGCCTGACTGGACTGCACCAGCTCTTTAGCACGGTGCTTTCGTAGCACTTTTTTTTTTTTCCATCGGATGTATGCACATATCAAGATATCAAAGATGATTAAATTACTAAAAGCAGGCTTCTGATTCTGATTTTTAAATTTAATTTGCTATTTTAATTAAAATAAATTAGCTTTTCTAAGGTTGTTCACCAGAACTACATAATAACATTGATATTAAAGGGGAGGAGCTTCTGCATTTCCTTTTTCACTGAAGGAAAATATTTTCAACATTTAAAAAAATGTAAATCAGTTAAATTATAAATGACCAATCCAAGCAAGCTGACCATGGAAGATTATCGTCCTTACTCACTTACAAAATCCTTGCCTAATGATAAATAACTGTCAAGTATGTGAAAGAATACAATTTAGGGTTCTGCTGGAGGCAAGGGGAAATTTTGAAAATAATAGTCCATGACAATGCACTTATGTGAGCTTATATGCCAGAGAAGAGTTTTCTATACAATGAAATACTTGACCAATGCAGAAGGCAGCTAGTATTAAAATAACTAGCAGAGATTTCTTGGTACACATACAATGAAAACAAAAAGACCCTGTAGAGATGTAAACAAGCTAAAAAATGTCCTTGGCAAAGTATCTTCATCGATTAAAAAATACCAAAAGCATGCAACTTAAAATTCCCTTCCTTTCCCAAGAATTTACCCAAAAACCAAAACAAACAAGCAAGCAAGCAAACAAAGAAAAAAAAACAAACAAAAACAAGTGGAACCATCTGTCTCTGTCAGTAGAAAACAATAATGGATACATTAGGTTCCAGGACAAATAAACCTTTAAAATACTAATATTGAAAAAATACAATTAAATTTTTATTAAAAAATACATACTCCATACTCATTCTCTGTGTACATTTTGTTTTGTGCGAAAAAGAAGAAAAATAATAATAAAGTAGGAAAGGCATTAAGACTACCTAATTATTTATACTGTATTTGGTAGAAGCATGTTTCAGTCAAATTTTAAACAAAAATAAGTTATTCTGTTTTCATTTGCTCCCGGACATCAGAAGGCAGGGTTTCAAACAGAGCGTCTTCTACAACTAAACCAGCTCGCTTCAAAGCCCGACAGTCACCCAGTTCAGGAGGGAGGATTTCAAAGTGATTGCCTTTAACATCTAAATAGGAAAGAAATAACAAATTTCCAATTTTGGGAGAAAGTACTGATAGGCTGTTTTTCCCAATCTTCAGAGTTTTCAGTTTCTTACAGAAGTAGAGTTCATCTGGAAGGCTCTCCACTTTGTTACAAGTGATGGAAAAATACTGTAAACTTTGTAGAACTCCAATCTCAGGTGGGATAAACCGAATGTCATTGTAGGACAAGTCCAGGTAACGGATTTTGTTGCATAGGAAGAGGTGGGAGGGCAGCACCTCGATTTTATTGTGACTGAAGGACAGACGCTCCAGGCTGGTGAGCTTCTTGATGTGCTCCGGGATGTAGGTGATGCTGTTATGCCACAGTTTCAGCACTGTCAGCTTTCTCAGGTGCTGGAAGCTAACGATCTCTTCTATGGATTTCAGATTGTTTTCCTTGAGGTCCAGTTCCTGGAGGCTGAGCAGGCTGAAAACGGCGTGAGGGATGCGCTCCAGGTCACAGTGGACCAGCTCCAGCTCTGTCAGGTTGGTCATCTTCTTCAGGTTGTTGAGCATCACCAGCTTGGTGCCGTCGTTGTGTATGCACATCTTCTGGAGATGGCTGGCAACGTCAACCACTGCCTGTGGGATTTTGGAAACGTTGCTTTTGATCGAGAGAATTTTAAGGCTTTTGAGATCCCGCAGAGACTCCAGGGTGACATTTCTGGAAATATCGTGACTTAGAGAGCCAACCAGGTAGAGCTCCTCCAGGTTCCGGAGGCCATACATCCAGGGGGGCAGCTCCCTCATGTCATCAAACTTGACGCTCAAGACCTTGAGATTCTCCTTCAGGAAAGACAGTGCCGCGCTGTGGATTTTGACGGAGCACTGGTGTAGAGAGAGCTCCTGGAGATTGTCGAGCTGCGCGATTGTGGCTGGTATCATGACGTTCTTAATGATTTCAAGTTTTAGGGACTGCAGCTCTGTGATTTCAAAAACAGTGTCTGGAAGGCCAGAGAGCATGATGAGAGGCAGTTCCAAGCGGTTATGGGCATTTGTCTGCAGCTTCTGCCTCAGTTTATCTGGAGTCCACTCATTATTTAAGTTCAGCTGCTTTAATTTGTTCTCACTCACTTCGGATAGGAACACCGCGAATCTCTTCGAATACAGAGGATCATACTGATCTATCATATGAAGCATAAAAGCAAAGTCATTTTTCACGTCTGGAATATCATCAATTCCAGTCTCCTGCCGGACATACTCAAAAGAGTACTCCTTCAGAGAACGGTAGAACAGCCAGTACAACGTATAAAGGCACGTCAATCCGTAGATACTTACGAAGCACAGGTAGCAAAAGGAGAGTTTTGAAAACAAGTGTGCCATGGTGTGATTGCAAGAAAAGTTTTTATATCCAGTCATGTCCTGAATGTCAACATTACAGTCCACTGTAAACTGGACTTTGGAAACCAGGGCACTATTATATGCAATGATGATTAGGAATTTTATAACTTTAAGCACAGTCTGACGAACATACATGGCATACAGTATATCACCTTCTTCTACGTGCAGCCGGAACTTCTTTACCTTCTCAAATAAAGCTTTGGCCTGCTCACCCTCCTTCTTATCCAGAGCCCCTGCAGTGGATTTGTCAACCACAAACTTCTCCGGAATTGACTTTAAAGACTGAGAGTTGACCAGACTGCCTTCTGGACCAGACTGGGTGGTGTTGGACCTGCTCAGGTTGTTCTTCCTGTTGTCCTTCTCTTCTGAGTCCTCCCCAGAAACTTCAGATAAGGCTCGTGTGGTCCAGGGAGAGTCAAAGCACTTCCCCAGGATTGAGATGAAATGTTCTATTTTGGAGCTGGAGCCAGGGAACTTGAACCAAAAGTTGCTGCAGAGCATGAAGACCAGGGTATGAATGAGGACTAGGTACGGGAAATACTTGGCGTACCAGTGGAGGGCTCGCTCATAGCACATCTGGTTAATAAAGCTGTACTGCTGAAGGTCCAAATCTGTCTTCAGCCCTTTCATTTCCACAGTGACTGGGTTAGAAGGAGATGGTTTTGGTGGAGGCAGTGGGGTGGTACTGGCCACTGCTTGAGAGGCATTTGAAATGGAAGAGTGGTTCTGAGAAGGCTGTACTCTTTTTGGAAGGCAGATTATCTTGTCTTGCATGACCTGAAACACAGAGACAATATTTTCAAATTATATTACTCAAAGAGCTTTCATAATGTCATTAGTGAGAAGGAAAGCAGCAATAACATCCAATAAATGTCCATTTCCTTTGCCTGGAGAATACAATGTTCAATTCCAGCACCGAGATTTTTATTCTTAGCCCACAGGTTGGGAAAATGAAATGCATATCTTTGTTTGCCACATCTGACTCATGACACAAAATGGAGCAGTTTTGTCAGGACACAGAACAGTTCATGACAAATATTTGAAGAACATTTCACGTATTTTAAAAAAGTTTGCATTTCTTCTTTCACCGAAGCCTTGGGGAACCAGTCACTGGTCTGGGAAGTACATCCTCTTATCAGATTCAGTCTTGAATTGGATGGCTCCCAACATTATATTAGTTTCTGTATGAGAAATAAAAGGATTAAAAGGAGGAAATATGGGAGAAATTCCTGTCTTTATCATTTCCTCTTTTGTTTCTACCCATATCCCAGTCATGCATAGATAAATATGACTAGTTTTAATAAAATGGGAATTTACTATGCCTTTGTAAAAGCTATTTATTCAAAGAGAGATGAAAGACTATAGAAATGTTTGATAGTAAAATAGTTATGTCTAAACTTGCTGCTTTTCACACAAAATATCACATCAATTTCTATTCCCCTACTAATGCTTCAGTTTGTTGAAAATCATATTAAGCCCTAATAAGTCCAGCAGTCTCAGTGGACTTTCAGTAAGAGAGAAGACTTTTTTCCCAAAGATGAGATAGGATGAGGCAAACTACACTTTGAGTCAACCCGGAGGAATCATCTTCAGGAAGAAGTGCACGTGAGTATACACTGAGTCTATTACGAAGTGGACTGTTATGGCATGAGGAATGTGACCACAAGCTGGTGGCGTGGGAGATACAGCCCCCTAGAGGGAAGTGTTGTCCGAGGTTTGACAGTGCAGTGGAGCATCCAGCCCTTAGTTGAGTATCTGATACACAGGAGACGGCCAGTATATATTTGCAGAGAAAGTGGACGAATCTAGCACTGACACGGACGCTAGTCCTTCCAGCTCTGCGCTGCACAGCTCTGGCGTGGCTCTCTCCTAGGGATAACGTTAATGAGAACAGCGATCACAGTGACGACAGCAACACACTTTCTGTTGCGTTTAATACGCAATTCTATTCCAAAAATGCCAAAGATATTACTTGTTTTGTCACCTTAACCTGATAAGGCAGATTACTCTTTTTACCCTAGTTTCACAGATGAGGAGACGAAAGCACAGAAAGGTTAGGCAACTTGCTCAATGCCATCTAGCCCATGCCACCTGGACCCAGAACCCACATTCTTATTTTATTTTACTGAGTTTCTAGGATTCAACCAAAAAGATCTCAATTTTACTTCATCCTAAGTAACAAATTACCTTTTATAAGTTATACATGTTTTAGGGGAAAAGCTTATCTCTTCCCATATCCTATGTGGATAACAATGAAAGAATGAGGTTAGGGGGAAGAGAGGAAGTTTTGTTTATAAAGATATATAAATGCTCTGTAGTCTCATATGGAGAAGATCCCCTGGAGAAGGGAAAGGCTACCCACTCCAGTATTCTGGCCTGGAGAATTCCATGGACTGTATAGTCCATGGGGTTACAAAGAGTTGGGCTCACTCACATATGTCTATTTATAATTATAACCATAAAGTATTGCCAATCCACCAGCCAAATATTAGAAAGCTTATTTTTCCTTTAGGTTTAAAATAAACATAAAGTTTTCATTTTAATCTCATATTTCAATAGGGCATCCTTTATATTTCTTGGGGTCAAGCACTCTACCATGGAAACCCCTGGAACAGAAAATAGTAGGAGAAAGCCTAGACGGATGTTAGAGTCTACCCTAAAGAAATATCAAACAGAAAAAGAAATTCAGTGGCTGGGGTCATGTTCTAGCTGTTTTCCAAACTGTAGTCTCATTTAATGTTCCAATTATCTATGAAGCTTCAATTATCTGGAGAAGGAAATGGCAACCCACTCCAGTATTCTTGCCTGGAAAATCCCATGGACAGAGGAGCCTGGTGGGCTACAGTTGATGAAGTTGCAAAAGAGTCAGACACAACTGAGCGATTGAACACATCTGTGAAGCAGGCAGAAGGTGGGGGCTAGAGACCAGTATGGACAGAAATGCTTCCCCAGCACCTTCTCCAAGAGTGACATCTTTGAGCTGGCATGTTAATGCTGTGCTGTGCTCAGTCATGTCTGATTTTTTGCGACCCCATGGACTATAGCCCACCAGCCTCCTCTGTGTATGGAATTTTCCTGGTAAGTATACTGGAGTGGGTTGCCATTTCTTTCTCCAAGTATGTTACTATGACATTGTTAATGGTGTGATGAAAACAGAGACGCGCTGGTGTAAAGCAAGATCAGCCAGAAGGTAAAAAGGCAGGTAGGTACCTTCTGGAGGTTCTAGGTCCCTGTCAAGTACCCAGATGGTCCCAGTACTGCCTCCTGCCCTGCCCTTCTCCAGAGTCGCTCCTCATGGGGGCAGATGATTAACCTCTGAAGCCTGGCTGCTGCACAGGGTTTCAGGTTATGCTGGGCACCAGGGTGTCCAGCTGAGGGGCAAGTGTGGCCTGAAATCCTGCTTGTGTCTCCATGGCTCAGTTGTGTGCCCTCCTGGGATACCTCTTTACATTCAGGACAAACGCACTTGATTGGCTAGCATCTGCCATGTCACAGAAGTAGGTCGTTCTCTCCCCATTCTACAGAAGAACCCAACTACGCTTCAGCGAACTTCAACAGCTTGCCAACCTTCATACAGCTATGAAACAGCACCACTTCAGACAGTCTCCTCATTTTTCCAAACTTCTGCTATGATGGCTTTAAGAGAACAGCCCAATGTAGGAAGGTAATATATAGACGAACTCTGGAAGTTGCTCTCAGTTTTCCGATGTCATATTTCTTTCAATCTTTCAAGATGTCATTTTTAAATGCGCTCATTTAAATCCCGGGAAGGTAAAGACAGTGATATCCTTTCCAGAAGCTGTTAACTAGTCAGAAATGAGCAGAGAGCAGAAAAAGAAGCTGGAATTTAGTCACTAAGAAAAACAGCTGCTCATACGGCCAAGAGGACATATCACAAGACTCCAGCAGGGATACAGCTTGGAGTTGAGTTACCAAAGATGTGATAGCAGGTTGTCTACCTGGCACTATGAGAGGGAAGCGAGCAGTCTGCAGAGCCCAAGAGAAAAGACTGTGGGGATTTAAACAGTGCAATAGCCATAGGAGAAAGGAGGGAAGATACTTTCTATGATTAGTGTAAACACTCCAACACTGAGAAGAACTGAGAGAAGCATCACTGTTTTCAAAGGTACAGTAAAAGAAAGAGAAAGAAGACAGAAAGGCTTCCTTTAAAAAAGAAAAGGGTAAAGGGTGTTTTGTGGGGTATTTGTAAATAGCAGCTTGTAAGAACTTAAAAGATTTTGTTTCAACTTTTCTGCTGTTTTGAGAAGCTTGCCTAATTAAACCTATACCTCACTTCTCTTTACCTAATCCAGAAATTTAGAGTACAAAATAAGCCTTAAAGGAATTTTTTTAAAGGAATAATGGTAGGGTTCCAGGCTGCAGTGCACGATTAAGGAAAAGTGCTTAGCGTAAGAGCAGGAAGAAAGCCCCACCACCATATCCTGTTCTGCAGACCATCAAGGCTCAGACCATCACCACCAGCTTGTACCATACATGCGTCACACAGATGAGAAATCCAATGCTTTTCTTCTAGGGACAACTCTCAGACTGCCTTTGGAGGAAAAAAGTATTGAGACTAGAGCTACACCTACACAGTGTGTAGGGGAAGGGTGAGAAAGAGGGGAAAGAAATGGGGTCAAGGGGAACAGAAAAAAGTTACAAAAGCAAGATGAACAGGAGAATCTGATCCAAGATATATCAAGGTAAGGAAGTTACTACCCTAAGAACAGATTTGAGAATAGTCATGTATGGATGTGAGAGCTGGACTGTGAAGAAGGCTGAGTGCCGAGGAATTGATGCTTTTGAACTGTGGTGTTGGAGAAGACTCTTGAGAGNGCTATGGTTTTTCCAGTAGTCGTGTATGGATGTGAGAGTTGGACTGTGAAGAAGGCTGAGAGCCGAAGAATTGATGCTTTTGAACTGTGGTGCTGGAGAAGACTCTTGAGAGTCCCTTGGACTGCAAGGAGATCCAACCAGTCCATTCTGAAGGAGATCAGCTCTGGGATTTCTTTGGAAGGAATGATGCTAAAGCTGAAGCTCCAGTACTTTGGCCACCTCATGAGAAGAGTTGACTCACTGGAAAAGACTCTGATGCTGGGAGGGATTGGGGGCAGGAGGAGAAGGGGATGACCAAGGATGAGATGGCTGGATGGCATCACTGACTCGATGGGCGTGAGTCTGAGCGAACTCTGGGAGTTGGTGATGGACAGGGAGGCCTGGCTTGGTGTGATTCGTGGGGTCGCAAAGAGTCAGACACGACTGAGGAACTGAACTGAACTGATTCTGAAGGCTGTCTTTTCACCTTGCTTATAGTTTCCTTTGTTGTGCAAAAGCTTTTATGTTTAATTAGGTCCCATTTATCTATTTTTTCTTTTATTTCCATTACTCTGGGAGGTGGATCATAGATTATCCTGCTGTGATATATGTCAGAGGGTGTTTTGCCTATGTTCTCCTCTAGGAGTTTTATATTTTCTGGTCTTATGTTTAGATCTTTAATCCGTTTTGAGTTTATTTTTGTGTATGGTGTTAGAAAGTGTTCTAGCTTCATTCCCTTACAAGTGTTTGACGAGTTTTCCCAGCACCACTTGTTAAAGAGATTGTCTTTTCTCCATTGTACATTCTTGCCTCCTTTGTCAAAGATAAGGTGTTCATAGGTGCATGGATTCATCTCTGGGCTTTCTATTTTTTTCCATTGATCTATATTTCTCTCTTTGTGCCAGTATCATACTGTCTGGATGACTGTAGCCTTGTAGTATAGTCTGAAGTCAGGCAGGTTGATCCCAACAGTTCCATTCTTCTTTCTCAAATTGCTTTGGTTATTTGAGGGTTTTTTTGTATTTCTATGCAGATTGTGAAATTATTTGTTCTAGTTCTGTGAAAAATACCATTGGTAGCTTGACTGAAGTGACTTAGCAGCAGCAGCAGCAGCTTGATAACATTGCATTGAATTATAGATTGCTTTCCCAGGCTGATTCTTTTCCAGTGAACCACAAGGGAAGCCCAAATGAAGTTCAAAAATTTATCATCAGAGTGGTAAAATTTATCATCAGTTCAGTTTGGTTCAGTTCAGTCACTCAATCATGTCCAACTCTTTGTGACCCCATGAATCGCAGCACGCCAGGCCTCCCTGTCCATCACCAACTCCCAGAGTCCACACAAACCCATGTCCATTGTGTCAGTGATGCCATCCAACCATTACATCCTCTGCCATCCCCTTCTCCTCCTGCCCTCAATCCCTCCCAGCATCAGAGTCTTTTCCAATGAGTCAACTCTTTGCCTGAGGTGGCCAAAGTACTGGAGTTTCAGCTTTAGCATCATTCCTTCCAAAGAAATCCCAGAGCTGATCTCCTTCAGAATGGACTGGTTGGATCTCCTTGCAGTCCAAGGGACTCTCAAGAGTCTTCTCCAACACCACAGTTCAAAAGCACCAATTCTTTGGCACTCAGCTTTCTTCACAGTCCAACTCTCACATCCATACATAACCACTGGAAAAACTGTAGCCTTGACTAGACGGACCTTAGTTGGCTTCTCTACTTTACTCTGAGGTAAATACAATTACACATTATCTCTATTTTATGGAAAATACTTAAGATGAGTAACTTGTCAAAAATCATGAACGTAGTAAGATGCAATTCAGTGATTTTTGACTACTTGCTACATGACTCCAAGTCAATACATTTAATTCCTAGGTATGTTAAATTTCTAGATGATGCTCTTAGATTACAATATGAAGTTTCTTTTATGTTAGTAGGTAGTAGGCAGCAGTGGTCCTGAAGAAATTTCCAGGAATATTCTTGGACATGGATACTAAAGACAAAATTCCAGAGCATGGAAGATTGCCAAAAAGAATCAAGCTAAAAAGGACCTCTAACACTGAGTGTGTAGTTGAGGATGGCTGCCCTGAGGGTACCCATCCTCTGGGTTAAGTGTTACCAACAACAAGGAGACTGTTCACACTTGCAAGTAGATCCTTGATTCATTCCTTTCTAACTCGTTATATTTCCCACCACATCCCCAGACCTTGAAGTAAGGACTGTGTCTCATTTCCATTATTTTATATGGGACACTGGGTAGACTCTCAACAAATGTGTGTGGAATTAAATGGAAAGGACTGACAGATCTTCCCAAACGACCTTGTCCTCCTTTATACTTTTTCCTTGAAATTATTCCTATTCTCATTTCAAATCTCTAATGGTGGAAAATAAATTGCAGGCTTGCTTCCTACTTCAAGTTCTGATAAGTTTTATTTATTAACTCTAATCAAATATGTTAAAGATGCCTGTTGATAATAAAATGAGACTCAGCAACGGATTTTTGGTGCCATCTTTTCTCCATCCTTCTAATATCTTTATTCTCCTCTAGAGCTTTGTTTTATCTCTGTGTCTTGCCTTCCCTTACTCTCATCTGCTCTATGCAGTTGTCTCCTTGTCTTTTTCTTCAATTTCTTCTGATTTACTCTTTTGTGGGGGGGACTGTCACCGGTTCAGCAGTTAGAGATTGATAATAATGTCTTATTCTTGCACTGTAATTGCTATGTCAAGACAGCAGGCGCAGCAGACTGTCACAGTTTTAACACCGACTAAAGAGGAGATTTGCTGTGTGCTGATTAGTATCGGGGAGGAAGGTGCCTCAAGTAAGGATGTGACTGTCTCACAAGAAACGCATCCTACCTTCACTTTAAAGATGGAATACCTAGCCATGTGCAAGCACACTCACTCACAGTGGTCAGAGTGAGTGTGCTTGCACACAATGCATCTTCCATGATATTATTAATGAGTTATTTTTTCATTTTTATTTTTACTTTATTTTACTTTACAATACTGTATTGGTTTTCCCATACATTAACATGAATCCACCACAGGTGTACATGAGTTCCCAATCCTGAACCCCCCTCCCACCTCATATCATCTCTCTGGATCATCCCCATGCACCAGCCCCAAGCATCCTGTATCGAACATAGACTGGTGATTCGTTTCTTACATGATAGTATACATGTTTCAGTGCCATTCTCCCAAATCATCCCACCCTCTCCCTCTCCCTCAGAGTCCAAAAGTCTGTTCTATACATCTGTGTCTCTTTTGCTGTCTTGCATACAGGGCTATCATTGCCATCTTTCTAAATTCCATATATATGTGTTAGTATACTCTATTGGTGTTTTTCTTTCTGGTGTGCTTCACTCTGTGTAATCGGCTCCAGTTTCACCCATCTCATTAGAACTGATTCAAATGTATTCTTTTTAATGGCTGAGTAATATTCCATTGTATGTATAATGAGTTTTGAATAGTGTTTTCAGAACTTTTCAAGATAATGTTTATTTAATTTTTCCCAAATCATTTTAAATCAATGAGAGTCTGTAGTACCATTTTTTCCTTATAGATAAGGAAACTAGGTCACAGATAGTTCAGTTATCTTTCTCATCATGTAAAGGACCATTAATGATGACACAGTATTTCAGGATATTTTCCCATTAAACCAATTTCAGATTATATCCTTTCTCAATGCACTGAAATAACACACACATACAATTAATTGATGTAAAATTACTATAGAGAGCTTACAACTGTTTGTCTCTAATATTAAAATTTATCAGTAAAGGTATGTGGTGTGGAATTTTACATTTAACAGTGAGTCAAAAATATCCACCTTAGTGAAGCATTGATAATATTTGACTCACAGGGAGCCAGAATGTGTGTGTGTGTGTGTGTATTGTTGTTCAATAACTCAGTCATGTCTGACTCTTTGCAACCCCATGGACTGTAGCACACCAGGCCTCCCTGTCCTTAAACCATCTCCTGGAGCTGGCTCAAACTCATGTTCACTGAATCGGTAATGCCTTCAAACCATCTCATCCTCTATTGTTCCCTTCTCCTTTTGCCTTCAGTCTTTCTCAGCATCAGGGTCTTTTCCAATGAGTCGGTGCTGTGCATCAGGTGGCCAAAGTATTGAAGCTTCAGCTTCAGCATCAGTCCTTTCAAAGAATATTCAGGATGGATTCCTTTAGGACTGACTGGTTTGATCTTGCTGCCCATGTGTCTCTCAAGAGTCTTCTCCAGCACCATAGTTTGAAAGCATCAATTCTTCAGTGCTCAGGCTTTTTTATTGTCCAGCTCTCCTATCTGTACATGACCACTGGAAAAACCATAGCTTTGACTATAGGCAAAGTAATGTCTCTGCTTTTTTTATCTAAGTTTGACATTGCCTTTCTTCCAAGGAGCAAGCGTTCTTTAATTTCATGGCTGTAATCATTGTCCACAGTGATTTTGGAGCCCAAGAAAATAAAGTCTGTCACTCTTTCCATTGTTTCCCCATGTATTTGCCATGAAGTGATGGGACTGGATGCCATGAACTTCATTTTCTGAATGTTGAGTTTTAAAGCAGCTCTTCTTTCACCTTCATCAAGAGGCTCTTTAATTCCTCTTCACTTTCTACCAGAAGAGTGATGTCATCTGCATAGCTGAGGTTATTGATATTTCTCCTGGCAATCTTGATTCCAGCTTGTGCTGCATCTAGCCTGGCATTTTGTATGATGTACACTGCATATAACTTAAACAAGAAGGGTGATAATATACAGCTTTGATGTACTTCTTTTCCAATTTTGAACCAGTGAATCAAACATAATCCATCTTAGTGGGTGAAACATTGATAATATTTGATTCACAGGGAAGCACTGATAATATTTGACTTACAGCGAGGTAGAATATATATAGAATATTTATATTTTAACCTATATATAAAGGAAACATAATTGTCTCTCCAGTTCAGTCACTCAGTCATGTCCGAGTCTTTGCGACCCCATGAATCAAAGCACACCAGGCCTCCCTGTCCATCACCAACTCCCGGAGTTCACCCAAACTCATGTCCATCGAGTCGGTGATGCCATCCAGCCATCTCATCCTCTGTTGTCCCCTTCTCCTCCTGCCTCCAATCCCTCCCAGCATCAGGGTCTTTTCCAGTGAGTCAACTCTTCTCATGAGGTGGCCAAAGTACTGGAGTTTCAGCCTTAGCATCATTCCTTCCCAAGAACACCCAGGGCTGATCTCCTTTAGAAAAGACTGGTTGGATCTCCTTGCAGTCCAAGGGACTCTCAAGAGTCTTCTCCAATACCACAGTTCAAAAGCATCAATTCTTTAGTGCTCAGTTTTCTTCACAGTCCAACTCTCACATCCATACAAGACCACTGATAACTTTAAAAATTTTCATATGACCAGAAGTTTGGGTCGTCTGTTAAGAATATGTGTTTGCTTTCAACTTACATAACTAAAAATTACTGTGCAGGCTATGAATTCCCTCTTAGAGTTGGAATAAATGTTATGAAGTGACCAAGAATAGCAAACAGCTCTTAGTCAAGAAATCCAGGCAAGCTTGAGTCTGGATGGCACGTGGTGTGCATATCTCTTAAGGACAAAGCAGTGAGGTTGGGAAAGTGAACAGGATGAGCTCTTGAGAGACCTTCCGGGTCTATCCATCCATGAAAATAACTCATCAGTAATACCTCAAATAAGTTCACACTTGGCAATTTGCTTTAAAGGTTTCTTCAAGTGGGTAGGTTTTTCAGTATGTGCTGTGAGTGTTTTGAGATAAAAGAAGAGACTGCAAAACCCTCAGCTGCAGCTACTTATCTCTGGACTCCCAGAACTTAACACTTAGGGATTTATAGCAAACCCCCTGCCCTGATGGAAACAAAAGGTCACTCATCTTGCTCACAACTAAACTAGGAAGTGCCTAAAGTTAATCACCCTAATAACATACCAGAGACATCGATGTAGTGAGGTGAAAGCTGGTGCAGAAGTCTCCCAGCAGTTCTGCCTTAAATTGTTGGCTTCCAAATTCCTGCATTATTGAAGTTCAACTGAAAGTATGCATTTGTCTAAAACATGTCATGCATGTGCTTCTGGACTATTATTGATAGGGGTCCCAACAATCAGATCAGGTGTATATAACTCTTGTGTCATTGAGCTAACTTCTCCCCTTCTGGGAAAGATTGGGGGCAGGAGGAGAAGCGGTGACAGAGGATGAGATGGTTGGAGGCATCATTGACTCAGTGGATGTGAGCTTGAGCAAACTACGGGAGACAGTGACAGGGAAGCCTGGCGTGCTGCAGTTCATGGGGTCGCAAAGAGTTGGACATGACTTAGCAACTGAAAAATGACAACACCGGTTCTCCAACGTCAAGGAAATTCAAGTTTTCAAAATTGTCTTCACAGTCCTGATCAAGAGGCTAAGCAGTTTCTCTGTGTGTGTGTGCTCAGTCATGTCCTATTCTTTGTGAACTGATGGACTGTCACCTACCAGGCTCCTCCATCCATGGAATTCTCCAGGCAAGAAACACTGGAGTGGGTTGCCATTTTCTTCTCCAAAATAGTTTATATAGAACGTATTTGCCATAGATATATCTTTTTCATGTCTCTCTTTTTTCAGCTTTATTGAGGTATGCTGCTGTTCCTAAGTCACTTCAGTTGTGTCCAACTCTGTGAAACCCCATAGACGGCAGCCCACCAGGCTCCCCCATCCTTGGGATTCTCCAGGCAAGAACACTGGAGTGGGTTGCCATTTCCTTCTCCAATGCATGAAAGTGAAAAGTGAAAATGAAGTCACTCAGTTGTGTCTGACTCTTTGCACAGGCAAATAGAATTGTAATATACTTAAAGCGTACTATCTGATAATTTGATATGTATCGACATTGTGAAAGCATTTCCACAATCAAGTTAATCAAGTTAGTCAACACATCCATACCTCTTATATTTACCTTTATTTTTTTGGTGAAAACAAATGTCATACTTGGCAAATTTCAGTTACATAATACAATATTATCAACTGTTCAGCTCAGTTCAATCACTCAATCATGTCCGACTCTTTGAGACCCCATGAACTGCAGCACGCTAGGCCTCCCTGTCCATCACCAACTAACTCCTGGAGTTCACTTAAACTCATGTCCATTGAGTTGGTGATGCCATCCAGCCATCTCATCCTCTGTTGTCCCCTTTTCTTCCTGCCCCAATCCCTCCCAGCATCAGAGTCTTTCCCAGTGACTCAACTTTTCGCATGAGGTGGCCAAGTGGGAGTTTCAGCTTTAGCATCATTCCTTCTAAAGAACACCCAGGGTTGATCTCCTTCAGAATGGATTGGTTGGATCTCCTTGCAGTCTAAGGGACTCTCAAGAGTCTTCTCCAGCACCACAGTTCAAAAGCATCAGTTCTTCAGAGCTCAGCTTTCTTCACAGTCCAACTCTCACATCCATACATGACCCCTGGAAAAACCATAGCCTTGATGAGACGGACTTTTGTTGGCAAAGTAATGTCTCTGCTTTGGAATATGCTATCTATGTTGGCCATAACTTTCCTTCCAAGGACAAGCGTCTTTTAATTTCATGGTTGCAATCACCATCTGCAGTGATTTTGGAGCCCCCCAAAATAAAGTCTGACACTGTTTCCACTGTTTCCCCATCTATTTCCCATGAAGTGATGGGACCAGATGCCATGATCTTCGTTTTCTATTATACATTATTTTGCTTCTAACTGGAAGTTTGTACACTTTTATCAACCCATTCCCTACTCAAGGAGAAACTTGGAATTAGGGTTTCTCTCTAGAATTCAATGGTGCTGGGCCGTTATTGGGCTTTTGGCAAGAGTGTGTATTAGTTTTTCTGTTTAAATGTGTTTAGATTTTNATTATACATTATTTTGCTTCTAACTGGAAGTTTGTACACTTTTATCAACCCATTCCCTACTCAAGGAGAAACTTGGAATTAGGGTTTCTCTCTAGAATTCAATGGTGCTGGGCCGTTATTGGGCTTTTGGCAAGAGTGTGTATTAGTTTTTCTGTTTAAATGTGTTTAGATTTTCTCAGTTGTCCAATGTGTAGGAGTCACTCAACTACTTTCTGGATTTCTCTTAGGTTGGATTGTGTACTGCTATATATTCTGTACATCTGTGGGAGGTGGGAAAATCAGTAGCCTCTTATGTTGCCATTTTGGTAATGTCCTACTCCCCAGGTATATGTAGATTTGAAAGAATCTATAGAAAAAGTTAGTTGAAACTTGATGTGTTGTAGATGAGGAAACAGGCCTGGAGAGGTGATAGGACTCGCTTAGAGTTTCACAAACAAAAAATGGCAGTCATTGATCTGACTTGAGTGAGGGCAGAACATTGCTCGTATGTCTTTATATGACAAGAAGTAGATCATGGACTACTGACTTCTGAATTTATGGATTGATATTGTTGGAGACAAGAACTCTTTCTCAGGGCTTTTCCCACTGAGATGACCAAGTTTCTGGAATTGCTGTCTAAGAACCTGGATGAGATGTGGAACAATCTGTGGAGACAGTTTATTAGAGCAATTGGGAAAAATAGTCTATAAGTAACCAATGAAAGAGTTCTGGTTCCTGGTTTTTGTAAAAAATAAAAACATGTAAATAATTTAAGAATACATACTTTAAACTATGTAGAGAGCATCACCAAAGTTTTTTAAACTTTCCCATGGATTTTTACCATGTCTCTGCCATATAGTAAGCCCCCTACATACCAGCCTTCAAGGTGCGAACTTTAGAAGATGTTAACCTGGCATGCTGCAGTTCATGAGGTCGCAAAGTCGGACTCGACTGAGCAACTGAACGGAACCTGTGTTCGCATGTTCACTCATGTAAGTTGGTTCATGTGTCTGGATGGTGGTGTTGGGTGTGTGCATCCTCTACAAGTGACTGTGCTTTTGTGTAGTTTACAGAGTACAGTAGTACAGTATCTTTTTGTTTCGAGCCCAAGATGTCCAGATGCAGATGTAAAAGCAGTGGTGATATGGCTGGTATGACTATACTTTTCAAGGTAAGGTTCAGTTCAGTTCAGTCACTCAGTTGTGTCCGACTCTTTGCAACCCCATGAATCGCAACATGCCAGGTCTCCCTGTCCATCACCAACTCCCGGAGTTCACTCAGACTCATGCCCATCAAGTCAGTGATGCNGGGAGGGACTGGGGGCAGGAGGAGAAGGGGACGACCGAGGATGAGATGGCTGGATGGCATCACTGACTCGATGGGCGTGAGTCTGAGTGAACTCCGGCAGTTGGTGATGGACAGGGAGGCCTGGTGTGCTGCGATTCACGGGGTTGCAAAGAGTCGGACATGACTGAGAAACTGAACTGAACTGAAGCTATCTGGACTCCAGAAATACCATTAATTTGGTTCCACACATTCCAGGAGACTAGATCTTTTACCATATAAGGTGAATTTCAGCTGTGGGGTTTTTTTTTCCTTTTCTTTTTTCCTAACTCATCTGATGATTGATCTTTTGGCAGAACTGAAGACTCTACTTTATTCTTCCTTTTTTTCTTTCTAGGAGAAAGAGGGCTGGTAGAGATGGTAACATTAAAGGAAAAGGTATTGAACCTTGGTACTTAAGGGGTTAGGGGGTTAAGTCTCTGAGTCTGAGCAGGGGCTCTCTTGGAATTAGTTTGTTTGGAGTCTCTCTTTAGAGCTTCTCATAGGAGTAATCACTCTGTTCAGTTCAGTTCAGTTCAGTCGCTCAGTCGTGTCCGACTCTTTGCGACCCCATGAATTGCAGCACGCCAGGCCTCCCTGTACATCACCAACTCCCAGAGTTCACTCAGACTCACACCCATCGAGTCAGTGATGCCATCCAACCATCTCATCCTCGGTTGTCCCCTTCTCCTCCTGCCCCCAATCCCTCCCAGCATCAAAGTCTTTTCCAGTGAGTCAACTCTTCACATGAGGTGGCCAAAGTACTGGAGCTTCAGCTTTAGCATCATTCCTTCCAAAGAAATCCCAGGG
>SJYA01000445.1:229234-246322 GCA_006410615.1 Neotragus moschatus | reverse complement strand
TGAGGTGGCCAAAGTACTGGAGTTTCAGCTTTAGCATCATTCCTTCCAAAGAAATCCCAGGGCTGATCTCCTTCAGAATGGGCTGGTTGGATCTCCTTGCAGTCCAAGGGACTCTCAAGAGTCTTCTCCAACACCACAGTTCAAAAGCATCAATTCTTTGGTGCTCAGCCTTCTTCACAGTCCAACTCTCACATCCATACGTGACAACTGGAAAAACCATAGCCTTGACTAGATGGACCTTAGTTGGCAAAGTAATGTCTCTGCTTTTGAATATGCTATCTAGGTTGGTCATAACTTTTCTTCCAAGGAGTAAGCATCTTTTAATTTCATGGCTGTAGTCACCATCTGCAGTGATTTTGGAGCCCCAGGAAATAAAGTCTGACACTGTTTCCACTGTTTCCCCATCTATTTCCCATGAAGTGATGGGACCAGATGACATGATCTTCATTTTCTGAATGTGGAGCTTTAAGCCAACTTTTCCACTCTCCTCTTTCACTTTCATCAAGAGGCTTTTTAGTTCCTCTTTACTTTCTGCCACAAGGGTGGTGTCATCTGCATATCTGAGGTTATTGATCTTTCTCCTGGCAATCTTGATTCCAGCTTGTGTTTCTTCCAGTCCGAAGTCTCTCTTATTCTGTGAAGTTGATGTGATGTGATAGGTGGGTCTGGAGCTGCCCCCCTCTTAGAAGTGGATTATACCCTGGGAGGGCCTGAGGAGGATTGCTCAGACAAGCTCCTCCTGACCCAGTCTCTTCTTTGCCCAGCTTCCCATTTTCTTGATCCAGGGAGACAGAGATTAGAGTACATGGAAAGAGGATAAAGGAGGCTTCCTGTGTTCTCCCACCCGCTTCCGGTTCAGCCTTCAGTGTTTAGCCAAAGGAAGTCCTTGTGACTTATCTGAGTTCTGGCCTAGCTCACTGGGAGAGTGACAGTGAGGTCTGGGGCCACAGCTTAGTTTTCATCAAATGTTCTTTTCTCTGTCTGTCCTTTGCCTATACAGCTCCTGCAGATCCTTTGGAAGAGGGAAACAGACAGCTGCGAGAGGGAAGATCTGGGCATTTGGACCTTGATCTTAGACATCTTTCAATCTGTTTGCCAGAGACTCAACTAATCACACCTAAGACATCTAGAAATGTCAGATGAAGAGAAGGCTTTTGAAGTCTACAGTTAGAGACCAAATATAACACATTTCTATTTTACCATTATATTTCTCCCATCATCTGTTAAATGAAAATCATGCCAATACTGCTCATTTAATGAAACTGGCTCAGAAAGGCCATGTGTTTTACCCAACATCATATGGCAGACTCTCCATTTTTTTTTGCTCGAAGCTCTGGGGAAAGATTCAACTTTTCTCTTTAATTTTACTTGACCTAGCTGAAATTATAAAAATTAACCCAGATTTAAGATTTCCATGGAGCATATGAGGCTTCTTACAAGGTAAACTGATGACGCAGTTGATGGTCTGTTTATTAGACAAAAGATTTGTGGCTGATACTACAGAATTTCTAAACGTTTAAAATTAAGCAACTGTCCAATACAAATTATGCACAAAAGTGATTCAGAAGAGGGTCTCTACAACATCGTCTCCTCATGCATTAGGCATTTCCTGAGTCCAGCTCCAACATTTTAAAAGCTTACATTAACATCCCCAAACATAAGCTAACATATTTGAATTTAAGATTACACAGCCTTGGTTTTAGGTATTGGTCCAAAGAATCTCAGCAGCTCTTAAGACTAATGTACCCTGAGTAGGGAGATACCAACTCAAATCTTGAGTAGCTAATTCTAATACTGCCAGTTCGAGTCGTTTACTTCTTAGGAAGCCTAAAGATTTTAACTTGCTATTACATAATAAGCAGTGATGTATACATTTCAAAGCCTCTATTTCTTTATTCTTAGAAATAAAATACTGTTACATCTAAAAAGTTGAAAGTCTTTATTTGCTAGACACTTCCACATGACATTTATTAAATTTTATTTTGCCTTACAAGTCTTATTCTTTACAATACACCACAACACTTTTTTTTCCCCAGGAATATAATTTAAACCATCCTACACAGAATATCAAGAAACTTGATTTCCCCAGGTAGCCTTATCTATTCTTCCTCTTTGGAAGCTATTGCAATCTATGGTCATTACAATATCAACATGCACGCATGCACGCATGCATGCACACACACTCACACACACACACACACCAGCAATGGTGTTGTAGAAGGATATATTTGAGTGTCTATCTTTGCAACAGTTTAAACATCTTCAGGGCCAAAAGCAAGTTTTGTGTTATCAGAACTTAGCACAGTGCCTATAACACCGTATACTGAATAAACTGGTACAATAAATGAATGTGTTACTTTGCTTTCCAACTATTCCTTAAGCTTCTTAAGAGATGGAGCCTTATTTTTACTCCCAATAATATCTAACAGCACTGGGAGCCTAGTCAACATTCAGTAAATATGTACTGATTTACTTGCAGTTTCATAGCAAAAATGTGATTAAACAGTACACTTCTCCCTGTTACCAAATTTGCTCAAATAGAAACCAGGTATTAGTTTGTCAAGGATGCTGTAAAAGAGATTTCTATGTTGGATGAAAACTTGTACTAAATCACCTCTAAATTCTTTTCCAATTCTGAAATTCTATTACTTTTGTTTCTTTAAAAGAATTTTAACTAGTGCAGGACCTTCTTATATTAGAATGACCTTTTTAGATTAGAATAAACCAATATCATGAAAATATCACTCAGAAATCACTAAATTTTAAATAAAAATTTTTTAATCTCTGAAAGACTAAAGTATACTAAATAGTTAATGAACATAAGCAAGACTTCAAAAGTTTGTTTGAAATCTGGTTGTTTAGAAAGAAGAAACCATTTTCCCACAATACAACATGGAGGTTTTTAGATTCTCAAGGCAGCTTGTAAAATCTATTTCACGGGTACATGGTCAAGTACTAATACCATTACAGAACTCAGTCAGCACTCACAATGAGGTTTAGTTTTGCTATTGCTAAGTCACTTCAGTTGTGTCCGACTCTGTGTGACTCCATAGACAGCAGCCCACCAGGTTCCCCCATCCCTGGGATCCTTCAGGCAAGAACACTGGAGTGGGTTGCCATTTCCCTCTCCAATGCATGAAAGTGAAAAGTGAAAATGAAGTCGCTCAGTCATGTCCTACTCCAGCGACCCCATGGACGGCAGCCTTCGAGATGCCCTAAAAATATTTCTCCACCCAACATCCGTATGAATGGACAGTCATCTGTACAGGAAAAACCTGATTTTCACTATGGCATTCAACTTTATTATAAAACAACCACAAATGGCCAAAACACAACAAATTCTTGGTTCAGTAAAAATATACTTCACTGGCTTCACTGCAGTGATTCTGTAACTTGCTCTTCCAAGGTGCCTCAGTGTCTACAGTCTCTTAAGCCTCTTTGTCATAAAAGCATGATTTTATTTTTTTTACACAATTTTGGTTGTCATTTTCTAACACGTGAGAGCACATAACATACAAGTCAGGAGTTGTTGATTTATTTTTAGCACATTTTTGCAGTACATCCTCAAAGGATTTTTTCTTTCAAGTTTATTGCTCAAGCTTAAGGGCCTGTCTCCTTTTTCCGGCACTGGGTTTATGATAATTGTTCTAGAGAGGATGCTCCTCGCATTCCTATCCAGTTCTGCAGAGGGCTGTGCTTAATCTCTGATACTCCTAAAGAAAGCTCACTTGCTCCTGGCTGCTTTTTCTACTTTTCAGGGGAGATCTGATTTTTATCACCTCTCATTAATTATACCACACAAAGCTTTCCTCCATCAGTTTATGATCCAGTTTTAAATTAAGAGTTTGTACAACTGTTTTTACTAAGACAGTTAATAAGTTCTTAGAGCTGCTGAAGCACACTGATGCATTCACTCAACACATATTTCTTGTGTGTTAGGTCTAAGATAAAAAAGTGGGTACAAAGATGTACCAGTCACAGATGCTGCCTTTGAGCAACTTGAAGTCTTGAATGGGCAATGAGATATGTTAGTATTTTCTTCTACACACTGTGATTAGTTGTCAACAAAGAGGTAATACTAATTGCTTTGGGAGGTCATAAGGTCCCGGATTTTACATACTACAGGATTAAGTTCTTTGTCTTAACTCTGACAAGTCTGAAGCTTAAATCTCAGGTGCCTGACATTTGTGGTCCACTTAGGTCAAGACTAATGTCAAACCTCACATGGTGGATCCTAGCAAGAAACCAGTGGAAGCACCACACCCGCCTGTGCTGTCTCTGTACCTGCCACACTGGCCTCGTGTTTCCTCTGCCCGGAATGTTCTTCTTCTGGATACCCCATGCCTCCCCATCTCAGCTCCTTTGGTATTGCTCCAATGTTACTTTTTCAGAGAGGACTGCCTTGACCACCTTACTTAAAGTAGGGCCCCTGTCTCTCTCTCTCCTTACACTGCTTTTTCACAAAGCACTTAAAACACACCTGACATTGTATTTTAAATGTATCCGTTGATATTTTTTTGGTAGGGCCTTGTCATTTTTATCCCTGCCTAAACTCACCGCCTAGAACTTAACTATATGTAGAGGACAAATGCCCATAGCTCTCGACACGTGGATCGTCCTTGCAGGCCCCCTTCCGCCAGGCCATTCACTCTCCGCATGTGCATCTCCAGCAATGGGGAACTCCCGACCGAACATGGTATTTTCAGAAAGAGCTTAACTTTTTGAAAGTCGAGTTTGTACTGAGCCAAAACCTTCCTTCTAAAACTTCTGTTGTTGGTTCTATTTGGTGTCCTAGGATACATGAAATCAGTTTAGACCATTTACACTTTTCACATGGCAGCCCTTTGAGTACCTGCTATCTTTTCTCATGATGTCATCAATTTTCTCAGCTTTAGGCTATGTGTACCTTCAACTAGGTCTCGTACAGGTTTTTGGTCTCTTTTTTCTACTGTTCACAGTCTCTTGAGTTATGGTGTACAATACCCAGAAATAAGCACAGTATCTCAGTAGTTCAAAGGTCTCAGTCCCTTTTCAAGGCTGTTAAGGTGGCACCATGGGTAAAGAACCTGCCTACCAATGCAGGAGACATAACAGACATGGGTTTGATCCCTGCATTAGGAAGATCCCCTGGAGAACAAAATGGAAATCCACTCCAGTATTCTTGCCTGGAGAATCCCACAGACAGAGCAGTCTGGCAGGCTATGTCTATGGAGTCACAAAGAGTCGGACATGACTGAAGCGACTTAGCACACAAATGCTCACCGTACATTAGCGCATGGCAAAATGTCTCATGCATTCTTTCTCACTTATCCTGTCATTCCACAGAATGAACTCTGGTGAGTACTTACTTATTCAGGACCACTACTGTCTTTCCTTCTGGGGACACATGAATGAACCTTACATGTGAGGCCTGGTCTTACAAGGTTTCTATTCCCAACAATTAAAGATAATTCTTCCAGCTAGAGTTTTGCTCTTGAAACAATGAGATGCTACATCTTAAGAGTTAATGATGTACCCACTTGTGAAATTTAGAGTTAGGAAATTTCCCGCTTGTAAATAGAATATTTGCACAGAGATTTAGAAATTTACAGTTGGGAAAGGAATGAGAATTAGATGGAGCTTCTGAGCCATATTCTATAAAGGAAATCTGAAGAAATTAGTTTATATAGTCAAGGTGTTTTGTCACGTGTGTGGTGAGCAAGGGAACCCTCAGGGGCAGAGGGCTGAACTTTCCAGATTCCTCCAAGCACAGTATTTTATCAGTTCCTCCAAAGTCCCTCCCTCCCCATCTCCTCTTCCGCCTCTCTTTTCTTTCCTTTTATCAGCTTACAACATTCTATTCCCCTTAACCACCACAAGTGAGCACTCTTCATATAAATTTTGATATATGTTCACCAAGTTTCTAAAAAATAAACTAACTACAATATTCTTAATATTGCTTTGAATTTATAAACTAATTTTTGAGTACTGAACATCTTTGTAAAGTCAAGTTTGTGCCACCCAAAGACACAATGTCTTTCCATTTATTCAAATTGTCTTATAAGTCATTTATGAGGCATTTAAAAGCTATTAGTGAAGTTCTTGTGTAGTCTTGATTAGCTTAATTTCTAGATACTTAATAGCTTTCATTGCCATTGTGAGTGGGATCTTATATTTTGTTAAATCTTTCAGTTGACATGTATCTTTCTAGTTGGGAGTGTTTTATTTCGTAGTTTAAATTAAAGTAAATACAAAACAATAATACTAGATTTAAAAAGTACTATAGGAAGGCCAGATGTTCCAAAACAATAGGAACTGTAAAATAAAAATAACAAAAGTGCAGGATTTTACAAAGAAAAACAGTAGCATGGGGACAAAAGAACAGCACACATTATGTAGGTTAAATATAGGATTCCAGATATAATGTAGGAACTTACAAGCCTTGCATTAAAATGTAGTGCCAAGTGTTAGCCTGATCCTTAGCACAGAGACTCTGGTTGGCCAAGAAGATCTAGACACGCTCAGGGTTCTCAGTGAAATGGGAAAGAGGGGTCTTGGGAAGGAACCAAGCAAGGGAAGAGGAGGAAGAGTGAATCTGCTTGCCTGACATATGAAGGATGGAGGAGGGTCTCCAAATCAAAGCTCCCGATTAGAAATACAAGGTTATCTCCCTCCATCTCACGATAAATTGGCTTAATAGAGATTTTTAAACACAGATTTTGGTGATTTACAACATAGGATCTACAAGAAACTAGGATCGAACCTGGGTCTCCTGCATTGCAGGCAGATTCTTTACCAGCTGAGCCACTCGAGAAGTCCTAACAAGAGACTAAACATAAGTAAATCTCAGTTGCTTCACAGATGAAAAAATTCAATACTCTTGTCAGTGCTTTGTTATCTGAGGGAAAGATATATTATTAAACAATCAATAGGCAACAAAGGCACAACAATCCATAATAGTGAAATAAAAGGAAACGCTCCCCATTCACTGAGTGGCACTGGGCGGCCTCAGATGATCTAACAAAAGCATTTAGATTCATGTCCTGTGTTAAACCCAAGAGAAGGAGGTGAAAGGCACTCATATATTATTCTTGTGGTCAGGAATTCACTGCACATTAAGTTGTCAAGGTGATAGATGACAAGAAATAAAGTTCTATGGAAGAAAAAGTATCAGTTTGAATAAACCATCATAACAAGGAAATCCTAACTAAGGCATATTTTTGTTACCAGATGTAACAGGGATTTTGAAACAGTATTTCTCTCACAGCATCCACCACCATGATGAGATGAGAAAGGGTGCTCTTTAAAATTATTTTCACCATCAAATGATTTTTGTTNAGGACCACTACTGTCTTTCCTTCTGGGGACACATGAATGAACCTTACATGTGAGGCCTGGTCTTACAAGGTTTCTATTCCCAACAATTAAAGATAATTCTTCCAGCTAGAGTTTTGCTCTTGAAACAATGAGATGCTACATCTTAAGAGTTAATGATGTACCCACTTGTGAAATTTAGAGTTAGGAAATTTCCCGCTTGTAAATAGAATATTTGCACAGAGATTTAGAAATTTACAGTTGGGAAAGGAATGAGAATTAGATGGAGCTTCTGAGCCATATTCTATAAAGGAAATCTGAAGAAATTAGTTTATATAGTCAAGGTGTTTTGTCACGTGTGTGGTGAGCAAGGGAACCCTCAGGGGCAGAGGGCTGAACTTTCCAGATTCCTCCAAGCACAGTATTTTATCAGTTCCTCCAAAGTCCCTCCCTCCCCATCTCCTCTTCCGCCTCTCTTTTCTTTCCTTTTATCAGCTTACAACATTCTATTCCCCTTAACCACCACAAGTGAGCACTCTTCATATAAATTTTGATATATGTTCACCAAGTTTCTAAAAAATAAACTAACTACAATATTCTTAATATTGCTTTGAATTTATAAACTAATTTTTGAGTACTGAACATCTTTGTAAAGTCAAGTTTGTGCCACCCAAAGACACAATGTCTTTCCATTTATTCAAATTGTCTTATAAGTCATTTATGAGGCATTTAAAAGCTATTAGTGAAGTTCTTGTGTAGTCTTGATTAGCTTAATTTCTAGATACTTAATAGCTTTCATTGCCATTGTGAGTGGGATCTTATATTTTGTTAAATCTTTCAGTTGACATGTATCTTTCTAGTTGGGAGTGTTTTATTTCGTAGTTTAAATTAAAGTAAATACAAAACAATAATACTAGATTTAAAAAGTACTATAGGAAGGCCAGATGTTCCAAAACAATAGGAACTGTAAAATAAAAATAACAAAAGTGCAGGATTTTACAAAGAAAAACAGTAGCATGGGGACAAAAGAACAGCACACATTATGTAGGTTAAATATAGGATTCCAGATATAATGTAGGAACTTACAAGCCTTGCATTAAAATGTAGTGCCAAGTGTTAGCCTGATCCTTAGCACAGAGACTCTGGTTGGCCAAGAAGATCTAGACACGCTCAGGGTTCTCAGTGAAATGGGAAAGAGGGGTCTTGGGAAGGAACCAAGCAAGGGAAGAGGAGGAAGAGTGAATCTGCTTGCCTGACATATGAAGGATGGAGGAGGGTCTCCAAATCAAAGCTCCCGATTAGAAATACAAGGTTATCTCCCTCCATCTCACGATAAATTGGCTTAATAGAGATTTTTAAACACAGATTTTGGTGATTTACAACATAGGATCTACAAGAAACTAGGATCGAACCTGGGTCTCCTGCATTGCAGGCAGATTCTTTACCAGCTGAGCCACTCGAGAAGTCCTAACAAGAGACTAAACATAAGTAAATCTCAGTTGCTTCACAGATGAAAAAATTCAATACTCTTGTCAGTGCTTTGTTATCTGAGGGAAAGATATATTATTAAACAATCAATAGGCAACAAAGGCACAACAATCCATAATAGTGAAATAAAAGGAAACGCTCCCCATTCACTGAGTGGCACTGGGCGGCCTCAGATGATCTAACAAAAGCATTTAGATTCATGTCCTGTGTTAAACCCAAGAGAAGGAGGTGAAAGGCACTCATATATTATTCTTGTGGTCAGGAATTCACTGCACATTAAGTTGTCAAGGTGATAGATGACAAGAAATAAAGTTCTATGGAAGAAAAAGTATCAGTTTGAATAAACCATCATAACAAGGAAATCCTAACTAAGGCATATTTTTGTTACCAGATGTAACAGGGATTTTGAAACAGTATTTCTCTCACAGCATCCACCACCATGATGAGATGAGAAAGGGTGCTCTTTAAAATTATTTTCACCATCAAATGATTTTTGTTTTATATTCTGCAAAGAGTGAAGTAGAATGGTGACATGTTGTGGGTACACAGAAACTTAATAAAACATATCTTAGATGAGGTCTTCATTTTAAGCCTTCCTCACTGGTATACTATCTGCTGTTATACTAGGATTCTGAATTTCACTTTAAACAATAGGCTAACCTAAGTAAGAATTTCTGAGTCTCCATCTGTACATTCAGATTTGGCAAAGGAGAAATCTACTAGAGATCCTGGGTAGTATGGGACAAAGGGTTAGGGGAGAGAGGCAGAAGCAGGGATTCAGAGCGTGTAATCGAACTATTCTGGGGACTTCCCTGGTGGTCCAGTGGTTAAGATTCCAAGCTCCCAATGCAGGGGGCCTGGGTTCAATCCCAGTTTGCATGCTGCAACAAAAGATCTCACACATAGTAACCAAGATCCCAGGTGCTGCAACTAAGCCCCAGCACAGCCAAATAAATTTTTTAAAAAAATGAACTACTCCGAAATCACTGCTTTTTACCACCTGTGCTTTCCAGTGAACTGCCTAGGAGTATTTTCAGTTGAAGGCCATTTGCCATGGAGTTGATGCTGATGGTTCTAAATCAGAGCAGCTGAGTATGAAGCAAAACTAAACGTGAGGATCAGCTCCAACCAGCAAGCTCCGATGTCCCAAACTCTTCTCAGTGTGACTCTGCTGGACAGTTTGCTCCTGGCCCTTGGCTTGGTCTATAACGACTTTTTTGTAGGTGATTTCAAGTTATTGAAATCATTCTCTTGGCTTTTTTCCCCTCTAATTCAGAAAGCAGGAAATGTCTTTCCTGTGTAGCAGTCACAGAGCAGTCCCCTAGGGTTTCTAGGGGGCTTATCTTCCAGTTCCTGTTGCTGGTCTCTAACTGTTAACTCTATATTTGGTAACGGCTTGACCATGGGCTGTTTTGGATTTGGTCATAATGACATAACCTGGAGTCATGGAGCAGAGATCTAAAGCAATCTTATTTTTCCAGGAAGCAGCGTGTTGACCTTTNGGGGCTTATCTTCCAGTTCCTGTTGCTGGTCTCTAACTGTTAACTCTATATTTGGTAACGGCTTGACCATGGGCTGTTTTGGATTTGGTCATAATGACATAACCTGGAGTCATGGAGCAGAGATCTAAAGCAATCTTATTTTTCCAGGAAGCAGCGTGTTGACCTTTCAGGATTTCGTCTATTTTATTGAATGTGAGTATGTGAATAGTATTGTTTATAACACAAGGTTGGGTGTTTATGCTATTGGTCCTTGAGGGTGTGTGACTGTACAGAAATAGGATACATACACTCTCCTGGTTTACAATGAGTTTATATTTGTTTATTATGTGGACTGATACAATCTAAGGAATGCTCTTTATGCGTGCTCTTAGTCCATGGCAGCCTTGAAAATAGTCACTTGCTCAGAAATGAATAAATATTTGTCAGATGAATAAGACAAATGTTGATTCTGATCCCTTCGCATCTCGAGGCAAGAATCAACACACCATTGACAAGACAATATCCTCCTCCTTTCCCCAGTATTTTCAAAGCTGCATAGTGTTAAAGCTATATGCATACCATCTCTTTTGGAATAAAGAGATAATTATATACATCACCATGTGTAAGACAGATAGCTAGTGGGATGCTGCTGTATAACACAGGGAGCCCAGCCTGGTGCTCTGAGATGACCTAGAAGGGTGGGATGGGGATGGGGTGGGAGGGAGGCTCAAGACGGAGAGGATACATATATATATATATTATGACTGATTCACATTTTTGCACGGCAGTCATCAACACAACACTGTAAAGCAATTATCCTCCCATTTAAAAAATAAATTAATTTTAAAAATAAAAGGGTAACTGTATAATGATTTTTAAAAAAGAGATAATGAACTCTTGTTTGCTATTGGAAGAGGCCATTTATAAAATAGTAAAAAAACTGCTGGACTCCTATTTTACCACCAATGAGTACTCTTCTAACCCTACTGAGATTTTGCTTTGCTGTGTTTTCAAATCCCAAGAGTTATCTTGTTTTATAAACATGATCAGAATGAATGACTGCACTTTTATTGCACAAAGGGAAAATCAAGGCATAAAAACATATTGTGATTATTGTAAGATCCCCTTAGAAATGGGAAAGGATTTTGAGCTTCAAAGAGAAGCTTTTGTTTATGAATTTGTCAGTCATTAAACAGGAGTATCAACAGCAGAGCTAAAATAAGAGCTTAAATTCTCCCCCTCGGGAACACTACTTTCATTTGCAATACGAATACTGGGTGGTTTTACTTTCTTTAGTAATTTATACTGTATTTCTTGTCTCTTTAATGTTCACAGGTTAGAAGTTCTTTGTTAATAGTAGGTGTACAGTGAATAATCTTTTAGAGAACCTAAGCTGTAATTCAGAAAAAACCAACCGTTTTAACTTTCTATTTTCTCTTTCCGTCATCTTGCACTTGTTTTTATACTTAAAATTCTGTTTTACAAGTCAAAATTTGGCCATTACAATTTGCAACTGTAATGATTCCCTAATATCCCACCCATAGCAGGGTACACAGGAGTGAAAGTTACATGGTGGAGAAGTGACCTGAGATCTGAACCCTGGCTGCATCTCTCTTGGCTCTGGGACATCACCTAACCTTTCAGATGAGAATTCTCATCTGAAAAAATGGGACTCATCTACCTCCCAAGGGTCCTTATAGGAGCTAAGATTCTATCACAGGCTCCTTACCAGTGTCACTCAATGGGAGTGCTATTAGCATCCTGGATTCTGTGGGAATGCCCCACCCAGAGCAGGATGCCCCTGAAAAGGCTCTGAGGACCCATCAATGAGGGCTTTCCGAAATAATCACACTGAATCTACTGCTTATACTGATTTTTTTCCCTTTAATTCCTCTTTAAAAAAAATTATATTTTGGTTTTATATACTTATTCTTTGAGAATTCGCGCAAATTCACCTCCTCAAGTCCCTAACTTCCAGTAGCTGAGATGACATCATACTTAATGCTCTTGAAGTCTACCCCCATCGAAGTGCTTACACGTTGAACGGCATTGCTTCGGTACTCCTATGGTCTGTAGGCTGTCAGCAGTCGGAGGGCAGGGGCTGCACTGTATTCTTTTTCAGTGTCTCTAGTACGCCACACAACACCCGATATACTGAGGGTGCTTAGGGATGTCTGTTGAACCATGGCCTACCCTGTATGAATTCTGAGCTCTGTAGCCTTCACACTCTGATGCAATCTTCCTTTGGGGTATTTCAGATGTTTTAGAACCGTGACATCTCCGATTGTATCCAGTCAACTGGCATCCATATTCCTAAAGGCGGTAAGGATGAAACAGGCCTGTGTGTGAAGGCTCCAGGTTGGGTCACCCATCTGAGGAGCGGGTACTCGATGTGCTGGGCAGGGTGCTAAGTGGGAAGCTTCTGTGTAGCAGAGAGACATGATGGGGACTGTGCTCTGGGAAGATGGTTCTGACCAGGGCTTGGGAAGAGATGCTTAAGTTGTGCTTGAACTCACAGCAGCCATATTCCTCAATGATGTTCTTCACGGCATTTTCATAGGTGCACACTCCCATTTTCATTTATTTTGTTCCAAGTTAGCTACTAGTTCTTCTAGATGCTCTGTGGTTTCCTTTTCTATGCTGGAATACGTAAACAAGAAAAACTCCTGTGCTTGTTAATAAGCAAGGCCCTGCAGCAGCTCTGCTGTCACACGTGGCACAGCGATAAAGTAAGACAGATGAAGAGTCTTCCTGCAGACCTATGTCACCCTCCTCCTGCTATTTCCCCAACTGGCCATTCCAAAACCTGCCCTTCTCCCTCGAGGACCCCAGTCCATACCCACCTTGTTGCCATATCTTGCTGCCTCCCTTCCCCTACAATCTCTCAACAGATGGGTCATTTTCTACTCCATGGAAGCCCTAAGGCATACATTCCCACCTTACTGTGTCTTTCCTCTCCCTGCAAAAAATGTCTCTGCAGCCATCATTCTTGTTCTTGTAGAAGGTGCTCCCTCTACCCAAATCAATGATAATCCCCGCCTGGATCCTGGATCCAACACCTCTTTCCTCCTGAAGATGATCATTCTTCTCTTACCATCAACTCCTGGGTCTTCCATTTAACTGTTTACTTCTCCACTTGGACATTTAACATACTTCAAACTTAACATGTTCAAAAACAAACTTTTTCCAGTGGCTCAGGCCTAATAACCTTATAGTCATTCTTGATTTCTTTTTCTCTCATTCATCTCATTCAATCCAATCTTCTAGCGACTCTCTTTTTCTTTTTTTTCATTCAAAATATATCCAGAACCATAGCTTCAATCCTAGTCCAAGCCATCTGATTTGTGTCATGCTGGATTATTGCACTAGCCTTCTCAGTCATTCCCATTTCCATCCTGCCCCCTACACTGTATTCTCAGCACCTAGAGTGGTCTTGTCAAAACCTAAGTCAGATAATGACAACCCTCCAAACAGAGCATCTCACTCAGAGCAAACAAAGAATCTTTACAGTTGCCTCCAGGCCCTCCAAGATCTGGCAGCTGCTGCCTCTCAGGCCTCAATCTTCCATTACTCTACTCTTCACTCTGCTCGAGCCCACTGGCCTCCTGGCTTTGCCCTCAGTGTGTGAGGAACACCTCTGCTTCAGGCCTGTAACATCACTTCAACAGTCAAACTTATAGTGTTATAACAGATCTCACATGGTTCCAGAGTCTCTTGGAAATAGGACTGGAGTCAGAACTTGCCAGCTAGGCAGAATCAGGCTCTTTCCCTTGAGGGGGAATCTGTACAACTATCTGTGTGGTGGTCCACCCTGCTGCCCAAGAGCTAGTCTCTCCCCAGGCTTTTCCTCCCCAAGCATCTCAGGTGCAAGAAAGAGGGATCCACAGTATACAGGTTCTGGATTTACTCTGACTTTGATGCCTTATGTTCCCAAGGAGCCAACAACTCTTGTAACTTAGTAGATAGATATTTCCTGTGTCAAGGGACATGCCCAGTTACGGGTGTCACCAGAATCATAGAAATCCCATCTACGTCTTCCTCAGTTCAGTTCAGTTGTTCATTTGTGTCCGACTCTTTGAGACCCCATGATTCGCAGCACGCCAGGCCTCCCTGTCCATCACCATCTCCCAGAGNCCCCATGAACAGTATGAAAAGGCAAAACGATAGGATATTGAAAGAGGAACTCTCCAGGTTAGTAGGTGCCCAACACGCTACTGGAGATCAGTGGAGAAATAACTCCAGAAAGAATGAAGGGATGGAGCCAAAGCAAAAACAATACCCAACTGTGGATGTGACTGGTGATGTCTTCCTACCAGGCATTTTTTTCATTCCCTGAGCTCAGATGTAGTCAACCAATCAGCAGCCACTGATGCCATAAGCAATGTTGCCTAGTAACACAATTAACATTCTACTGTATCAGGCACCAGGGAAACTGAGATAGAAAGCTCAGAAAGCCAAATGTCAGTTTCTTCTGTAGAAGGGGAAGGGTACTGTGACTGCTTTGTTCACTGTGTCTTTTGCTCCATCTGTTCCCTCTGATAGGATGGCTCCTCCCCGGATATCTGGATAGGCTGCTCTCGCACTGACTTCAATTCCTTCTTCACAAGTCATCTCCCTGGTGAGGGCGCCCTGTTTGAGAACCACAAGTGCTAATCTCAGCTGCTGGGATTTCCTACCATTCTTGTATGCTTTATTTTCTTTTCCATTGTTATTACCTTCTAACATGTATACTGATGCTGCTGTTCAGTCGCTCAGTCGTCTCCGACTCTTTGCGACCTCATGAACTGCAGCACGCCAGGCTTCCCTGTCCTTCACCATCTCCTGGAGTTTGCGCAAACTCATGTCTGTTAAGTCAGTGATGCCATTCAACCATCTCATCTTATGTTACCCCTTTCTCCTCGTACCCNTTCAGTCGCTCAGTCGTCTCCGACTCTTTGCGACCTCATGAACTGCAGCACGCCAGGCTTCCCTGTCCTTCACCATCTCCTGGAGTTTGCGCAAACTCATGTCTGTTAAGTCAGTGATGCCATTCAACCATCTCATCTTATGTTACCCCTTTCTCCTCGTACCCTCAGTCTTTTCCAGCATCAGGGTCTTTTCCAGTGAATCAGGGTATAACTGAATGATTTTGCTTATTTCTTTCTGCATAGAACTTAAATTTTATAAGGCTAGGAGATTTGTCTTTTATTTTTATCTTCTGCATTGACAATGCCTGGCCTGTACAACGGTGCCTGTCATACAGTATGTTCTTCAACAACTAACTGTTTTATTTATGAATGAATTTATGCCCTTTCTTTCAAACTCTAGTTTTTCACTGGCATAGTTTTATTGGTATGGGGAGGACGGCGAAATATTTTCAGCCCGCAAATAAAATGCAGCCTGGTGTTAGGGATTAGGATAGGGACTTGGGGCCAAACTGTTTGGATTTCAACAAGGGTTTCGTCAGTCACCTTGGAAGCTTTCCTAATCTCTTGGTGCCTTAGTTTTGTATCTATAAATGGGGATAATAATAGAACATCCAGGGTTGGTATGAGGATGAAATGATTTAAAACATATGTAAAGAGTTCAGAAGAGTGTCTGACATGTAGGAAGCACTGTGCTTAGACATTTAGTCATGTTTGACTCTTTGCAACCCTATGGGCTGTAGCTCCTTTGTCCATGGGATTTCCCAGATGAGAATATTTCAGTGGGTTGCCATTGCCTTCTCTGGGATCTTCCTGACACAGGGACTAAACCTGTGTCTCCTGCATTGCAGGTGGATTCTTTACCACCGCACCCACCTGGGAAGCCCTAGGAAGCACTGCTGCTGCTGCTGCTAAGTCACTTCAGTCGTGCTCGACTCTGTGCGACCCCATAGACGGCAGCCCACCAGGCTCCACCATCCCTGGGATTCTCCAGGCAAGAACACTGCAGTGGGTTGCCATTTCCTTCTCCAGTGCATGAAAGTGAAAAGTGAAAGTGAAGTTGCTCAGTTGTGTCCAATTCTTCATGACCGCATGAACTGCAGCCCACCAGGGTCCTCCGTCCATGGGATTTTCCAGGCAAAAGTGCTGGAGTGGGTTGCCATTGCCTTCTCCTAGGAAGCACTATATGTTAACTATTATTAAAATCAACAACAAAAAGGTCTTTATTTCTAGGCCTTTATTTCTGTACCACTTCTAGCTACTTCCCTCTTTCCTGACTTTTCCTCTCAGATGATCTATCAATATATGAAAGTTCCATCTAACCCACAGCCTTTAACTTCCATTCAGTTTTCCAACCACTTGCACTAAGGTTTCTAAAGGCCTAGTTGCTGTTTTTCTTTCTTCAGCCTGTGAGTTAGTTGAACCACCTGCCTTCACTGACCACACCTGAGCCTCTCCTCTCTCCTGGTTTGCACCTGTCCTTGGGGCTGCCTTTTCCAGAGGTTCCTCAGTTTCCATCACTCACTTTCTACTGCCATTCCTGACGTTTCCTCACCAAGCGCATCCTCCTGGTCTGCCTCCATTCCCAGGCGCTGCTTCAACTCTCACACTGAAGACACCCAAAGGGTGCCAGCCCTACAAAGTGTCTCCTAGAGGCGGCATGTCCTTTTTTTCACATCCATGACCTAGAGCTTTCTTTCCTCTTCCTAGCACTTTCTTTATTGCCAGCTCCCTCTCCCTGACTGGTCCTCAAGTTTTAGTATTCAACCATTTCCCTGGTTCCCCTCCTTTGCACTCAGAGCTCTTCAGAAGCCTCTATCACAACCTGTTCTGACTGCTTGTTTAGTTTCCCCCTAGAAATGAACTGCTTATGGCCACAAAGGATAGTGCCTGACACACAGATATGCAAAAAAAAAAAAAAA
>SJYA01000445.1:193755-208713 GCA_006410615.1 Neotragus moschatus | reverse complement strand
ATTCTACAGGGGTCTGTGGCAGGGGGCTGGGGTGGGGGGGAGTGGGGGAGTTGCCTTTTTTGTTTCAGTAGAAAGTTTGATGTGTTTTACAAACACTTTTCACACACATAGATGGTCTGGAACTTATAAAAACAGAGTGCCAATCAAGAGTGACAGGGAAGTTAAAGTAACTTGTTATCGAAACTTTGCCACTAAGCTCTTTATTTGTTGTTTAATAGGGTAAAATGTTAAATTTCCAGCCATGTTAAATACAGTAAGAGCCAAAGCAACACTCCTCAGTAAAAAAAGAGATTGATGGTTAAAGTGAGAGGCTGAAAGACTAGAAGATTTATCGTATCATCATTTTTATCATCTTTTTTATTAAACTCATCTTTATAAGAATCTACCACTCACAATGCCCCTTTTAAGATCAGGGAACATGGTAGGGTTGTTAATAGCAGAAAAATATTAAATGCTGAGTAAATCTCTTTTCAAGAAAGTTGTTCTCACGAAGTCAGCTCTTGGTTTGTCTTTTCTGTTGGCTGTGCTCAGTAAAATCCATGATGGAAGAAAGAAGTTCAGACCCTCCAGCCTCTGGGGAGGTGGATGGGAACTATAGGAGAAAATGACCAGAATCGTACTGTCAGACTATTAAAACTACCTGGAAATTGGAATATTTGTTTTTACCGATAGAGCCAATAAATATTTAATGCAAAGTTTTATGCTTATAAGAAAAATATCTGTTGGGTTTGGCTCTAAAGTTAACATATTGATTTAATGGCTCATCTTTTCCAAGTTAGACATTATATGAGTTCCCCCTTCCAACTTTTTTCTCACAGCAAAGCTAAATAAAATCTAAATGATGATATTCAACTTTCCTCAAGTCTCACTTCTGGAAGCTGACAAAGGGCAGAAGAAGTTTCTATATATGAAGCTTCTAGGAGAATATGGTCAACATCTACTTGTAGACTCGGTCAGACTGAGACTGTGCCAAAAATCTAAATGAAAAAAAAATACAGAAAATATAAACCAATTCATTAAAATACATCTGTTTCTGAAGATGACATATTCTTTACCAAAAACAAAATAGAAAACATAAAAAAAAAAAAACCCTCTATTTCCCCCCCTTCCAAAAAAAAGCAAAGAGTGAAACCAGGTGCTATACATTATTTGATTGCAAAGGTTGAGTGTCGTGTGGGGCTCTTGAGAAGTCACCACAAAAGAGATACCAGCAACTATAGCAGGTCCATGTGGCACTAACTCTATAGTGGGGATGTTTTCTTAATTTCTCCTCAGTTTTCAGACTCCTGTGCCTCCTACAGAGTGGGTTTCTAGTACTGCTTTAGTCAGGGAAGCCATCCTTGGTCTCTCTGATTAGGTCAAATCCAGCTCTGCAGGCTCTTACAGCACTGTGGATCTCTCTTGTGGCCCCCGTCACAGGCACCATTTCCCATTCGTTTATTTGATTTCCAAATGAATGTTGGTCTCCATTGTTTTCCCAACACCTAACAGTCTTGGCACATAACAGGTGCTCAATATATGTTCATCAAACAAATGAATAATTCATTAAAAAACAAAGTTCCAAAAACAGTTCCCAGTGTGAAATCTCAGATTTTTTCATTTGAATACTTCGTCAGCAAAAGGAAAAGAGAGGGAAAAACTTAGAGCCCATCAGCTAACTAGGAATGAGACTCAAAACAGTGCCCATCTTATAGACAAACTGTATAGTATTTTAAAATTGTTTACTCACAGTTGCTATTATTACTAAGAAAGATGGCTTGGGGCCAGATGAAGTCTTCCTGAGAAAACCAACTCAAAGATACTGAGTCCTGTCAAATGTATTTTTAAATGGTTCAGAGACTTAGAAAGCAAGATATTAAAGCCCAGTAATACATCAACTTGTATGTTGACAATTAGTTATCTAAAGCATCCAGTTATTTAAAGGGGATTTGTTCAAACAACCTCATTAATAGGATGAAAAGGTAGATTGAGGATGCTTGAAAGGAACAAAATTGATTCAAGAGTTGTTAAATTGGGAGGTTTTCATTGTTAATCACAAATACTGAAAAGCTATGTAGAAAAGACAATCACTTATTTAAAAATAGATTTAGAAGGAAACAGGAAGAAACAAGTAAAAAGTTATTTTTAAAAGTCAAACATTTCCACTTTGTTGTACAGCAGAAGCACAATATTGTAAAGCAGTCATACTCCAGTAATAAACTTATTTTAAAAAGTAAGCCAAAAAAAAAAACAATAAAAAAAATTTCAAAGCTGAGAGAGTTTTAGAAGTTCTGAAGTAAAATGGGATTTAGGAATGAGTGAACGATATTTTGGGTAGCTTAGGGCCAACGGAAAAGACAAATTTATGGAACAACTGTGGGTATTTGTTTGTTTTTACTTGTCCTGTAATGCTTAATCCTATTTTCAGATGACCCATGTTAAAATCTTAACAGACCAGTGTTCTAGGGCCTTAAAAAATGGTTATACAGACATAAATCAAAAAATTTTCCATAAAAACAAAATAAATGTCTATTCAACAAAGGAACAGAAATTGGTGAGAAGATAAACTGGTTTGTTTCTACTCAATGTTTTTAGATATGAAAGATGTATTTTTGTGGGAAAGAAGTGGGATCAGGGGAATGAGGTGTCAAAAGCCACAGGATTTTGATTCACCTTTCATCTTTCCTTTCAGGAGGCTGAGAGAGGGATACATTATCATTAGAGATAGCTACTCCAGAGGCACAGAGTTCTTCAAAGATGCAGTGCCTTTGAAAACTTTATTATATCCCTTGCACCTACAACACACAGTGCCTGGCAGCTTTTCACTCTTTCTACAGGTACCAGAGTAGCTTTTATTTGCAGGGTATTGAGCTCACTAATGTGGATATACCAGCGACTAAGACAGACATAACCTCTGTCCGATAGACCATATATGATGGTGGAAAGACATTCAGTAGAAAAAAAAAAAGAAAGAAAACATGACATACCATCATTTAATCACAACTGTGACAGGTACAATGAAGTGGAAGTTTCAGATCCCCTGGTAGTGAGTACATGGAGGTACCTGGGATACTGGGGGTTTAGGAAGTGACGCTTGCATGAAAATGGGAAGCGGAGGTAGGAATAGTTACTCTGGTAAAGTTGGAAGGGCAGGGCCAGGAGAACATCCGGGCAGAATGAAAGGTCTACAGTGTGATCTCTTTTGTTCCCCTTGAGACGTTTATTTTGCCCTCCATCACTCATTAGAAAGGTTTTGTTTTTTCAAATAAGGTTGAACTTGATATTTTCTCTCTCTGGGGACAATGAGGGTAGGGGAAGCCTGAGCTGGTTCAGAGTCTGTGAGACAGAGGGAGTCCGCAGGTTACCTGTACCTAGGCTGAAAAGGGCAAAAAGCCACGAGGACTCCCCAGGAGTCTTTTTCTAAGGCGGCAACTGTGAGGACCAGAGGCTGCTCTTCTCACCTGCATTTGGATGCAAATGTGCACCAGCCTGCAGAGTCGCATCTCACTCAGCATCTCTCTAGAACTCCTCCTGTGGAGCTGACTTCTGAGTCACACAGGAAATTCAGTCTTTAGTCAGAGGAGAGTCTCCTTTAGTCTGTTTCATTTTTCTTCTCCTTTCCTCCCTTGGGTAGAACCTTCTTACTTTCACTTCTTTCTTCCTATTCCCTCCCTCTCATTCTCTCTCTTCCAACATTTATTATCCAACCACTCTGTGTCAAATACTGGGGGTAAAAGAGAAATAAGAAGTGATAGTTGAGTATGTACCCACTCCAGTGTTCTTGCCTGGAGAATCCCAGGGACGGCAGAGCCTGGTGGGCTGCCATCTATGGGGTCACACAGAGTCGGACACGACTGAAGCGACTTAGCAGCAGCAGCAGTTGAGTATGTGCTCTCAAGACTCAAAATGTTATCCTTTCTTTTTGCTCCTGAGCTCTTTGTACGGATTCAAACCCAAAGGGTTTCTGTGAGCCTGACCTGCATCAGGAAAGAAGCATACCAACTAACCATTTAATGTCTGCAGGTAGTTTGCCAAGAGGCCTGCCAGTGAAGGACAGATATAAAAACAGGCATGAAATTGTCCTGGGATGAAGTAAAAATAAAAGTGGAAAAAATAGGGACCTTAATTTTGACAATCTGAACTGGAATAGATTGAGATAGATTTTTGCCATACAAATTCTTGCAACTTGCTATTCAAAATCCAAGAACCAAATACATTTGGGTTAAAAGAGACTATTTATTGAATATTTCTATCCATGAATTCTTTTTGTAATGGAGATATAATTGATATGTAACACTGTCTTACTTTTAGCTGTATAACATAATGATTTGTGTATTGATATTATATATTGTAAAATAATTACCAGAGTAAGGTTAGTTAATATCCATCACCACACAATTACAATTTTTTTTCCTGTGATGAGAACTTTTAAGATCCACTCTCTTAGCAATTTCCAAATATACAATATAGTCTTGTTAACTACAGTCACCACGTTGTCTATTACATCCCCAGAATTCATTTATCTTATAACTGGGTACTTTTCAAACCACCTCCACCCATTTCAGCCACCACCCTTTACCCTCTGCCTCTGGTAACCACCAGCCTGTTCTCTGGATCTATGATTTCATAGATCAGCTTTTTTTTAAAGAGTCTACATATAGGCGAGATCACACAGTGTTTCTTTTCCTGTGGCTCACTTTTTTCACTTTGCATAGTGCCCTCAAGGTCCATTCATATTGTTGAAAATGGCAGGATTTCTTTTTTATGATTATATTTCATTGTATATATTTATAGCTACTACATTTACTTTATTCATTCATCCATCAAAGGACACTTATGTTGTTTCTCTTTCGGTTGTCTCAAATAATGCTGCAATGAACACGGTGGTACAGATATCTTTTCCAGCTAGTGTTTCCATTTTCTTCAGATAAAGACCCAGAGGTGGATCATACGGCAATTTTTAATTTTTTGAGGAAACTCCATACTGTTTTGTATAGTAGTCTTGCCAGGGAAATCCCATGGACAGAGGAGCCTGGCAAGCTACAATCCATAGGGTCGCAAAGAATCGGACTGAAGCAATTTAGCATGCAAGCGCACACCAATTTACGTTCCTACCAACAGTGCACAAGGATTTCCCTTTTTCCATATTCTAACCAATATTTGTTATTTCTCATCCTTTTGATACTAGGCATTCTTTCTTTCAATATAACTTTATTTATTTGTTTTGGCTGTGCTGGGTCTTCGTTGCTGCACAGGCTTTTCTTCGGTTGAAGCGAATGGGAGGTACTCTCCAGTTGCGGAGAACAGGCTTCTCACTGTGGTGGCTTCTCTTGCTCTGGAGCTTGGGCTCTAGGGCATGAAGGCTTCAGTAGTTGTGGCACGTGAGCTCAGGAGTTGCAGCTTCCGGGCTCTAGAGGACAGGCTCAATAGCTGTGGCACACAGGTTTAGTTGCTCTGCAACATGTGGGATCTTCCCAGATCAGGGATTGAAGCCACTTCTCCTGCACTGGCAGGCAGATTCTTTACCACTTAGCCATGAGGGAAGTTTGATAATTGGCATTCTAATTGGAGTGAAGTGAGATTTCATTGTGGTTTTGATTTGCATTTCCCTGCTGATAAGTGAGGAGAAGGCAATGGCACCCCACTCCAGTACTCTTGCCTGGAAAATCCCATGGATGGAGGAGCCTGGTGGGCTGCAGTCCATGGGGTCGCTAAGAGTCGGACACGACTGAGTGACTTGACTTTCACTTTTCACTTTCATGCACTGGAAAAGGAAATGGCAACCCACTCCAGTGTTCTTGCCTGGAGAGTCCCAGGGACAGAGGAGCCTAGTGGGCTGCCATCAGTGGGGCCGCACAGAGTCGGACACAACTGAAGCGACTTAGCAGCAGCAGCAACTGATAAGTGATGTTGAGAACATTTTTCATGTGCTTGTTGGCAATTTGTATGTTGTCTTTGGAAAAATATCTATTCAGATCCTCTGCCTGTTTTTAAAAATTGGATTGAGTTTTTCTATTGAGTTGTATGAGTTCTTTATATTTTTTGGATATTAATCACTTATATATGATTTGCAAGCAATTTCTCCCATACCATATGTTGCCTCTTCATTTCTTGATGGCTTCCTTTGCTCTACAAAAGCTTTTTAGTTTGATGTAATCCCACTTGTTTATTTCTGCTTTGGTTGCCTTTGCTTTGGGTGTCAAAAGCTCACTGCTAACACTGATGTCAATGATCTTATCCCCTGTATTTTGTCCTAGGAGTTTTATGCTTTCAGGTCTTTCTTATACTTAGGTCTTTAACTCATTTTGAATTGAATTTTGTGTAAGGTATACAATAGTGTTCCATTTTCATTCTTTTGCATGTGGTTGTCCAGTTTTCCCAACACCATTGATTAAAGAGACAACCCTTTCCCCACTCTATATTCATCTTTCTTCTTAAACTGCTGGTTTTTTTTTTTTTCTGGTGAGAAAGTTCTTAGGTTTTCTAATCCCCAGTGGGATTTGTAATCCCCCCAATACTTAATCACTACACCACAGTACATCTGCTATTATGATTATAGAGAAGCAGAAAATGTGTGTGTAAAGAAAGTAGCTGCAGGAATTAAACCAAAAAAAAAAAATAGTAAGAACATGAATGAGTCAGCATGAGGGTATAAAAACTTTAAAAGGTATCAACTTCAAAGAGAAAATGAAATTATTTGGGTTGCCCTAGTAACACCAAGATAAAATGTGGAACTGAAAATACAGGATTTAACATTAGGAAAACCTTCTTTGGCACTGAGATCTCTCACATCATGGAATGAGCTTTACCATAGCAACAGGCGAAAAACATGTAAACAGATTAAAGAAAGAAAATATCCAAGGGAGTGGAAGCACAGTAATAAAGACTAAGCTGATCTAATAAATAATCTGTACCTTTCTTTTAACTCACAGAATCAAATAAGGAGAAAGCAAAGGGTCTGCAGGGATCAAATGAGACTTTTCTCAGTGACATGTGATCTTAAATGATTTTAAAAGTTCAGTTTAATGCATTACTTTCACCCACTTATTTTTTCCCCAAATTGTACAGAATCTCTCACCCAGTCTAAAGCTCTGGTTTTATTATAGGAAAAGGCAAAAGAAAGAAAAACAGAAAGAATAGGTTACATTTTCCATGTCCAATCTCCACTTTTAGGGAAAAGTTATGTCCCTGATGATTAAAGCAAGAAGAGACATTCATATTAATGCAATTCTTGAGTGTGAAAGGATTATTCTAGTATCCATGGCGTAGCACTGAGGTCAAAGTACCTGGGTCTGAATCCTGGCTCTGCCACTGGGGAGTTGGGTGACCATGAACAAGTTACTCAATCCTTCTGCTTCCTTAAAATAGGGAAAAGGATGGCATCTTCCTTCACAGAGTTTCTGGGAAGTGTATAAAAGGTGATTCTGGCAAACACTAATTGTTATTCTAGGTAGGAAATCAGCACTCAGATATGACAACTGCTAATATTACCAATAGAGCTAACAATCCAATTTGGTGAATGTGATAGGGAATTTACTATGAAGAATAAGAATTGCCTGGCATTTATGGCCTTCAGCTCTAACTTGAGGTATCACACCAAAACAAATCTTTATAAAACAAAAGAAACAAACTGAGAGCTCACTTTTTTTAAAGGGGAGAGGAAAGGTGTAACAACGAACATTTAATATTATTATGCCTACTACACAGCAGGTATTAATCAAGTTTTATCTGTTGAGCTTCCACATTAAACCCATGAGGTAAGGTAAGCTCTTCAGAAGAATGAATGTGCAAGAGCGATGAAATGATTTCTCCAAGGTTACAAAGCCTGTGAGGGCAAAGCAAAACTTCCCACTCTGCTGTCAGATTCCAATGTTCAGACTCATTCCACTTCACGAAAGAAATTTTTTTATGTCTCTACCAACCTCCTTAATGGGAAATTCAGCCTTGTCATCCATTGACAAAAACTCCTATCTGGGGAGTTAGCTATTATCTGAGGACTAAATCCAGGGCAGTCAGATTTGTGACTAGCATCCAGTTGTATAAAATCTGGCACTGAGAGAGACATCCGGCCTGAGGAAAGATCTTTTTAAAATTTATAAAGGACTCGGTTTCTCTTAAGGGAGTAACTAGTATCCCACTGACATGTCTGTCGTAAATAGCTAGCAAAACCAAATTTTATCAGAACCACAGAAGGACTTTTATGTGATACTTTTGGTTATACCTATTTTTCATTTAATGGTAAACCCTTGGGTGGAGAACCTGCTGCCCTGCTCAGTCACTTCAGTCATGTCTGACTCTGCGACTCCATGGACTGTAGCCCGCCGGGCTCCTCTGTGTGAGGGATTCTCCAGGCAAGAATACTGAAGTGGGTTGCCAATGTCCTTATCTAGGGGATCTTCCTGACCTAGGGATCAAACCCACGTCTTATGCATTGGCAGGCAGATTCTTTACCACTGAGCCACGGGGGAAGCCCTGGGTGGAGAATAAAATTCACCCAATTTCACACTGTTCCAGTCTCATTTAGGGATTCTACATGTGACTTTCAGGAACTCAGTGAAGCAAAACAGCAAAAACCTTCTGTACTGAGAATCTGAATACTGGGAAACATATTCCAAATTAAAACAGAAGGACAGTGAATACTTACTTCCTTTTCATTGTTCTTATTCAAGTTAATTTGGCTGAGACACTGTTAACCATCTCTTGCCCCTAGAAAAGCACCAGAACCTCCTTTTCTTGATGCTTCAGCAAAGTGTTTTGCTCTACGGCAGATATGCCCACAAAGAGGATTTGTTTGTTTTTTTTTTAATGGTTCAAGTGTTCACTGGCTTTTTAAAATTATGACTCTGAATTTCTTGCTTCCGCATTCANTTACTCTGGTAAAGTTGGAAGGGCAGGGCCAGGAGAACATCCGGGCAGAATGAAAGGTCTACAGTGTGATCTCTTTTGTTCCCCTTGAGACGTTTATTTTGCCCTCCATCACTCATTAGAAAGGTTTTGTTTTTTCAAATAAGGTTGAACTTGATATTTTCTCTCTCTGGGGACAATGAGGGTAGGGGAAGCCTGAGCTGGTTCAGAGTCTGTGAGACAGAGGGAGTCCGCAGGTTACCTGTACCTAGGCTGAAAAGGGCAAAAAGCCACGAGGACTCCCCAGGAGTCTTTTTCTAAGGCGGCAACTGTGAGGACCAGAGGCTGCTCTTCTCACCTGCATTTGGATGCAAATGTGCACCAGCCTGCAGAGTAGCATCTCACTCAGCATTTCTCTAGAACTCCTCCTGTGGAGCTGACTTCTGAGTCACACAGGAAATTCAGTCTTTAGTCAGAGGAGAGTCTCCTTTAGTCTGTTTCATTTTTCTTCTCCTTTCCTCCCTTGGGTAGAACCTTCTTACTTTCACTTCTTTCTTCCTATTCCCTCCCTCTCATTCTCTCTCTTCCAACATTTATTATCCAACCACTCTGTGTCAAATACTGGGGGTAAAAGAGAAATAAGAAGTGATAGTTGAGTATGTACCCACTCCAGTGTTCTTGCCTGGAGAATCCCAGGGACGGCAGAGCCTGGTGGGCTGCCATCTATGGTGTCGCACAGGGTCGGACACGACTGAAGCGACTTAGCAGCAGCAGCAGTTGAGTATGTGCTCTCAAGACTCAAAATGTTATCCTTTCTTTTTGCTCCTGAGCTCTTTGTACGGATTCAAACCCAAAGGGTTTCTGTGAGCCTGACCTGCATCAGGAAAGAAGCATACCAACTAACCATTTAATGTCTGCAGGTAGTTTGCCAAGAGGCCTGCCAGTGAAGGACAGATATAAAAACAGGCATGAAATTGTCCTGGGATGAAGTAAAAATAAAAGTGGAAAAAATAGGGACCTTAATTTTGACAATCTGAACTGGAATAGATTGAGATAGATTTTTGCCATACAAATTCTTGCAACTTGCTATTCAAAATCCAAGAACCAAATACATTTGGGTTAAAAGAGACTATTTATTGAATATTTCTATCCATGAATTCTTTTTGTAATGGAGATATAATTGATATGTAACACTGTCTTACTTTTAGCTGTATAACATAATGATTTGTGTATTGATACTATATATTGTAAAATAATTACCAGAGTAAGGTTAGTTAATATCCATCACCACACAATTACAATTTTTTTTCCTGTGATGAGAACTTTTAAGATCCACTCTCTTAGCAATTTCCAAATATACAATATAGTCTTGTTAACTACAGTCACCACGTTGTCTATTACATCCCCAGAATTCATTTATCTTATAACTGGGTACTTTTCAAACCACCTCCACCCATTTCAGCCACCACCCTTTACCCTCTGCCTCTGGTAACCACCAGCCTGTTCTCTGGATCTATGATTTCATAGATCAGCTTTTTTTTAAAGAGTCTACATATAGGCGAGATCACACAGTGTTTCTTTTCCTGTGGCTCACTTTTTTCACTTTGCATAGTGCCCTCAAGGTCCATTCATATTGTTGAAAATGGCAGGATTTCTTTTTTATATTTCATTGTATATATTTATAGCTACTACATTTACTTTATTCATTCATCCATCAAAGGACACTTATGTTGTTTCTCTTTCGGTTGTCTCAAATAATGCTGCAATGAACACGGTGGTACAGATATCTTTTCCAGCTAGTGTTTCCATTTTCTTCAGATAAAGACCCAGAGGTGGATCATACGGCAATTTTTAATTTTTTGAGGAAACTCCATACTGTTCTGTATAGTAGTCTTGCCAGGGAAATCCCATGGACAGAGGAGCCTGGCAAGCTACAATCCATAGGGTCGCAAAGAATCGGACTGAAGCAATGTAGCATGCAAGCGCACACCAATTTACGTTCCTACCAACAGTGCACAAGGATTTCCCCTTTTCCATATTCTAACCAATATTTGTTATTTCTCATCCTTTTGATACTAGGCATTCTTTCCTTCAGTATAACTTTATTTGTTTTGGCTGTGCTGGGTCTTCGTTGCTGCACAGGCTTTTCTTCGGTTGAAGCGAATGGGAGGTACTCTCCAGTTGCGGAGAACAGGCTTCTCACTGTGGTGGCTTCTCTTGCTCTGGAGCATGGGCTCTAGGGCATGAAGGCTTCAGTAGTTGTGGCACGTGAGCTCAGGAGTTGCAGCTTCCGGGCTCTAGAGGACAGGCTCAATAGCTGTGGCACACAGGTTTAGTTGCTCTGCAACATGTGGGATCTTCCCAGATCAGGGATTGAAGCCACGTCTCCTGCATTGGCAGGCAGATTCTTTACCACTTAGCCATGAGGGAAGTTTGATAATTGGCATTCTAATTGGAGTGAAGTGAGATTTCATTGTGGTTTTGATTTGCATTTCCCTGCTGATAAGTGAGGAGAAGGCAATGGCACCCCACTCCAGTACTCTTGCCTGGAAAATCCCATGGATGGAGGAGCCTGGTGGGCTGCAGTCCATGGGGTCGCTAAGAGTCGGACACGACTGAGTGACTTGACTTTCACTTTTCACTTTCATGCACTGGAAAAGGAAATGGCAACCCACTCCAGTGTTCTTGCCTGGAGAGTCCCAGGGACAGAGGAGCCTAGTGGGCTGCCATCAGTGGGGCCGCACAGAGTCGGACACAACTGAAGCGACTTAGCAGCAGCAGCAACTGATAAGTGATGTTGAGAACATTTTTCATGTGCTTGTTGGCAATTTGTATGTCGTCTTTGGAAAAATATCTATTCAGATCCTCTGCCTGTTTTTAAAAATTGGATTGAGTTTTTCTATTGAGTTGTATGAGTTCTTTCTATTTTTTGGATATTAATCACTTATATATGATTTGCAAGCAATTTCTCCCATACCATATGTTGCCTCTTCATTTCTTGATGGCTTCCTTTGCTCTACAAAAGCTTTTTAGTTTGATGTAATCCCACTTGTTTATTTCTGCTTTGGTTGCCTTTGCTTTGGGTGTCAAAAGCTCACTGCTAACACTGATGTCAATGATCTTATCCCCTGTATTTTGTCCTAGGAGTTTTATGCTTTCAGGTCTTTCTTATACTCAGGTCTTTAACTCATTTTGAATTGAATTTTGTGTAAGGTATACAATAGTGTTCCATTTTCATTCTTTTGCATGTGGTTGTCCAGTTTTCCCAACACCATTGATTAAAGAGACAACCCTTTCCCCATTCTATATTCATCTTTCTTCTTAAACTGCTGTTTTTTTTTTTTTNCTTATTTTTCTCCATAGCATTTAGTACCTTTGAACATACTACACATTTTACTTACTTACATATTTCTCTTGTCTCCCCCACCTTGGCCATAAGTCCTATGAAGGCAGAAATTTTTGTCAGATTTGGACACCACTTTGTCCCTAATGTCCAAGAGAGTATCTGGCCCATATTTGTCATTCAATAGAGACTTTTTGATTGAAAGAATAAACCAGTAGAAACAGAACTGTCATGTTATTAATATCAAAATCGAGTTAGCAAAGGAATATGTAAATCTAACAGATGATGTAAGAACCTAGAAGTTTATGGATTGACTATGGCCAAATACAAAGTAGTTCAATTTTGTTGTAAAAACAGGTCTCAAACTGCTGCATGATAGATTTAGGATAAACAGGGAGAGCCTGCTGTTAAATGATTCAATAGAAGGTTCTAGAACAAAACCTGTGGGTTGGTCACGCCATGGAGACATGAAAAATGGGTGAGACTCACACTCAAAACCCAGAGGCGGAGTGCTAGCGGAGAAAGCCCCCTGCCGCTCTGCTCAGAGCCTAAGATGGGTATTTCCCCAGGAGCCAATATCACTTATTGAAACAGCAGAGAATGCCATGTGTTCCCAAAGGGAAGTCACACAGACTGCTGTTAAATCAGGAATGACCCATCGGAAAACCTGTTGACAACATCTGGGCTGAACCAGGATCCTGAAATAGAAAATCTTGGAGGAAATGAAACCCAGGGTACATAGAGTAGAGGCTCTCAATGTGTGTAATCAGCTGGAAAGCTCTAAAAATACTAATGCCCCAGGTCCAGTTAGATCAGAAAATCACTCCAGGCAAGAAGTTGCTTCTTAAACGTGCCCAGGTGATGCCAACATGCAATTGAGGTTGAGATCTAGTTCCGTAGAAACCTACTTCCTCATTTTGTGATAAAAAGTAAACCTATGAACCAGGCAAGGTCTTAAGGAAAAATGAGAGCTTAACCTTGGCCTATCAAAGCAGAATTTGCTTACTTTAAAATGATTTCAGTACTCTAAGGACTCACATTTTCATTTCGTGTCTGTAGTTAATAGGTACCTTACCTCTCCCTGGATTAGCACATCAGGACTGACAGGCTCCCCCAGGTGGCCCACCCGCCTGCAGAAAGAGCATGCTGTTAGGATAACATTTGATAGGATCATGACCGTAACTGCAGTGTTAAATTCTGGAAGCCTGTGGCTGCATGTTTTCATATGTAGGCCAAGGTCAACTCTCTCCCTACCTGGTCTGTTCACTCCTCACTCCCCTTGGTTATTTATATATAAATCTATTTCCTCACTCACTCTGTTAAGTTCTATAAGGACGGATACCACCTTACTCATTTTGGCACTCCCAGCCTCTGACCTCGTCCTCTGAGCATAATGACAAGGAGCTCCACAGGCATGGGAATGATTTAACCCTCCAGAACATTTTCTAAATGAGGATGATGCTTTGAACGTTAGAACTATAGTTCTGATGGGGTCCATTTTAACTTTATAGGTTTTTTACTTGAGAATAACAGTGAGTGTGAATCTTAACAGCAAAGATCGCTTTATAAAGAAAAAAATTGCATCTCCATCACAGTACGAGCTAAAGTTTAGGCATGTACATGTACCATATCATTTATTCTCAAAACAACCTAGGTTCTGGGTACCCTTACAGAAGAAATGGAGACTTTGCTAGGTCAAATGTCCCCAGGGTTACACAACAGTATGTAGAGGAGACTGAATACAACACAGGTGATCTGCTTTTAGAGCCAATTATTCTAAGTAAGTCACTAAACCTAACATTTCATGGATAACATAATTGAAAGTTGAATTTCTTCTTGATTTAATTTAGGAATTAGTAGGCAAGGGTGTTTTCCCCTACTCTACAGAAGAGTTTCTGAAAAACTAGAAATGTGACTACTTAAAATGTCCTCGCAAAGCAATTTATAGATCCAATGAAATCCCTATCAAGCTACCAATGGCATATTTCAGAGAACTAGAACAAATAATTTCATAATTTGTATGGATATACAAAAAACCTCGATTAGCCAAAGCCATCTTGAGAAAGAAGAATGGAACTGGAGGAATCAACCTGTCTGACTTCAGGCTCTACTACAAAGCCACAGTCATCAAGACAGTATGGTACTGGCACAAAGACAGAAATATAGATCAATGGAACAAAATAGAAAGCCTAGAGATAAATCACACACCTATGGACACCTTATCTTTGACAAAGGAGGCAAGAATATACAATGGAGAAAAGACAATCTCTTTAACAAGTAGTGCTTGGAAAACTGATCAACCACTTGTAAAAGAATGAAACTAGAACATATTCTAACACCTACACAAAAATAAACTCAAAATGGATTAATGATCAAAATGTAAGACCAGAAACTATAAAACTCCTAGAGGAAAACATAGGCAAAACACTCTCTGACATAAATCACAGCAGGATCCTCCATGACCCACCTTCCAGAGTAATGGAAATAAAAGCAAAAATAAACAAATGGGACCTAATTAAACTTAAAAGCTTTTGCACAATAAAGGAAACTATAAGCAAGGTGAAAAGACAGCCTTCAGGAGAGAATAATGGCAAATGAAGCAACTGACAAAGAATTAATCTAAAAAATATACAAACAGCTCATGCAGCTCAATACCAGAAAAATAAACAACTCAATCAAAAAATGGACCAAAGAACTAAACCGACACTTCTCCGAAGGAGACATACAGATGGCTAACAAGCACATGAAAAGATGCTCAACAGCACTCATTATCAGAGAAATGCAAATCAAAA
>SJYA01000445.1:94898-192748 GCA_006410615.1 Neotragus moschatus | reverse complement strand
TGGTGGGAATGCAAACTAGTACAGCCACTATGGAGAACAGTGTGGAGATTCCTTAAAAACCTGGAAATAGAACTGCCATGCTGCTGCTGTTGCTGCTGCTAAGTCGCTTCAGTTGTGTCCGACTCTGTGCGACCCCAGAGACAGCAGCCCACCAGGCTTTGCCGTCCCTGGGATTCTCCAGGCAAGAACACTGGAGTGCGTTGCCATTTCCTTCTCCAATGCATGAAAGTGAAAAGTGAAAGTGAAGTCACTGAGTCGTGTCCAACTCTCAGCGACCCCATGGCCATGGACGGAGAACTGCCTTATGACCCAGCAATCCCACTGCTGGGCATACACACCAAGGAAACTAGAATTGAAAGAGACAGTGTACCCCAATGTTCATCGCTGCACTGTTTACAATAGCTAGGACATGGAAGCAACCTCGATGTCCATTGGCAGATGAATGGATAAGAAAGCTGTGGTACATACACAAGGGAATATTACTCAGCTATTCTCGCTCAGTTGTGTCCAACTCTTTGCGACCCCATGGACTGTAGCCTACCAGGCTCCTCCGTCCATGGGATTTTCCAGGCAAGAATACTGGAGTGGGGTGCCATTTCCTTTTCCAAGGGATCTTCCCCACCCAGGGATTGAAACCAGGTCTCCCGCATTGTAGGCAGACGCTTTATTGTCTGAGCCACCAGGGAAGTCCAGTTAAAAAGAATGCATTTGAATCAGTTCTAATGAAGTGGATGAAACTGGAACCTATTATACAGAATGAAGTAAATCAGAAAGAAAAACACCAATACAGTATATTAACGCGTATATATGGAATTTAGAAAGATGATACTGGTGACCCTATATGCGAGACAGCAAAAGAGACAAAGATGTAAAGAACAGACTTTTGGACTCTGTGGGAGAAGGCAAAGGTGGGATGATTTGAGAGAATAGCATTGAAACATGTGTATTACCATATGTGAAACAGATCGCCAGTCCAGGTTTGAAGGATGAGACAGGGCACTCAGAATCGGTGCACTGGGATAACCTGAGGGATGGGATGGGAAGAAAGGTGGGATGGGGGTTCAGGATGGGGAACACATATATGTGTTGTATGTCAATGTATGGCAAAAACCACCTCAATATTGTAAAGTAATTAGCCTCCAATTAAAATAAATAATGTTTTTTAAAGTCCTATTAACTTACATTATACAATCAGCAATGCTTTCTTTTAAATTCATATTATTAAAAAAATTCATATTATTCAGAATAACATATTAAGAAATGTTTTCTTTTAATTTTCTGTTTGCTTTTCCATTAGTGTTGGCTCCTAACTTTTTGGCTTTTGGCTTTAAATCTCTTAGCTCTTCAGTCTCTTGGTCAAGCACTTAATAACTTTAAACTTTATAGATTTTTAAGAGTAGAATCTCATCCTAAATGAGTACAGTTATTCCATTTTTCTGTTGTATTTCCATATTTTTTAATTTAAAAGTTAATAGTTTATTACTTGATAATGAAAGATAATACACAGGTTCAATTTTTATATCAAATGCTGTGTATTTTTTAAAGATAATGACGATTTCTTTAATCTTTATTGGTGATTTTAACATAAAAATACTGATGATGCTTAGGTATAAGAAACTGTCTGTTTTCAAGTATAGTATGTCTGTTACTTTCCATAATTTCACTAATAAATGATTTAGCTGGTATATGAGACATTGAAAGATAGGGAATGACTCTTTTAAAACATCAGAGAGGTTTAACATTTTCTGACTCTTTCTCAGATTAGTCTAAATGACAGATACACTTTAAAACAGGCTTCCAGGTTTCCAAGCAAACACACCCAAATACATTAATTAACATATTGTAGCCTTAGACTGTTTTCAAATGCTATACTTATACTGCTTATGATGTCACACAAATAAATTTGATTCAGGTTGAATGTGTCAACGGGAAAACAAAAATTCTAAGCAAACTAATTCTGAGACTCGTGATTCCACTGCCAGAAATGCTAGTTAAACCAAACACTGGTGCAGCCAAAGAACATCAAGGAACACCACTGTTTTCAAGATTTGTGGTTTCCTCGTATAAGGGACCTATTCTGCTCAGATTTGGATGTGGCACAAGGGGGCTTTTTAAAAGCAAGGTATATTTCAATTTTTAAAAACATCTCAATACAACTGAGTGAATGTAAAAATGCTCTCAGATACTCACATTCCTCAGTCTCTACAAATATGTCTGCATCTTGCCACCTTGTTGCCTCACCTAAAACTTCCTTATTTTTGCATATCAAATATTCTAATGTGATATGGTCCCTTATGCATGGCTCCAGTTTGGGTCTAAAATTCTTTTCCCTTCTAGTGAAGAACGCTGTTGTTGTTTCAATTGCTAAGTCATGTCCGACTCTTTTGTGACCCCATGGATTGATGCCCACCAGGCTCCTCTGCCCATGGGATTTCCCAGGTAAGACTAGTGGAGCAAGTTGCCATTTCTTTTTCCAGGGGCTCTCCCAACCCAGGGATCAGATGTGCATCTCCTGCAATGGCAGGCAGATTCTTCACTGCTGAGTCACCAGGGAAGCCCCTAGTGAAGAAGAGGTCTCCTGAAAATTTTGCAGGAACAGACTGTCATCATATTAAGTATCTTTCCTCTAAACCACTCTGACCACTGCTGACTGAGCTTACCGGGCAGACCATTCATAAAGGTGGGGTATGTTCCTTCTGGTGGCACTGACAAGTTATTAATAGTATTTTAACATAAAACTTCAGGGCAATTTGTACAAATTCTCTTCTCTATGAAATGATTTCATTTTCGCACATTAAGGCTGATTATAAATCCTTAGTCCAAAGCAATATATGCCAACAGTAAAACTAATAAAAGTTTAATATTATTATTTTATGGGTATATACTACCTCACTGAACATCTGTATTCTGAGAACTCTAAGTTTAGTCATAAGCAGCCACATTAAAAAGTAAAAATGGAAGTAAGTTATCTCCATTCACCATTTTCAAAATAATGCGATGGCTACAACGCAAATTTTCAAGCCAGAAAGACCTAAGTTTGAAATCTAACTCTGTGGCAGTCTGTTTAAATCATGCACACTTGGAAAAGTTCTTGGCAGTAACATAACAGTTATCGACCTCATTATTTAATTAAAATATTAGTTAGGCTTCTCTCCTAGGAAGCTTCTGGATTCTAAAAATTCCATTTACTGTATGTTTTTTCTATATCTACCATTCATGGAATATGCCTAAAAGTATTCCCAACTGCAGTGTCCTCTTTGAAACATTTGAAATTCTTAGTGAAAGTTGCTGTCAAGCTAGAGTTCAAAATCCAACCAAGCTAACTTCCAAATCTAAAAGTAGAATAAATAATATATTTCAGATACTGAAAAGGTCAGAAAACTCAGCTTTATGCATTCTTTCTTTTAAAAGTACTGAGGGATGTAAAGGCAATACAAAGTCTCTCCCTTGAATTCTGGACATATATCCAGCTGGTAACTTGACATTTACAATTGGATGTTGAATAGGCATTTCAAAATAAGTAGGTCCAAAACAGAATTCACTTCAACTCTAAATCTGCTGTCCCCACAATCTTCTACATTATGGTTCCCCTGGTTTAAAACCTTGAAGCTAATTTTGACTTGTTCATCTTGTACCCAGGTGTATTCTGTCAGCAAAGTCTAATGGTTCAACTTTTAAACTATATCCAGAATCTGACCATTTCTCATTAATTACCCTGCCAGTTACAGTCCCAACCACCAGTATGTCTCATGTGGTTTTCTGCAGCAGTCTCCATGTTTCCACCCTTTTCTCCTACTGTCTAGTCTGTACCATTTTATTTTTCCTCAACATGTGCCTTTTTAGAAAGTCAGTGAGGTCAAAACTATTCCTGTACGAATACTTCACGTGATTTGCCTTTTTAACTCACACTCTCTGGTGAGTGTATAGAATTTTCTTGAGGCTATATGATGTCAGTGAATATACTGAATGCCAGGCATTAGAGACACGTCTAACAATATAAGACAATGACATTGAAATCTTTCTTTGGGGGAAAATACAGTTATTTTCATAAAAATACATTATGCGTGTTAACATGTTTTCTTGTTATTTTAAAATAAGTTAATAAATACATAACAGTTTTAAATTTCTCTTTGTCATCCCATGGACTCTCCATAGACTTTTCCAGGCAAGAATACTTGAATGGGTAGCCATTCACTTCTCCAGGGGATCTTTCCAACCCAGGGATCAAACTTGGGTCTCCTGCATTGCAGGCAGATTCTTTACTGTCTGAACTACCAGGGGAGCCCAATATAGTAAATATGTAGAGGAATAACCCATGTAAAGCTCTTTGGGCGTCTTCAACAATTTTTTAAGATTACAAAAGCACTGAAGCCACTGGCTAATGGCTTCTCTCTACTGCAACCAGAGTGATCCTTCTAAAACTCAGGTCGTACGGGACTACCCTGTGCTCCAATGGTTAAGAATCCTCTTCCAATGCAAGGTATGTGGGTTTGATCTCTGGTCAGGGATCAGATATAAGATCCCATGTGCCCAGAACAACAAAGTCTGTGTGCCGCAACGACTGAGCACTTGTACTCTTGAACCTGCACACCACAGCCAGAGAGAAGCCCACGAATTGTGACAAAGATCCCTCAAGCTGCAAGGAAGACCCGACACAGTCAAATACATACATACATATAATAAATAAGTGAAATAAAACTCAAGTCACAGTTTGACCCTCAGTTGCTCAGAACCCTCTAACGGCCCCTCACTGCACTCACAGGAGAGGAGGACACACACTCCATGAGCCTACAGTCTCTTCTCCTAATAGCTACTACTTTCCCCAGTGCCTTCCAGCCACACTGGCTTCCTTGCTGTTGGCCCATCAGGCCAAGGATATGCCTCTGTGTTTCTGTTCCCTTTCTTGGCTCTCTCTCTCTCTCCTCAGGTATGGATGGCTCCCTCCCTTCCTCCAGGTCTCTGCCTTATGAGCCATATTTTTATTGTTTCTCTTTCCAGATATTTAAATACTTGTGAATATTTCCCTGTTCTTCTATGGTAGTACTACCCCTTATCTTTGCCACACAGATATTTGTTTACCCTACCACATCTGTTACAGAGTATGTTATGAAGGATAGTGGCTGGTTTTTAATTTCCTCAAAGGAGAGCAGATCAGCTGGTGGTTTGCACCCAGTATGGTCTTCAAAACACATGGCTGATCTCAGGGATTATCTGTCTAAACCTTCAGGCAAGAGCATACTCAACGCAGGACAGAGAGCCCCAACTCTGTTCAGTTTTTAAACAAAGACACAGCCTCTATGAAAATTTGTGGCAAGGGAGGCCTGGTGTGCTGCGATTCATGGGGTCGCAGAGTTGGACACGACTGAGCAACTGAACTGAACTGAACTGATGACTTGGTGTCAGCAAATTCTTTTTAAATTCTTATGCTGAAAGTTAAGCTTCTATCTCTTTTCAAAAGAGATACAATCACTCTTTAGATTCAGATGAAGATCCCTTTATACCACTGGAAGTAATTATTCAATTTCTCCTTGTATTCCTCATCTTAGCTGAAATATCCCAGGTCCTTTCATTTTTTTCCACATAGATTTTGCTTTTCCAATCTTCTAATCCTCTTTGTGATGGTCTTTTGACTCTTTTCCAAGTTTTTCATCTTCCTATTTGTGTAGTCTTAAATTGTAATATTAATAATGTGGTATCAAAAGAATCCTAGAGTCTACTTTTATTGTAACCCATTGTATGTTTTTAATATATACTAATACATTGCCTTATAAATGAAAAAGTGTGTCAAATCTGTTTGTGTAATATAACTTCCAACCTCCTCTCAGAAAGAAATTAATATTCCTGATGCAATGCTTAATTAAATTATTCTAATAAACTTTAACAACATTAAGATATTCTAGGAGATTAGTTACCAACCCAAGCAGCTGATAAATTGTCAACCACGAGTTCAGTAGCCTTTAACCAAATATTATTTTTTTTCTGATGTTGAACCTAATACTTTTCTAACCATTCTCTTTTCCTATAAAATATCCCTACAAAGAGCAAATCTTTGAATCAGCCTACTAGAGAGCTTCTTTAAAAAAACACCAGTGATAAGTCATCAACCAAGAGTTTAGTAGCCTTTAACCAANAGTTCAGTAGCCTTTAACCAAATATTATTTTTTTTCTGATGTTGAACCTAATACTTTTCTAACCATTCTCTTTTCCTATAAAATATCCCTACAAAGAGCAAATCTTTGAATCAGCCTACTAGAGAGCTTCTTTAAAAAAACACCAGTGATAAGTCATCAACCAAGAGTTTAGTAGCCTTTAACCAAATACTACTTTCTTTTGATGCTGAATCTAACACTTCTCTAACCATTCTCTTTTCCTATAAAATATCCCTAGGAAGAGCAAAGCTTTGAATTAGCCTACTAGAGAGCTTTAAAACAAAACAAAACAAAACACCAGGGAATCTACTGCAATTCTTCGATACATGCTAACAAGAAAATTATCTTCTTTATTTTTTTTTTAAATGCAGGCATCAGTAAACACTCTATAGAGGGAAAGTGAAAGTGAAAGTCCCATTGCTCAGCCCTGTCTGACTCTTTGCCACCCCCATGGACTGTAGCCTACCAGGCTCCTCTGTCCATGGAATTCTCCAGGTCAGAATACTGGAGTGGGTAGCTGTCCCCTTCTCCAGGAGATCTTCCTAACCCAGGGATTGAACCCAGGTCTCCCACATTGCAGGCAGATTCTTTACCATCTGAGCCACCAGGGAAACTTTACAGATAGAGAGATAGTAAATATTTAGGCCTTATATATCACATCTGGTCTATGTTATATATTCTTTAAAATTTCTTTAAACAACCCTCCAAAAATGTACAAACCAATCTCAGCAAGCAGGCCATACAAAAACAGGTTGCAGACCCAAGCTACACAGCCCATAGTTTGCTGATTTTTGTTGTCACGGTTCTTGGAGGTCCCATGGAGATGTACTCATTGCAAACAGCAGCCACTGGATCAAGGAACTTCGTGGCATGTACACTACTGAGATCCCTTGCTTCTCTTCCTGAGCCTGGAGTATTTTTTTGGTGATCTACAGCAATTTTCTCTCTTGAATGTCAAAGTCTAGTGGCCACCTGAAAGGACTCTTGTTCCACTGGGTTTACAATAATTTACTATCTGAATTGAGAGCTTGGAGAGCAGTCTGGACCATAAGAATTGGTTAAACTTGGGGTTGAAGAACTCCTCCCCAAGATGAGATCAGAGAGGTATTTTGATATTTGAGTGACGTAAAGGACTCCCAAGAGAGGGAGTCAAATGTAGAATCCAAAGTTTCCATGCCATATTTTAAATCTGAGACTTTCAATGACCAGTGTTTTGAATTTGACACATTCCACAGCCAAATCTCTGTTATAATACTAAGAAAAACAAAAGCCCTTTAAAAGGAAGCTTAGGATGAACAACTATGCATTTTTAGGGGGGAGAAAAGTATCTAAAGCTTGGAAGTGAGGAAAAAAGAGGGCAGATATCCTTTTATTGTTATACTGCAGACCTGTTTAACTGGCCTACCCAAGAATAATTTAGGGAAATACATTTTGTTTGACTTGCTAATTACTACTGATTACATCCCAGACTTGTAGATTTTTGTTCGGTAGAAAAGGAAACCCGAAACATATTTTTTATTGCCCTGAAGGACATTACCTAGTTTTGTATCTAACCTAGTAATGTTATTCTAACATTCCTTTTCAAACAGTTCCTGGAATGCCCTTTAAACTAAATGCTTTGCCATCTTACCAGCTCCCTCAATAAGGAGTTGAATAAATCTTTGACAGGTTCATTCTATAGTCATTGAGTCATGTTTAACTTTTTAAAAATTATCCCTTGACAACATTCACAGAAGTCTTATCTTGTGTTTTCTTACAGTGGGTTTGTTTGTGTATATGTTCACACTTGTATTCACATTTGTCTAACAGTTAAAAAACTGTATGCGAGAATTGGTTCAGAGGTTGTTTTGTATATTTGCCTGTTTCTATAGTTATTTACAGTGCTCTGGTTTTTTGTTTGTTTGTTTATTTTGTGGTCAGTGAATTCGTTGGCCACTTACTACACTATACATTTTCCCTTGCTTTGAATATCTCTAAGAATGAGGTTAAGTGGTCAGGGTTTGTCCTTTTTTTCCCCTAGAAAAACACCTCCTTAAATAGATTCCTGTTGAAATAAGGGGAGAAGGAGAAATCTGCTTGGTGATTTCATAAGGCTCTGTAGTAAAGAGTAAAGGGAAACTTCTGTCAGGAACTGGTCTGACAGTGGATTAAAAGAATAGTTCAAATAGATAAAAAAAGAATCTACAGTTTAAAAAGACAGCCCCTCTCTCACTCTCCTGGGCAAAAGAGTAGTGCCTGAAAGAATGTGAGCCAAGGAAAGGTGTTTTACTTTTAAAAGTGCCTTTCCCTCTTACCAGAGGGAAATTAACATGACTGTAAAGACTAAAATGAATTCACATATCCCAAGCAGGAGGTAATAAACATATATACCTAGAATAAGGAAACACAAAAAATATTCACCACTGTCTTACAACAAAAAGAAGAAAAATGCATAAAAGGGAAGTTTGGAGGTAATGGGTGGAACTGTCAGTAAAGATGAGGAACTAAAACCTATGCAAATAGCTTTCTGGTCACCCTTCAACAGCTCTTTCTATATTTCTCAATCAGAATGTTTAATTCAAAGAGATTTAGCAAAGCTTTATAGTACTCTGCACTGAATTACATAAAATTCAAAGTTCAATTGATATTCCTGATATGAGTACTCAGGACAAATTTAACTATTTTCTTAAATTTCACTAAAAGACAGTTAAAAAGTCTTAGCCCCAATTTTATTCTAGATTGGGAGATCATGAAAAAATTATACCTCATTTATACCATAGTATTAAACACAGAGACACCAGATAGCCCAGCAATTCCACCTCTACACAGATCTACCTAACAGAAATCAAAACATATAGCCACACAAAAATTTAGTGTTCTTAGGAGCCTTAGTCCTCACAGCCTCAAAGTAGAAGCAACATAAATGAATGCCCATTAATTGAAGAATGGAAAAAGAAAATATGGTATACCCCTATAATGGAATATTATTTGGTAATTAAAAAGAATGTTGTACTGATACATGCTACAACTCAGATGAATCTTAAATATATGCTAAGTGAAAGAAGCCAGTCACAAAAGATTACATATAACATGATATCATTTACTGAAATTTCTACAACAAGCAAATCTATAGAGACTGAGGACAGACAGCTGCCTAGAGCTTGGGAGAAGAAATGGAGGTATGTTGGGGAGTCATAATTTATGGGTACAGATTTTTGGGGGGAGGTGATGAAAATGTTCTAAAACAGACTATGGTAATCGTTGTACAATTCTGTAATTATTCTAAAAGCCACTGAATTATATACTTAAAAAAATAAGTGTTATAGAAGGTGGGTTATATCTCATAAAGCTGTTAAAATGTCTTTTAGTTCCTGCATGACTGACTTGTTCTCTGATAGGATGCTTGTTTAATTGGAAGTTACTAACTTCTTTGTATTTGTCTCATGAAAGTGAAACCGAAATTGTTAGTCACTCAGTCATGTCCAACTCTTTGCGACCCCATGGACTGTAGTCCGCAAAACTCCTCTGCCCATGGAATTCTCTAGGCAAGAATACTAGAGTAGATTGCCATTCCTTCCTCCAGGAGATCTATCTTCCCAACCTAGGGATTGAACCTGGGTTTCTCACATTGCTGGCAGATTCTTTACCGTCTGAGCCACCAGGGAAGCCATGGTCAGATCATTTTTGTTGTTGTTGCTGAGAACTATGTCTTATTTGGCATATAAAACTGAGAACACAGCATCTCAGATAATTCTGAGAGACAGCTCCCCAGATCATTATTTACACTAAAAATTTATGTCTTTGTACATATGTTCAACAACATTGAATTATAAGTAGTGCCAGTTTATTTAATGGTGGTTGTACTCCTACAGCAATGTGAAACCATGAAATGTCATATTTCTCTGATACATTCTAATATAAACTGTGATTATATCATTTTTAAATGGCAGTATAAACTGTAATTAAAGACAATTAATATGAAGACTTAGGACTAATTAATTAATGAACCTTTGGCAAATAATATATGACAGTTTTAACCTATGTATAATATCTATACATAAATATAATTTGTTCTTTATAACATTTAAATAATAATACTATGATTATAACATGCTTTATAAAATGTATTTTATCTTAAGAACTGAAGTGTAACACTTTAAATACTGTCGTCCACCATTGTTTAGCTTATGTGATTTACATGATAAATAATACACTGAAATAAAATTAACTGTTTTTAATTAGCTTAGTAGAATAGGTAACTGGTAACTCAGAAAAAACTTTTCCCAATATGAAGATGTAAAATTATTTACTTACCATATATTTTACCTAATTGACAAAAGATATTTTTTCCCTCACTCAAACCAAATGTGTTCTTTCAGAAGGGGCAATTAGCTTTCCTGCTTTGGGGCTGCTTTTTGAAATTTCAAAATCATAAATAACTAAAAGCAAACAAGCAGAACAATAGGAGATTCCTGGACTCTAAAGAAATTAAAATTCTGAGATTTCTTAAACACTTTCTTAATTGTAGTTAATAAGCCAGTGACCCATATGGCCTTCTCTTATTACTGGGAATCTGTATTCTTATCTGACAACATTTAAAAATGTTGGTTTAAGATTGTTTCTAATTTGGGGCAATAAAAAAGGAGCAATTTTTTGTAATATTCAAAACACATTTGAGACACATTAGACAGCCTCTGCTGCTGCTGCTAAGTTGCTTCAGTAGTGTCTGACTCTGTGCGACCTCATAGACGGCAGCCCACCAGGCTCTCCCATCCCTGGGATTCTCCAGGCAGGAACACTGGAGTGGGTTGCCATTTCCTTCTCCAATGCATGAAAGTGAAAAGTGAAAGTGAAGTCGGTCAGTCCTGTCCGACTCTTCGCGACCCCATGGACTGTAGCCCACCAGGGTCCTCCGTCCATGGGATTTTCCAGGCAAGAGTGCTGGAGTCGGGTGCCATTGCCTTCTAAACAGCCTTTAGATAACACCAAAGGTGTGCTCCCTCTCCTATAATCCAGGATGCAGTACTCACAAGTAAAAGAGATGCTGGAAATAATTAGTTTTAATTGATTTGCTCCTTAAATTCCTTAATTAGGGCAACAGTAGGCTGTTCTGTTTATTGCAGTCACATTATGGGGAGAGCTGTTAAGTAAAAAAGTTAAACAAAATGTTATTAATGTGATTATGTTATTAGATACCCTTTCAGGATTAGTAAAATCATCTTCAAGTTCAGGTACAAGGGCTGACTGAAAGTTACTGACAACAGATATATTTCAAAGATTTTGTCTCTAAATTTTAAGTACCCACATCTTAATTAGAGATGAGTGTGGCATTTATCTTTAGCTGTTGTTTGTAGATTCCTTGGGATATGGAATCCTAATTTCAAGCACAAAGTCTGTAAGTAGACATACTTTTACTTCTTCCTTTCCAATCTTTATGTCTTCAGTTTTTTTCATCCTTATTGTACTGGCTAGTCTCCTACAAAATACGGTATAATGCTAAAGGGGGAGAAGACTTGTCCTTGGAAACCAGCGAAAGAGCTCATCAGTTAACTGTCAACTGTTAGGCAAGAATCCAATGACCTTGAACCCACATTTTTAATCTAGCCTAACAATAGTATCTAACCATCCACTATGCTTATAAAATGTCCCTAGTCAGGATGAAGTTTTAAACTACTTCTGACCTACCAGAAGTCTTTTACATGTAAGACTAAAATAACTGTAACATAGACTCAAAAATGATTTGTCCAGAAAGTGTTTTCTAACAGTTTCTTCAGTCTACTAGCTATCCATCACCATCTTCATAGGATTAACTTTACTTTTGCCCTAATGGCGTGCAGTTAGTCTTTGTCCATCTTGCATTTCATTCATTTATTCATTCAACAAATATTTACTGATCCTCTGCGATCATATTAGGTACTATTCTAAATANCAAAGCCCAGGAGCCGTTCCCTTGACACCTGAGCTTGCTGTCCGCTAGGAGCCTCCTTGTTCCCGCATCCTGACAACCTGGCGCCAGGTTCTGGGGGACTGAGGTGTCTTTCTCGTCAAAACCACCTGTTGTTGAAAGAGTATGGGGGAAGGGGTTTCTTTATCGCCCCCCACCCCTACCCCCGTCTTAAATCGACCTAAACCACGCTTTTCTTCTCCACTTTTCCCTACCCAATTTCAGGATGAAAAGCAAACTCTGCCTTATTGAAAGCTGAGTCACCTGTATAGAAAATCTCCCCAGTGGAAAAATGTACAGACAAGATTACTAAGTAATATAAGATCTTCTGGAATGCCTTACCAATATGAGTTTTTCTAAGAGCTCCAACAATTAACTATTTCTCCGTCTTGGCCTTCAGGAAAAGAGGAGTGTATGCCAACAGGACGATTCATAGACGGCTAATCTTTCTTTTTGCTAGTTGGTTCTTACACCCCAAACCTTAAGAAAGCAGGCGTCTCTCCTTTTACACCAGTTTTATCTCCAAGTCAAAATTAAAATTTGTCAAAAAAGTTGATTTCTTAGTCTTAAATGATTTTTCCATGCTCCTCTGGCAAATTCCTACACTTTTTCCAAGTCTAGTACTGTTGTTGGGTATCTTTCACAGAAGAAAACCTTCAACCCCCTTAGTCTTTAGGAGATGACCCTAACACTAGCCTTAATTAACCCAGAGAACAACACTTAATTCTAAAGTGGGGCCTTCCTCCTAGATAGCAGGTGGGAAAATTTCTGGAAGTTTCCTAGAGAAAAGACAAAGGCTGACTAGCAATTTCCTAAAAAAAAATTTTTTTTTAAATTAAAATTTGAGTATCTTGCAGGCTACCAGGTATTAGCTGAGTTAACCAGTTAACTCAGTTAGGTTAAATACTTTACCTGGATTTAAACAGCGATATGAGCACTAAGGGCACAAATATCCTGCGGAGGGCTTTGTTCTCCAGAGGCTTTCTGCTTGCACCTCTATCCCCCTTGTGCAACTAGTACCCTAAACTCAAGCTTAGTCCTCCCTGAAATGCTGCCTCACTGCCCAGTGTCAAGGAATCACAATCCTAGACTTTGGACTGAGGTGAACCAGGAAGAAATCCCTGCTTTTCCTGTGTAAATGTAAGGAAATTACTGTTACTTTCCCCCACCCCATCAACAATCTAAGTATAGTACTATAGGGTGCTGTGAGAATTAAATAACACACTTAAATCACCAAGAACAGAGCCAAACACTTTATAAGTACTTAGTAAATGGTAGCTGTGGTGTTTACTACAATTCACTGCTCAGACAGTAAAGAATTCACCTGCAATGCAGGAGACGGGTTCAATCCCTGGGTTGGGAAGTTTCCCTAGAGGAGGACATGGCAACCCACTCCAGTATTTTCGCTTGGAGAATCCCCACGGACAGAGGAGCCTGGTGGGCTACAGTCTATGGGGTAGCAAAGAGTGAGCGACTTGCACTATTGCTCAGAGAACAAAAGGACCAGAAACAGCGATGAAGCTTGCAGATAGATTTGAGTCCCTGCAAGTTGAGCCCCTCCCCGCTCCACCCCATTAATTGCAATACCTTTGTCTATTCTGTGCCTGCTTTCTAGTAGGATGAGCTGGACAGTTCTGTGTGTAGTCAGGTGATTCCCATGCACCCTGAAGTCTGAGAGGCGCTAGTCTGAAACTCATTATATTGTACTGCTTAGGTCTCCTTTTCTTATTTTACAGAGCGTAAGCCTTAAGGCTATAGTCACCTCACTTCAGTCAACTTAACTGAAATCAACGCAGAGACTTATCAAGCCCTCTGTAAAACACTAGGTGAATTAGCAATAAGCCAGCTTCTGTGATTGCTGGACCCTGCGGGTCTCAAAGAAGGATTAGGTTTATTCCCTGATTTCCAGGTGTTCACAGAGCGTGGGAGAGGGAATCTGGCATGCACTTGACTCAGTATAAACCATTTTGAACTAAATGTGGTTGAAGTTCAGAGAAAAGAGAGGGCTCTGTGGGCCAGGGCTACCATTTTGATCTTTCATTTAATATTCAGTTCTTTAGGCCAAAGTTTGGCATTCCAGATGGGCTTCCAGGGTGAGTTCCATATAGTTACAAGTTAACCATATATTGGTTGACAATAGGGAACAGAATTAGATCTTTCTGGACAACTCATGACCGTGGTACAAAATTTGGAATGATGTGTGTGCATGCTAAGTTGCTTCAATTGTGTTTGACTCTTTGTGACCCCATAGACTGTAGCCCACCAGGTTCCTCTGTCCATGGGATTCTCCAGGTGAGAAAACTGGAGTGGGTTGCTATTTCCAACTCCAGGGTATCTTTCCAACCCTGGGATCAAACTCATGTCTCATGTCTCCTGCATTGGCAGGTGGAGTCTTTACCTCTAGTGCCACCTGGGAAGCCTGGAATGATGTAAATGTGGACTCAAATCCTGACTCTGCCATTCACCAGCTATGTGATCATGAGTTTCTTAATTTTTGAACGCCATTCCCCATATCTTTATTGGAAGAATAACACCTTCTTTTTAAGTTTCCAGTGGACTTGAGTTTGAGTGAACTCCGGGAATTGGTAATGGACAGGGAGGCCTGGCGTGCTGCAATTCATGGGGTCGCAAAGAGTTGGACATGACTGAGCGACTGAACTGAACTGAACTGAGCCTTAGAAAAAATATATGCAATTGCCATGGTAGATTGTATGGAAATGGTGGTTATATTACATTATCTTGTTATTAGCTACAATAAAAAGCAGCCTGAGCTGTCTCATTCCTTGAAAGCATGTTTCAAAAGTCACCTTCTCTGTAGAGCTCTGCAGGCTCTGGGCAAGCATAATTCTTTCTTCCTTGTGCTCCCATAGAACTTATTTTTGAATCTGTTTCAGCGCCACATGCTGCCATTTATCTCTTTACATTTTGCTTCTCTACTGTTTCTTTATTCACTTTTACATCAATACTATCAGAGAGCCTGGCAATAAATTTTGAAAGAACAAGTTTAAAAATATTTCCATTTCCTGTACTGGTTCTTTCAGTATAATTTGTATTAAACTGCAGTCTCTAAAACCTCAACCCTTTTGTTTATACTAAAATTATGTGTTATGTACATGTATCTGCCAAAACCTTGATTTTTCAATGCTGGGCGCATTCTTTAAGATCAACCTGCTATGCTTGTGTGTTTTGTATGGGATGTCAGTTGATCCTGCCCAGTAATAGTGAAAGTAAAATCTAAATTCTAAACCCAAACCACCAGCAGAACTTTACCCTGCATTCTCTGCCCACCCTCTGCACATCTGCTCAGCAGACCTCTTCTGAGCTTTGTGGGAAGGATCCTGAACTAACAGGAAACTTGGTTGTTTTTAAGTTTCAGCTGTTAACATTGTTGCAACCATTAGCACTTTCTGAGTTAATAGCTGGAAGACAAAACCCATCTTTAGCTACAGTTTTTAAATTCTTGACTGTATGCCAATAAAAATGCTCAGACAAGAGAAACCTTCCCTAGAAAATGTCCTGTGAGCAGGAAGTTGCCCAAGAGGTAATGTGGTCAAATGTGGTCTTGATCCTAAAATGGCAGTAGAATTATGCCAGAGGCAAGGGTAGAGTTGCTGAGGACTTAAAATAGGATTCTAGAAAAGTTTGGGTCAAATTCTTCTAAAATCATAATTTAGACATCTCCCTCAAAACACATGCATGTGTATACGCATGCAAACACAATAGGTTAAGTGTTTGGTCCCACTAACTTGTGAGATATTCTTTGGAAAGACTGGAGAATGAGCCCTTACAAAGGACATGCTAATGTGCTAAGTACTAGCTTTATATTAATATTTCTGTGTATTATATCATTTAGTTGCTGTCCCCAGCTAGGAGGCAGTGTTATTTTCTCTTATTGATAGAGAGGCAGATTGTAATCAAGTAACTAGCCCAAGGCCACATATTAACTAGCCAAAGGCCATATGGCCAATGAGTGGAAGTGTTAGGATCTGGACCCAGGTGGAGCTAATTTCAGAGTTCTCCGGCTTAACCGCTATTCAATTACATGGGAAAGGAATATGTATTTTTAAGACTCCATCAAGTATCTTCAGTAAGGTTTATGTTGTACTTTTTCAATACTTTTTGAAATTGCATTAATTCGTGCTTTTCCCAGTAGCATACTCATATCCTAAATGTGCCTTCCTGGGGTGATTTTACAGCTTGCTCTTTAATTGAGAAGCGTTTTATGATTGAAAACAAACTTAATGAAAGAGCATGAAGTGTCTGTGGTTCTGAGCTTAGGCAATAGAAAATATACCAGGCAGCCTCATTCTTGGAATTTTAATTTTTATACAGACAATGATAAATAGCTTTCACATGATGATATGTAGTATAAGTTTTAAGTAAAAATGGGTTTGATAGGAGTGACTTTTTTGGTATCCAAATGTAACTGCTATAACTGCACTACTAAATAATATTTGCTTGCTACTACTTTTTAATCATATACATATAGCCACTGATCTAAGAACTTTACCTGTATTAACTCATTAATTAAATCCACAAATGACTGGCTCTAGCCGTGAAATAAATTATTCTAAAGATAATGAAACACTGTTAAGAGGGCTAGAACTTTCTTATTTATTAAACAAACTACATTAGGATTTACCTTCTAAGGCCAGGACTAAACATTTTTACACTTTTCTTTACACCATACCATATTATGCATGTAGAATGTACCCTAGAACATCTCAGATCACACTTTAACATCAACTTGCTTCAAATTTCAGTGACATCAGCCCTGACAAAGCACCTGATTTCAGGCCTGAAGAATTGCTTCTTTCCTCTGACTAAAATGCTGCTCTTCTCTGTCTTTCTGAGGCATGAATATCCATGGCTCAAGACACCTTATCTGGGTAGTGAAATTGCAGATGCTCTTGTTACATAAACATGACTCTGTCTTTGGAAAAGTATCATGGATGGTCTTTGTTCNCAGTGACATCAGCCCTGACAAAGCACCTGATTTCAGGCCTGAAGAATTGCTTCTTTCCTCTGACTAAAATGCTGCTCTTCTCTGTCTTTCTGAGGCATGAATATCCATGGCTCAAGACACCTTATCTGGGTAGTGAAATTGCAGATGCTCTTGTTACATAAACATGACTCTGTCTTTGGAAAAGTATCATGGATGGTCTTTGTTCACTCAGAAAATGCTACAGTCATGCCTGGATGCTGTCTTCTTAAAGCTGCCACCTATACTGACACAAGGTACATTTTCTTGAGACTTTTTGGAGTTCATTTATTAATTTCCTAAATTTACTCACATTGTTTACCTCTCTAGACAAAGAAACAAGAAAGCCTGGTTTGCCTTCTCAGTAACAGTGGTAAGATCTTTGGTGATTATGTTTATTGCTAGTAATATTTATCCTCCCTAGATTTCAGGAAGTAATGGATATAGTCACCAACATATAATCAAAGATGCAGGGAGGCATTCTTTGCTGTTATCTATGGGAAACATGTCTAGAGTGGGGCAGACCAGTCAGGCAGTTTCTTCCCAAAGCACCTGTGTCTTCCACCATCCATTGCCAGTGAGATAAAGCCTTTCCTGTACTGAGGCATTTCCAAGTAGCATTTTATAGAATTACCCTTTGAGTACCCTGAGAAATAGAGGTCTTTGGGGCCATTGGGAGAACACTCTATTGGGGAGCCATGGGGAACACTCTTCCTCTTGAGGATTCACAGTGAATATTAACATGCTAAGGGCTCTGAAAAGTCCTGCTCTAAAAANAAATGGCGATCCAGTATTCTTACCTGCAGAATCCAATTGACAGAGGAGCGTGGCAGGCTGCAGTCCATAGGACTGCAAAAGAGTTAGACATGACTGAGCAACCTACACGTTCCATGCACTTGAAGGGACAGCACAGAATAATTTACCAATGACCGACAGGAGACAACTGTCCATGCATCTATAATATTTCTGCACATCTTGTGAGTAAGACACTGACTGCCCTTTCTTCCAGACAAGATGTTCAAAGACATTTGTATAGTGAACAGCTTTGACAGTAGTGATAATGCCTCCCTCTGGAACAAAGGGCAAGCACAGTGACTGCTCAGTATAATAATATTATAATGTCTTTCTCCAGAGCAAAGGACAGGCAGACACACTCATTATAAAGAGTTCACACTACCTAAGATCATGGCTCCTCTTCTACAACACAACCTGTTGTTAGTATGTTGAAGCTCAGGGAATAGACACACAGAAAATGCTGATATTCTGGCTACAGCTATTGCTGTAAGAAATGAACTTTTCCCCATCTCTGATCCAGGTGTTTAATGTCTTCTACTAGCATCCAAGAAACTGGGGCAGGCGGACTTTTTTTAGCTTGCAAATAATAACGTCTCCAGCCTTTTACAGTCCTTGACAGTAACTGGCTTTTTCCTCCCTATGAATTGAACATGGGTGGAATAATTCATGACCTTAGGTGGTCTCCCTCCCTGTTATTGTGAACACACTTTCCTATGAATGCTTCTTTAGGCCTGTTATAACATTTAGAGCTGTCCATCCCTGTTTCTGAGAACATTCAATAGAGGGTTGATAGAAATGATCTGCTCCGATTGAAGTGAAACCTCGCTCAGTTGTGTCCGACTCTTTGCCACCCCATGGACTGTAGCCTACCAGGCTCCTCCATCCACGGAATTTCTTACAGCAATAGCTGAAGCCAGAATATTAGCATTTTCTGTGCTCTGATTATGGGCTAAATAACAGCATGTTAACATTTCATTAGAATGACTATAAAATATCTTATGTTCTATCTTGTTATTTTAAAGGAATTCAAAAATTAATCCTCAGTGCAAAGAAATTTACCATATTACAATAAAGAACAGATATGTGAATGTGTGTGTGTGTGTGTGTGTACTTCTGAGTTAACTTCACTAATTTCTTCCAAGTGAAGTGAAGTTGCTCAGTCGTGTCTGACTCTTTGCAACCCCATGAACTGTAGCCTACTAGGCTTCTCAGTCCATGGGATTTTCCAGGCAAGAGTACAGGAGTGGGTTGCCATTCCCTTCTCCAGGGGATCTTCCCAACCCAGGGATTGAACCCAGGTCTCCTGCACTGTAGGCAGACGCTTTTCCCTCTGGGCCACCAGAGAAGCCCAATATCTTCCAAAAGTAGTGTAAATAAAGGAAAACTCTGGAGTTTGGATAGATAAATTGCTTCACGTGGCCAAAGGGAGGATCATTTTACAATAACATGAAAACAACAGTGATCACATTTAAGAATGAAAACATCCAGATTTCTTGAATGTCAACGATATTCTTCAGCTTATAAGATACTCCTGACAACAACAGTCTATTTACATCTAATCTGATGTCACTTCTTCATGTTGATTTCATTGACTAAACCAGAACTCAAACTTATGTATTCTATAATAATGCTTTTGATCAGTTTCTTTGAAACGAATGTTTTCTGATCAAAAGGGTTTCAGGGACTTTAGAATATAACAGTAATTGATTTGTGAGCAACCTAGTCTGGAATTTTAAAGAGGATGTCTGATAATTTGCTACAGTGATTTGAATGCTACAAATAGGGTACTATCAATAAATTAACATTTGTTGAGTGCTCTCAGCCAGGCAGGGCTTAAAGCATTTTACATTTACTGTTTCATTTAATCCATGTGACAACAGTATGAGGTAGGTACTATCACTGTCCCCATTTCACAGACAGGGAACTTGAAGGCACAGGTAAGTAATGTGTCTTGCCCCAGGACATGTGTACTCAGTTGTTTCTGACTCTTTGTAGCCCCATGGACTGTAGCCCACCAGCGTCCTACGCCCATGGAATTCTCCAAGCAAGAGTACTGGAGTGGGTTGCCATTTCACTCCCCAGGGAGTCTTCCTGACCCAGGGCTTGAAACCATGTCTCTTGGCGTCTCCTGCATTAGCAGGTGAATTCTTTACCTCTAGTGTCACCTGGGAAAGTGGCAGAACCAGAAATGGAATCAAGGTACCTGACGCCAAAGCCTGAACTNAGTACTGGAGTGGGTTGCCATTTCACTCCCCAGGGAGTCTTCCTGACCCAGGGCTTGAAACCATGTCTCTTGGCGTCTCCTGCATTAGCAGGTGAATTCTTTACCTCTAGTGTCACCTGGGAAAGTGGCAGAACCAGAAATGGAATCAAGGTACCTGACGCCAAAGCCTGAACTCTCACTTCACTCTTGTATCCTTTTCTGCCTTATAACATCAGAATTTTTTAAACTTCTAGAAAATGTGGTGTTTTTTTTTTCTGGACTACTTAAGGGAAACAAACATCAATTTCCTTGTTTCTTTGTAGCTTTAGATTATCTTCCCAGATATAATGTTTGATTCTTCATCTCTCTATAATGAATAAATTTCAGGACCATTTAAGGATGAATCACGTCCATCATCAGCCCACAGTGACTGAGAAGGGAGATAATGTGTGGCACATTTTGAGTAGGGAGATACTCCAGTTAAGCCACTTTGAAATGTTCCATTTCAATGCATGTCAAACTCCTGACACAAGATGCATTTGAAAAGTATTTTAATAATCTAAAGCAAATATACAATAGATGTTGCATGTTTGTCTTACAGTCTGTATCCAGTGAAGGTGGTAAAAGTAACAATAGTTTTTAAAGTTACCAGTTCTTTACTTGGGCAAGCTTTAATTTTTCATCAGGAGTGGTATTACCAGCCCACAAGTCACCCACAGTTGCCACAGTCCCCAGATGGGCACATTGTGACTGTATATAGGCTAACAATCACATCACATCACAGTGCTTTTCTTCAAATCAGATTGGAGACTTATCCGAGCGAATCTCCCCAAAGAGCATGGAGGTGGGCAATAGTAGGGGACTTCTGAGTGCTTTAAGGAGAAAGGAATTTTAAACATTTTGGCTGGCTACTTAGAATGATGAGATCATTTAATGCACAGCATTTATAGATTTCTGGCCAGTCGCTAAAATTCCAAAACTATTTCTGAAAATTAGTGATAGGAAAGTTTCCTACCCTCTGCAATGTTAGATCTGCTCAGTATCTGATTAATGAAGACAAATGGTACAGCACAGATTTCAGTTGCAAGTACAAGATGCACTTCTGCTCCCCTGCCACCATTTTCACAAGAAAATACAGGAGTCATCATGGGCTTTGCTGAACGACTTTTGTGGAGATTGGTCGGTATTTTTCTTTTTCTGTCAAGGACTGGAAGAAGCTGCTGCTTCTCAAATCTGGAGTGAATCTAGAGGTCTAAGAGAAGTGAGTTGATGGTTCACAAACCTCCTTGGGAACTTCCCAGGTGTGATCTGAAACTGAAGCCCATACCCAGAAGTCAGGGAGAGAAGGAACAAAGAAGCAGACCACTCCAGATTGGTAGGTGGCAGGCTTTATAAGGGGATTTTCTATAAGGCTTATATTGGACAGATGCAGGACAAGTAGATTTCTGCATCTGGCCACCAGAATCTTGAAAATCTATATGCAGTCCTCAACTAGGTTCGGTTGCATGCAATCTAGTCTCATCACCAGATTATTATCTCAAGGCTTCATCCTTGGAACAGCTTTTTTTTTTTTTTTTTTTCCTTTTGGCTGTACTTAGTGGTATGTGGAACCTTAGTTCCCCCAACCAGGGATCGAGCCTGCACTTCTGCAGTGGAAGCATGGGGTCTTAACCGCTGGACCTCCAGGGAAGTCCTCTTGGGTCAGCTTCTGGGAGTGGGGGAAGCAAACAGAACACATATTACAAGGACAGGAGAGGAGGTGGGGTACCTCCAGCTGCTTGGGTCCAGTTTGCAGGTCAGACCAGTTGTCATGTCTTTTCGATGACCTCCCCCAGCATAAGTAGGGTTCCATTTTCTGATTTCTGCAAGGCCTCAAATAGCTGGGCAGAAGTGGTATGATTCCTTAATGAAAAGGGTTTGGATTTATCTGCATTNGTGGGGTACCTCCAGCTGCTTGGGTCCAGTTTGCAGGTCAGACCAGTTGTCATGTTCTTTCGATGACCTCCCCCAACATAAGTAGGGTTCCATCTTCTGATTTCTGCAAGGCCTCAAATAGCTGGGCAGAAGTGGTATAATTCCTTAATGGAAAGGGTTTGGATTTATCTGCATGTTAGCCTGCATTCCATGTTTTTCTAATATGATAACTGAATGCCCAGGGACCCAATTTTTGTCCAAATCACCTTCATAAGTGTTGCTGTCATTTTCCCTGAGGGGCACTCTCACCCCATTGGCACATGCCCTCATTGGCTTTGTGACTGCTACCACTTTGACTTTGTGCAGGTCTTCACACTACCTTCTGCTTTCTCTCATTTTATTTTCTCATCTCTCTACTCTTTTCCAAATTCCATCAGTCTTTAACTGTCCTGTCTAAATTCTCTCTCCATCAAGTTTTTTTTAAAAAAAACACTCTCTTTTTTATAAATGCTTAGAGTAATGAATCTTTAGCTGTGTGAAATTGGATAAGTTGCCTAACCTCTGAGCTTCAGTTTCTCCATAGTTTAATGGGGATAAATTATAGTATTAATATCTACTTTACAGTGTGACTGTGATGCTTAGATTAGCACAATGCCTGACACATTGTAAACATGCAGTAAATGTTTTTATTAGTATTCAACAGCTAATTACATCATCTTTTTTGACACTTTAGATTTTTTTCTGTTTCCCACCTAGTTGAGGTTCAAAAACTACTTGTTCACTTAATTATTTTAATATAATGTCAAAGAAGTCTTTTCTCCAAATATTTTTAAGCATATTGACAAACATGAAGAGTTGCCAGTTGCCAATTTTCTTAAAAGTCAATGTCTAATAGCTTATATATAATTTAAAAAATTTAAAGTAAACATTAGGACTGCAAGGAGATCAAACTAGTCAATCTTAAAGGAGATCAACCCTGAATATTCATTGGAAGGGCTGATGCTAAAAGCTCTAACACTTTGCCAACCTGAAATGAAGAGCCAACTCACTGGAAAAGATCCTCATGATGGGAAAGACTGAGGGCAAAAGGAGAAGGAGGAGGCAGAGGATGAGATGGTTAGATAGCATCACCGACTCAATGGACATGAATTTGAGCAAAATCAGGGAGATAGTAAAGGACAGGGGAGCCTGGTGTGCTGCAGTCCATGCAGTCTCAAAGAGCTGGACATGACTTAGCAAATGAAAAATAACAACAAAATTAATGCTTATTGCCTGAGCAAACTATATATAATTTTTATGATTTCACTTCTATTTCTATACATTAAAATAATCATTTCTCTTTGCTCCTAAATTTAAATCTGTTAATTTGAAAAATTCCTATCTAAAATATGTCATATTCCAGAACTTCTACAGATATGAATAATTCACTATTTTAATAATTAGTGTGAGAAAAACATACACACAGAATTCAGAAATATTACTTTTATTGTTTACTGAAATCTGTGTACAGGAAGAAATAGCTAGTTTTTAATGCAACAATATTACAGGTTCTCTTTTATACGTGATTTATTCAGGGATGCATCATGAATCTTTGATCTAAAGGAGAGAAAGGATCTTGAACTTAGAAGTGAAGAAATTTCAAAAGGCTGCTTGAAAGATGAAAACTGACAATATTCATTTTAAAACAGAAATAAGCCTTTCATTTGAAGACAAGGGGAGTCCCCATTTTTTGTTCAGAAGAATGAATGGGAATATGGTATTAATGATGAGGACAGGGTTCCTGAAATTTATTCAAGCGGTAAAGCATTAATGTTATGCCCAAGTTGCGAAATCTCCCAATGACCACCAGGGAGCTGATATCCGATGCAAAAGCAAGAGAGTCTTTATTACCAAGCTCGAGCTGGGGCTCCCACCGTTACCGACCGACCGACGCAGTGGCTATAGGGAGGAGCCTCGAACTCTAGGTTTCATTGCTTATATAGGGTATTCTCGTGTGAAAAATTCGAGAAACAGGAGTTTCCGGGATGGGAGACGTCTAATTGGTTACCTTCTGTGGAAGGATTAGGTGTTGGGTTCTAATTGGTTTTCATTTCCCGGGCTGCCCACGGGTTCTGATTGGTTCCCATTTCCCGGGCTTAATTCGAATTTCCCGGGCAGGTCATAAGTCCTGAATGTAATGGCTCCCAGATGTGGTGGGGTGAGGTCAGGGGATTTCCAAAGTCTCTTTCCTTAGAACTCTAAAATGGAGTCTTTTTTAACAAAACGGGGTGGCTTAGGTTCTTCATTAAGATCTCTAATGTTAGTTGAATTTTTCAGTGTTTAGAATACAAAATTCTGTTAATCACAGAGGAGCCACTTTGTCAATATTACTTGGATATCTTTAGAAGGTAGTTTAACTCTTCAAGTAGTTCTGATTTCTCAGTTCATTGGGTAGTCTCTTATAATGGAAAAAAAACTTTAAATGGTCGGTTGAAAGCTTCCTTCAAAATCTCTCTCAACGCCTCCCTTTGCATTTCCACTTCTGCTCCCCTAGTTTAGCTCTCACCACTTTGTGGCTACACACCAGCCACTGCCTCTCTCTCAGTCCCCCATTTTAGCTTCAGCCAGACCACCCTCCACATAGTTGCCCAATTTATTGTTTAGCACGTATTGTGAATGGCTGGCCATGGTCATTTCTCAATACGTGATGACTTCAAGTTATTTCAAATATCTCTCCACTGCCCCAAGGAAAAAGTTTAAACTCAAACCCCTGATCGTTTGTAAATATTAAGGGACTGTGATATAATGAAGAATATATCTGATGTTTGTCCATTCCTGGAACAAAGGTCCTAAAACCTTTGGAATCTCCTGAATGATGAAGTGTCTTTGTTAAGTTAAAGAGTTGACTCACCTGGGCCTCTTGATAGTTTCAGGATGAGGGATGGACATCAGCAGGAACAGCCATGTGATTAGAGTGTTGGAGCCTTAGGCCAGCCTGACCTCTGGGATTGAGGTACTTGGAGACTGAGTTCAATTATGAAGCCATTGAGTTAATCAATTGTGCCTATGTGATGGGGTCGCACAGAGTCAGACACAACTGATGCGACTTACCAGCAGCAGCAGCAATGAAACCCCAGTAAAAACCCTGGACACTGGGGCTCAGTGGAGCTTCCTGGTTAATGAACTCCTAGAAGTGCCTGGAGAGTAACATGCCCTGACTCCATGAGGGGAGGGCACTGAAGCTCTGGCTTCTCTCGGGACCTCATTTCATGCATCTCATTTGGCTGCTCTTGGTTGTATCCAATAAAGTTGTAAGTCTAGTACTTCAGCTCTGTAAGTCATTCTCGTGAATTTTTCAAGTCGTTATATTGTTTATTGTGCTCATGCTCAGTCATGTCTGACTCTTTGCAACCTCATGGACCGTAGCCTGCCAGGCTCCTCTGTCCATGGGAATTTTTAGGCAAGAATACTGGAGTGGGTAGCCGTTTCCTTCCCCAGGGATCAAAGCTACATCTCTTGTGTCACCTGCGTTGCAGTTGGATTCTTGACCCACTGAGCCATTGGGAAAGTCTGGAACCTCCAAATTTGTAGCTAGTTGGGCAGAAGAGTGGGTGGTCTGGGGACCTCCCAAGACTCATGTCTAGCACCTGAAGTGAAGACAGTCATGTGAAGGACTTCGCCTTTAACCTGTGGAGCCTGTGTCAACTCTGGGTAGTCAGTGTTAGAACTGGGGTAGGGGTAGAAACAGATCTGGCAGTATTGAGAAGCTATTACGGGAAATCTGCAGGAATAGATCAAGTCACCAGAGCATGATTTGTATAGCAGAGCTGTGATGGAAAGACTGATTTACTGAAAGCCTCCCCAGGACCACAAAATGATAATACTGCATGTGTCCTCTAATCTTGATTACGTGGTACCTGTAAGGATGGCCTCATGGTAAGGAATCATGTCTGTGAGTCATTTAAAGACAAGAGTTAAAATATTTTGACTAGCCTAGGGGAAGGCACTTGGAATGCATTGTGATCTACGGTCTTAATTCCACAAGGACCTACCAGTGGTTTATTTTGGCAGAAGATGACACACTGTCCTTTTCTACTTAGTGTCTCTGAGAAACATTCTACCTAGGCAAGACAACCAAGCCTGGCTGCTGTGTTGCCAGTGGGATAATATGTATAAGGATTTGGAATCCTCTGTACTATCTGCATCGCCAGTAGTAATTCTGAGAAGAATTGTACTGCTAGTGCTGGTAATAATGGTTATGGGAGGAGTGAGGGGATTGCCTATTTATTGCTCATCAAGCTATTTGTTTCCAATTTTGGCAATAAAACATAGCAACAGGGGGAAAGAAGAGAGAAGCCACAGGCACTGAGCACCTATTGCCTACCAGGCTCAGTATGAGTGTTTTTACTTAAGTTAGTTAGTTTGATTCTGGTAACCTCACTGAGGAAGAGGTATTGTCATCACTACTTTAGAGATACTCAATCTATGCCTCTGAGTTCCTTGAGGTCTTCCAGATATAAGTTAGTAAGCTGTCTGGATCCAAATTTAAAACTCTACTTTCAACTTTACTGCTGCGTTTCCAGCTTTGGGCCTCACCCTGGCATGCCTGAATTGCATTAGGGTTAGGAAAGCATATTAAAAAAGTTATTTTTTTTTTTCACCCTGAGCTTGCCTGATGGTTGAGGGAGAGTGGTGGTATGGTTTGATCAACACTGAACTTTAAGCTACGGCTTTCCAGGTTGGCTCAATGGTAAGGAACCCACCTGTGAATACTTCCTGATCTGTGGGTCGAGAAGATCCTTTGGAGAAAGACATGGCAACCCACTGCAGTTTTCTTGCATGGAAAATCCCATGGATAGAGGAACCTGGCAGACTAAAGTCCATGGGGTCACAAAGAGTTGGATACGATTTATAAGGTGAGCACCTGAGCCAGTTTTCCCAAAGAAGATAAAAGATTGCCACTGGCAAGACAACACTGAAATCTTTTTGCAGCCTTTTCTCTGAACATTCTCTCCTTTAGGCAAATTGGTGCTATTTCTGGGGCAGGCAGGAGCAAGCAGTCATCACAGCCTTCTAGAGACATCCTTGGTGTAGCTGCCCAGGGCCCCCTTGCTGTTTTGAGACCACTCCTCCCTCTTCCCCAAATTACCACTGCCTACTTGTGAGTAGCCAGCAGTGAGTCTGCAAACAAGAGTCCTGGAGGGGGCATGCCCTGGTCCACCAGAAGACCTGCTAGCAGGCTCAACACTTGCCGAAACCATACTGGAAGGATGAGGCCAGAGGCTCGGCACTGTTCAGTGTCTATTTGTCATTAGTAAGAGGCCCTTCCTGTGTGGTTGGCCTAGGATCCAGCACTGAAGGGCCCGGAGTAGGGTGTCCGGTCCCCTGGAGGCAGGAGGCTCATAGGAGTTGGATAAGACACACTGGTCTTCATGGTGTCACTTGGCTGCCAGCAGGGTGGGCCACCTAGGACTACACCCCCCACCCCTTGTCCAAAATGCTGAACAGACTGGAGGGAAACTTAGGAGGCAGAGTGCAGCCACTCCGAGACAGCACCTCGAGTTGAACTTCCTCCCTCCCTCCCAGTTTCCTAAGGTTTTGGAGCAGTTGATTTCCCATGGAAACAAGCAGAAATCTGTTTTAATCATCGGGCATTTTTAGTTTCCTAATTTGTATGGGAACCTGGAGATACTGACATATGGTACATTCATCGTCCCGGAAAGCTACAGCTGAAAGAAAAATAGTTAAAGCCCGTCTTAAAACTGGAACACTTCTTCATATGCCTTCAAATGACTTTCCTTAATCAGAGTCTGTCAACAGTGCTGCCAAAAGACTTGGTTCTGTTTCAGCTCAGCCCTTCTAGCAGGATTTGCATTTGAGCCTTGGTGAGTGCCTCCCCCACAGTGCCTCCCCCCAGCCAGCCAGCTCTTATGGTTGGATGGGGAGTACCCCCTCTCAGCTGCTAAACCAGATTTTTTAAAATATAATTTTATGTATTTAATTTTTGGCTGTGCAGGGTCTTCGTTGCTGCTGGGTTTTCCTCTAGTTGTGGCCAGCAGGGGCAGCTCTCTTGTGGTGCATGGGCTTCTCATGGTGGTGGCTTGTCTTGTTGGCAGAGCATGGGCTCTCCGGCACGTGGGCTTCACTGGCTGTGACTCATGGGCTTCGTTGCTCCACGGCACGTGGGATCTTCCTGGATCAGGGATTGAACCTGTGTCTCCTGCATTGGCAGGCAAATTCTTTCCCACTGAGTCACCAGGGAAGCCCCGAACAAGGCTGAGAGAGTGCAGTGAGCTCTGGATGAGTTCTAATCCTGAACCTTGCACACACTAGTCCTGTGATCTTGGGTTAAAAGTGAGCTTCTCTCTGCTTCATTATCCTCCTCTGAGGATTTCATTCAATCATTTAACAAATATTCATGGAATATATACTTTGTGGCAGGTATTGTTCTAAGAACTGGGAAGATAGCAGTGAATAAAATAGGATCTCCACCTTTGTGGAGTTTAGATTCTCTTGGAGAGATATAAACACTAAAACAAATGAGTAGAAGGTAANGGCCAGCAGGGGCAGCTCTCTTGTGGTGCATGGGCTTCTCATGGTGGTGGCTTGTCTTGTTGGCAGAGCACGGGCTCTCGGGCACGTGGGCTTCACTGGCTGTGACTCATGAGCTTCGTTGCTCCACGGCACGTGGGATCTTCCTGGATCAGGGATTGAACCTGTGTCTCCTGCACTGGCAGGCAGATTCTTTGCCACTGAGTCACCAGGGAAGCCCCGAACAAGGTTGAGAGAGTGCAGTGAGCTCTAGATGAGTTCTAATCCTGAACCTTGCATACACTAGTCCTGTGATCTTGGGTTAAAAGTGAGCTTCTCTCTCCTTCATTATCCTCCTCTGAGGATTTCATTCAATCATTTAACAAATATTCATGGAATATCTACTTTGTGGCAGGTATTGTTCTAAGAACTGGGAAGATAGCAGTGAATAAAATAGGGTCTCCACCTTTGTGGAGTTTAGATTCTCTTGGAGAGATATAAACACTAAAGCAAATGAGTAGAAGGTAANATCCTCCTCTGAGGATTTCATTCAATCATTTAACAAATATTCATGGAATATCTACTTTGTGGCAGGTATTGTTCTAAGAACTGGGAAGATAGCAGTGAATAAAATAGGGTCTCCACCTTTGTGGAGTTTAGATTCTCTTGGAGAGATATAAACACTAAAGCAAATGAGTAGAAGGTAAAATATGCTGGTGATAAAGGTTATGGAGCAAAATAAAGCAGGGGAAGGGAGTAATTGGGATGGGCAATTACAAATTTAAAATATGTGGGTCATGGAAGAGCTCACTGGAAAGGAGGCAGCTGAGGAAAGGCCTGAAGGAGGTGTGAGAATGAGCCACATGGATATCCGGTATCTGAGGAAGAGCATTTGGGTGGAGGCCTTGAAATGGGAGATTACCTGCTGTTGTTGAGGAATAGCAAGAAGTCCAGTCCTGCCCCTCCACCTCCCCAAGCCCCCAGTGCTTTGTTAGAGCAGCTCAAATAGACTACAGTTCTGGTGGGAGGATAAAGCAGTTCTGGTAGCAGAAGGAAGGGATTCTCCTCTCTTGTTTTGTGTTTTTGTGAGCCTGGCATGTGACTGCAGAAACATGGTGTCAGTCAGGCTCAGATATTGCTTGTTCTTTTGCTTTATATAGCAAGCAGTTATGCAGTTGCTATTCCCGTTCATGTTGAAAATAGGATCTCAAACTGTCTTTATGGCATAACCACTGGGAACAGCACACTGCCCTGCAAGTCCCCTGCTTCACCTGTTCTCAGCGCCCGCAGGTAGAAACACAGCCCAATCAGGGCCACCAAGGAAGATCCAGACACAAAGCTTTTGCTTGTGCGGGTGGTCATCCTAATAGCTACACCTTAAAATATTATCTTTCTCGGATTTTATGTTAAAAATTTCTATGATGGGGGAGTTCCCTAGTCGTTCAGTGGTTAGGACACCAAACTTCCACTGCAGGGGACATGGGTTCCAGTCCTGGCTGGGGAACTAAGATCCTGCAAGCCATATGGCAGGGCCAAAAAAAAAAAAAAAAAAGGTCTGTAATCGAAAAGCGTAAAATGCTGGAGGAGGAGGAGTGGCGCAAAAAATTTATGGCAGGAGACCTTCTAGGAAGATCTAGGAAATGGCATACATAGGAAATAAAAACAAGGAAATCTATCTTGAAAAACATAGGACTTTTTAAAGTTACAGAATAAATGGAACCTTAACATATTTCAGCTTATAAAAATGACTTCCTGTACTTTTGCTGACTTGCACTTGACTCTAAGATATTAATGTTGGTATTTAGTGAGAATGAATACTTATAAGAAATTCTGTTCTAAGCACTTAAATATATTAATTCATTTAATCCTTATAATAGTCCAATGCCCCTTGTCATAACCTACAACAGGTTTGACCTATAAAAACAAATAAAAATACCAGAATAAAATGCTGGTTACCAGAGGACTATTGGTAGGGGTATAAGACCGATAGTGTTTAAGGGTACCAACTTGTAATGAGTAATTATAAGTAACTGAGATCTAATGTACAGTACAATATAGATGATAATACTATAAGCATGTAATGCGATAAATATCACCTTAAATTTATACAATGTTACCTGTCAAACTTATCCAGTAAAAAAGAAACTTTGAAAAATCTTTAGTAGGTTTGAATCTCAGCTCTGTCACTTGCTAATTAGGAAACTCTGTGAGACTCAACTTTCTACTATGTAAAATATGAGTAATAATGACTCAGTTCACAAGAATGTTGTGAAAATTAACTTGGTGTAGTGTGTGAAATATGCACACAACAGTGCATGACACAGTGAGCTCTCCATTAACATTCCTCCTATTACTGGTGACAAATGGTTTCTTTGTACACCTTGAGGTGGGAGGTTATAGATGTTCTACAGCAAAGAGGCCACAGAATTAAAATCTCTTCTTATAGCCTTCAATAGGCTATTATTAGACAGTAGTTTTCAGCTTCAAAAACCACAATTTCCCCTATCCATATATTAGAAAGTTTTGGAGTTTATGCTAACCTCCAGGGCATTGGAGAACTCTTTCTAGAATATCCAAATCAAGAACATATTCCCATATCACTGACATTTTTAAAGCAATTTAAAAATAGTTATTACATGCACATGATGCAAAATTAAAAGAAAATACAGAAAGATATGCAGAGAAAAGGGTCTACAGTGTTACCTTTTGTGTGTATATATCCGCCAGAGATATTGTGAAATATCCAAGCTTATACACTCTCTCTTTCAAATATTCACTCAACATATATATTTAATGAAGTCTATTGTTTTTACTGAGATACAGTATTGATAAGTATTTCCCTGAGCACAGTAGCTGCTGACTTTGTTGGTGATCATCTCACCAAAAGCCCTGGAGAGGTATCAATAATCAGGTAAAAGAAGCAAGCAGGGATAATCCAAGAGCTCCAGGAAGGAGGGTGAAGCTGGTGGGTGACACTGGCTGGCAGATGTGGCTCTCAGGATCTTAAATGTACTGTCTTACTGGCTTTTCCCAACCAGGTAGTCGCTCCCATTTTACATATGAGCGAATGGAGGTGTGGAAAGGTTAAATGACTTGACCAAGGTAACACAGAAAGTCTAGGTGGCAGCCTTCAAACTTAAGTTTGGCTGGTTTTAAAGCCTTAAGACCAAGGACTTCCACCCTGTGGGCAGGACAGATGGATCAGGCTCCCAGGAAAGTAGGAGGAGCTGGATTGCCAGTTGTTTTAAATGTGGTGGGGGTGGGGATGGGGAGGAGGTGAAATATGAAAAACCTAACAATTATAAGAGAAAAACAACACACGATAGGTGGAGACCATAGTCAGTTGACCCTTTTCTGCCTCAGCATCTCTTCAGACGTGTGAACATTAAATGCTCACAGAGATCAGCACTAACTCACACACCTAATGTGTAATGGTGATGTTTCGTTGGGGAAGACAGATGGTTAAGCCTCAGTGCTCCCTTAGTCTGTCCCAGAACCCTTACTTCAGAGGCTGAATGGAAATCAGTTATCATCACTTGAGCAATAATCAAGACTTTTGTCAATGAAAACTTCTGGAAAAAAAAAAATTAGATGGTAGTGGGGTTGTCTTAGTCTGTTTGGACTGCTGTCACAGAATAGCACAGATTGGGTGGCTTAAAAAGCAGCCATGACTTTCTCAAAGTTCCAGAGGCTGGAAGTCCAAGGTCAACATTCAGTTCTTGATGAGGGCCCTCTTCCTGGCTTGTAGACAGATGAATTAAGATGGGGAGGGGAGGATACAAAATTAATACACAGAAATCACTTGCATTCCTATGTACCAACAATGAAAAATCACAAAGAGAAATTAAGGAATCAATCCCATTCACTATTGCAACANACATTCAGTTCTTGATGAGGGCCCTCTTCCTGGCTTGTAGACAGATGAATTAAGATGGGGAGGGGAGGATACAAAATTAATACACAGAAATCACTTGCATTCCTATGTACCAACAATGAAAAATCACAAAGAGAAATTAAGGAATCAATCCCATTCACTATTGCAACAAAAAAGAATAAAATATCTAGGAATAAATCTACCTAAGGAGACAAAAGAATAGTATACAGAAAATTATAAGATACTGATAAAAGAAATCAAAGCTGACATAAACAGATGGAGAGGTATTCCATGCTCCTGGGTAGGAAGACTCAATATTGTGAAAATGCCTATCCTACAAAATGTAATCAATCTACAGATTCAATGTGATCCCTATCAAATTACCAGTGATACTTTTTAGAGAACTAGACCAAAAAATTTCAAAATTCATATGGAAACACAAAAGACCCTGAATAGCCAAAGCAGTGTTGAGAAAGAAGAATGGAGCTGGTCCTTCATTCTTCAGGAAGGACATTCTCCTGAAGGACATCCTTCAGGAAGTCAACCTTCCTAACTTCAGATTGTACTCCAAAGCTACAGTCATGACAGTATGGTACTGGCATAAAAACAGAAATATAGACCAATGGAACAAGATAGAAAGCCCTGAAACCTTATTTTTTACAAAAGAGACAAGAATACACAATGGGGCAAAGACAGCCTCTTCAATAAATGGTGCTGGGAAAACTGGACAGCTACATGTAAAAGAATGAAATTAGAACACTTCCTAACACCATACACAAAGATAAGCTCAAAATGTATTCAAAATGTAAGACCAGAAACTATAAAATTCTTAGAGAAAAATATAGGCAGAATTTTTGACTCAAAGCAAGATCCTCTATGACCCACTGCCTAGAGTACTAGAAATAAAAACAAAAGTAAGCAAGTGGGACCTGATTAAACTTAAAGCTTTTGCACAGCAAAGGAAACTATAAGGAAGGTGAAAAGACAGCCCTCAGAATGGGAGAAAATAATAGCAAATGAAACAACTGACACAGGATTAATTTCCAAAATATACAAGCAGCTCATACAACTCAATACCAGAAAAATAACCCAATCAAAAAGTGGGAAAAAGACCTCAACAGACGTTTCTTCAAAGAAGACATACAGATGGCTAACAAGCAAATGAAAAGATGCTCAACATTTCTCACTATTAGAGACATGCAAATCAAAACTATAATGAGATATCACCTCACACCAGTCAGAATGGCCCTTATCAAAAAGTCTACAAGCAATAAATGCTGGAGAGGGTGTGGAGAAAAGGGATGAACGCTCTTGCACTATTGGTGGGAATATAAATTGATACAGCCACTATGGAAGATGACATGGAGATTTTTTTAAAAACTAGGAATAAAACCACCATATGACCCAGATATCCCACTCCTAGGCATACACCTTCAGGAAACTAAAATTGAAAAAGACAAACATACCCGAGTGTTCATTGCAGGAATATTTACAATAGCTAGAACATGGAAGCAACCTAGATGTCCATTGACAGATGAATAGATAAAGAAGTTGTGGTACAGATACACAATGGAATATTACTTAGCCACATAAAGGAACACATTTGAGTCAGTTCTAATGAGGTGGATGAACATAAAGCCTATTATACAGAGTGAAGTCAGAAAGAGAAAGATAAATGTCGTATATTAATGCATATATATGGAATCTAGAAAGATGGTACCAAAGAATTTATTTGCAGGGCAGCAATGGAGAAACCAGAGAAGGCAATGGCAACCCACTCCAGTACTCTTGCCTGGACAATCCCATGGACGGAGGAGCCTGGTAGGCTGCAGTTCATGGGATCACTAAAAGTCAGACACAACTAAACGTCTTCACTTTCATTTTTCACTTGCATGCATTGAAGAAGGAAATGGCAACCCACTCCAGTGTTCTTGTCTGGAGAATCCCAGGGATGGGGGAGCTTGGTGGGCTGCTGTCTATGGGGTCGCACAAAGTCAGACATGACTGAAGCGACTTAGTAGCAGCAGCAGCAATGGAGAAACAAAGAAAACAGACTTATGGACATGGGGAAAGGGAAGGAGAGGGTGAGATGTATGGAGAGAGTAACATGGAAACTTACATTACCATATATAAAATAGATAGCCAATGGGAATTTGCTGTATGTCACTGGGAACTCAAACAGGGGCTCTGTATCAACCTAGAGGAGTGAGATGGAAGGGAGATGGGAGGGAGCTTCAAGAGGAGGGGATATATGTATACTTATGGCTGATTCATGTTGAGGTTTGACAGGAAACAACACAATTCTGTAAAGCAATTACACATCAAGTAAAAAATTAATTAAAAAAGAGAGAGAGAGATGGGGAGTGGGAGAGAAGAGAGAGCTCCGTGCTCTCTCTTCTTATAAGGACACCGATCCTATCCTATAGGCTTCACCCTCATGACCTCACCTAAAGCTAATTATTGCCCAAGGCCCCACCTTCTAACATGATCACATTGGGAGTTAGGGTTTCAACATATACATTTTGGGGAGACATTTACATTCAGCTCCTAATATTAACGATGACAAAATAATGCTAATGCTAAACACTTAGAGTTTGACAGTTGGCAAATATATTTCACATAAACCAGCTCATTTACACCTCACAAGTCAGTTTTGATACCAAACGGTGCTACGGGGGCTCCTGGACACAAAGCCTTTCTATGTCCCCCATTTCTTTGACTATAGGGAATAACTTTTATTCAGCCTCCATGGCCTTCCTGAGTCCTAGTGGGCAGATTCAAGGTGTTGTTAATTAGGGAAGGGAGGGTAGTCGAGACTAGGGATAAACAGTCAAGAGAAACAAGGTCTTGTTTCCCCATCAACGGATACACACAACAATGTCTGAGCTGTTTTGCAGTTACTGAAACCCCTCCAGGTGGAAGAAGTTACAATTAACCGTGGTATGCTGCCCACAAGCATGTAGACCTCAGACCAATTGAAACCTGAAGGTTGACGAGGCAGACTCCCCCTTACCTCACCATCAACACATCAGAAGAGCGTCCACAAGCTGATCACAAGTCCTCTTTGAAGCATGACTATAAAACTTCTCACTGTCCTTTCCATGTGGGGGATACATAGTTTTCTGAGGCAGGCACCTGCTGTATTCCCTTTTGCCTGGCAAAGTAATAAAACTATCCTTTTCTACTTCACTCTTGTCTCTGAGATTTGATTTGGCACCCGTGTGCAGAAAAGTTGAGCTTTTGGCAACAGTTTTTATATTCTTCTTTTATGGTGAGGAAGCTGAGTTGAGGAGGATTCAGTAATTTCCCCAAGGCCACACAACTAGTAAACGGCAGTGGCAGGGTGCAAATTCAGGTCTAATTCCAAATCCCGTGTTCTTTCAGCTGCCTGAGAAATCAGCCCAATCTGCCCCGAGGATTAACAACAGCGACAATGAAGTAGGAAAAACAACTGATGTATATTTAGTGCCCGACTAAGTGTCACTCAGGCTTCCCTGGTGGTTCAGATGGTAAAGAGTCCGCCTGCAATACAGGAGAACTGGTTTGATTCCCTAGGTTGGGAAGATCTCCTGGAGAAGGGAATGGCTACCCACTCCAGTTTTCATTCCTGGGATATCCCATGGACAGAGGAGCCTGGTGGGCTACAGTCCACAGGGTTGCGAAGAGTCAGACATGACTAACACACACACACACACACACACACACACACACAGACACACACACACACACGTCATTTTCTTTGATAACGTTATCTCCCAGGGCAGGTACAGTTATTCTATTTTACATCCCTGAGAAAATCTAGAATTATCAGGATTGAGTCACTTTCCAGGAGCACACAGCTACTACATGACAGAAAAAGTATTTGAACCAGATCTGGTTGAACCTAAAGATTATGTTCTTATTAAATGCTCTGCACTAGTGGCCTTTGAAATGCTCTTTGAAAAACAATATGTAAGAGGCAAATATTCTGTTAGACATATTTATGGAGATTTTAGTCAGAAATGGCTTTTTTGCCCTTTAACGGCATTAGAGTCCTACAATGCACTCTATTGAAAGTCCTATTTTTTAGGCACTGCAGATGGAGGACAGATGTTTCTTTATGCTCTGAAAGGTCCACTCTATGTCACTGACCATAATGAGATTGTATCTTGTTCTGAATGTTTCAGAAAAATGGCATCGGACAGATCACTCCAAGTGAAAGCCAAATCAAAGGAGGGACTGCATAGATTTGATGAAAACAACAACAGGATGTTAGTCAGTGGTTTGGGCAGAAACTTTTCACTGTGAAGTTCATCCTGAACCACACAGACATTTTCAGAGGCGCTCTACCCTAAGATTCAGCCTGAAGACGGAGAAATGCCTTTATGTCCGATGGAGACTTATGGGATGGGGTGGGGGGAGGTGTCACAGGTCAGAGCAGTGCAATGCTGAACTTTCTTTCACTATGATACAGAATTACAGGTAGAATAAAGGCCCTACGGCGGTAGAGAGCAAGTGCAAGCTTTGCTGTGACTTGAGTATGACTATTTAGATAAACAGATGATTTCTGTGAATTCAAGTCATGCTTTAGTGCCTGAGCATACTTTAACTGCCATTTGGGAAGAATGACTAGACCTTTAAGATAATACTTAAGATCACATTTCACAGCCTTTGTTGTGTTTTGGAGTCTCGGTTGCAACCTGTGAAAGGTTTTCAGGGCCAGGACACAAGTACACTTATGTTTTGACCACAACTGATCCCCAGATTAGGAAACCATTTGCATTCCAGAGAGAATCGGAGCCTGACACTGCCTTTATAGTCACATACCTCAATGTTCCTCCTTTTACTGCAGAGGAAACTGAAGTAGGCATAGTCAGGGTTAGCGACATGCTGGAGTCACTTAACAAGCTAGGAGAATGTTCCCTGAAGACCTAAAGGATGTTAGTTCAAGATGGTGTTCGCAGATTTGGTTGCGTTTCTGCATAGTATCTAAGAATACAAACTTTGAAATCAGATTTGGATTCTAAGCCAGATTTGTTTACCAGCGACATGAGGTTTTACAGAAACATTTAACATTCTCAAGCTTCAGTTCTCTCATCTGGATGAGCATAAGATTTTCATACCATAACCTCATCATTCCCATTATACCCTCAAAGTCTGCACCCAAAGTTCTACTTCCTCATGTTGTTCACGTGCCCACAAGCCTTTGAAGGCTTATCGTAGTCACAGTCTGTCCACAAAAAGTACCCACGAGCAGTTTCTGGCATGTGTACTTCTCCTTGGGCTTTCTGGTTGACCCTTGCGTCCTGCGATGAGGTTTGCCAATGCCTAAACTTCTGCTTTTCATTTATTCTGTCCCTACAATGTGCTAGGCACTCTACTAGGTGAAGGGAAAAGAAAGATTAACAAGATTTGGTTTCTGTTGTCAGTTAAGTGAGGAAACCTATAAATAACTTCACTACATTTTTATAAAGTTTAAGGATAAAAGCACTGAACTGAAACTTGAGGGAAGGAAGGTGGTCAGAGACAGAATATTTTGTCTTAATCTTGAAAAATGAATGCAGGTTTGAGAAGCTGATCGCTAGGTAGATAAAGAGGTAGGGAGACAGATGAGTTGCTCAGTTGTGTCCCACTGNGAAATGCCTTTATGTCCGATGGAGACTTATGGGATGGGGTGGGGGGAGGTGTCACAGGTCAGAGCAGTGCAATGCTGAACTTTCTTTCACTATGATACAGAATTACAGGTAGAATAAAGGCCCTACGGCGGTAGAGAGCAAGTGCAAGCTTTGCTGTGACTTGAGTATGACTATTTAGATAAACAGATGATTTCTGTGAATTCAAGTCATGCTTTAGTGCCTGAGCATACTTTAACTGCCATTTGGGAAGAATGACTAGACCTTTAAGATAATACTTAAGATCACATTTCACAGCCTTTGTTGTGTTTTGGAGTCTCGGTTGCAACCTGTGAAAGGTTTTCAGGGCCAGGACACAAGTACACTTATGTTTTGACCACAACTGATCCCCAGATTAGGAAACCATTTGCATTCCAGAGAGAATCGGAGCCTGACACTGCCTTTATAGTCACATACCTCAATGTTCCTCCTTTTACTGCAGAGGAAACTGAAGTAGGCATAGTCAGGGTTAGCGACATGCTGGAGTCACTTAACAAGCTAGGAGAATGTTCCCTGAAGACCTAAAGGATGTTAGTTCAAGATGGTGTTCGCAGATTTGGTTGCGTTTCTGCATAGTATCTAAGAATACAAACTTTGAAATCAGATTTGGATTCTAAGCCAGATTTGTTTACCAGCGACATGAGGTTTTACAGAAACATTTAACATTCTCAAGCTTCAGTTCTCTCATCTGGATGAGCATAAGATTTTCATACCATAACCTCATCATTCCCATTATACCCTCAAAGTCTGCACCCAAAGTTCTACTTCCTCATGTTGTTCACGTGCCCACAAGCCTTCGAAGGCTTATCGTAGTCACAGTCTGTCCACAAAAAGTACCCACGAGCAGTTTCTGGCATGTGTACTTCTCCTTGGGCTTTCTGGTTGACCCTTGCGTCCTGCGATGAGGTTTGCCAATGCCTAAACTTCTGCTTTTCATTTATTCTGTCCCTACAATGTGCTAGGCACTCTACTAGGTGAAGGGAAAAGAAAGATTAACAAGATTTGGTTTCTGTTGTCAGTTAAGTGAGGAAACCTATAAATAACTTCACTACATTTTTATAAAGTTTAAGGATAAAAGCACTGAACTGAAACTTGAGGGAAGGAAGGTGGTCAGAGACAGAATATTTTGTCTTAATCTTGAAAAATGAATGCAGGTTTGAGAAGCTGATCGCTAGGTAGATAAAGAGGTAGGGAGATAGATGAGTTGCTCAGTTGTGTCCCACTGTTTGCCACCCCATGGACTGCAGCACGCCAGGCTTCCCTGTCCATCACCAACTCCCAGAGCTTGCTCAAACTCATGTCAGTCAAGTTGGTGATGCCATTGAACCATCTCATCCTCTGTCATCCCCTTCTTCTGGCTTCAATCTTTCCCAGCATCAGAGTCTTTTCCAATGAGTCAGTTCTTCTCATCAGGTGGCCAAAGTACTGGAGTTTCAGCTTCGACATCAGTCCTTCTAACAAATATTCAGGACTGATTTCCTTTAGGATTGACTGGTTTGATCTCCTTGCAGTCCAAGAGACTCTCAAGAGTCTTCAACAGCACAGTTAAAAAGCATCAGTTCTTTGGTGCTTAGCTTTCTTTATAGTCCAACTCTCACATCCATACATGACAACTGGAAAAACCATAGCTTTGACTCTATGGACCTTTGTTGGCAAAGTAATGACTCTGCTTTTTAATATGCTGTCTAGGTTTGTCATAGCTTTACTTCCAAGGAGCAAGCGTCTTTTAATTTCATGGCTGCAGTCACCATCTGGAGTGATTTTGGAGCCCAAGAAAATAAAGTCTCTCACTGTTTCCATTGTTTCCCCATCTATTTGCCATGAAGTGATGGGACTGGATGCCATGATATTAGTTTTCTGAATGTTGATTTTAAGCCAACTTTTTCACTCTCCTCTTTCACTTTCATCTAGAGGCTCTTTTGTTCCTCTTTGCTTTCTGTCATAAGGGTTGTGTCATCTGCATATCTGAGGTTGTTGATATTTCTCCCAGCAATCTTGATTCCAGCTTGTGCTTCATCTGGCCTGGCATTTTGCATGGTGTATTCTGCATATAAGTTAAATAAGCAGGGTGACGATATACAGCCTTGATGTACTCCTTTCCTGATTTGGAACCAGTACATTGTTCCATGTCCAGTTCTACCTGTTGCTTCTTGACCTGCCCACAGATTTCTCAAGGGGCAGGTAAGGTGGTCTGATAGTCCCATCTCTTTAAATAGTAGGTAGATGATAGATAATCTCCCAAATTTATATTGAAGGAAGGGGCCTCTGAATGAGAGCACAGGGTGGGCAAAGGCATAGAGGTTTGGGAAGGCCTGGCCCAGTGGACTGCCATGCCGTTCTCTGCCATTCCTGTGGTGGGCCTATAGGAATGCATGTGGGAAGTCCAGCACTGCCCTGAGGGTTTGGGTGCTGGCCAGAAGCAAAGCACTGGGGTCAGGTCACAGTGCTGCTTTGTTAAATCTCATGGTGTACTATAAGGCAAGAATATGAACATTGCCAGTGAGTCACATGCAAATGACTGAGTCTCTTTCTCAAGGTACTGAGGTGGGCGGTTGGAGGAGGCGGCTCCTGTCATTCTGGGTGACAGAGTGAAAAGTCAGCATGGTGACATTTCTGCTGCTAATGTCATTCCAGTCATATGGAGTCGGATTTCATTTTCTCAACCACCTTCTCTATATAGCTACAAGAGACAAGACTTCTTCCTTTAATCACACAGTCTGACTGAGGAAGAACAGACAAGTGTGACTGTGGTACATGGTCTCAGAGAAGGCTCTGCCTGCCCTGTTCACAGCAGTGCCCTCTGTGGTGGTGGGTACATGCTTGGTACCAACAGGGAACCCTTCTGCCTTCCGTTGCATCGCAATATGGTTACCTGATTGATTCCTGATATCAGGTAACTGATACCCTCCTGGTTACCTGATTGCTCCCAGGGAGATGTGGGTGCTGTCCAGGGCATGACTGGTTTTCTCAGCCATCTCTTGGCTGTCTGTCCTCTTCATATAAGCAGAGAGAAAAGAGGGAGGAAAGAAAGGGGCCGTGTGCTCCTAATGGATCAGGTTCTCTGTTTTCTGGTCTGACGTACTTTTCTCTTTCAGAGGAGAACATCCCCTCCATGTGTAGGCCAGTCCGATTGGCAGACATTCACGGAGAATCTTAAAGCCCCGTGCTGACGCTTCAGGCAGCCATGGGTGCTGTCCACACCAGATTTACAGTCTAATCAGAAACACAGACAGTAAACAAGTAGTAGTTACCAAGGGGATGGCTACCTCAAAGTGGAGCGCCAGTCACCATGAGAACGCACAACAGGGGAGCCTGAATGCGGACCTGGTCAGGCAGCTGCTTTGCTGGGGAAGTGGCCACTAAACCCAAGAAATGGAAGGACTCAAGTTAGACAAATGGAACATGAAATACATGTGTAAAGATAAAAATGAGAAAGAGTACATTTTAAAAGATTTTCTACCATCTGTCTTTGGGAGAAAAACTCATGACCACTAACATGTAGTGAACACTAACAGGGGTTGAACATGATGCTAAGCATTGCACTTAATCTCCTGGAATCCTCCTGAGACCAAGGGAGGTCTGTTTTCATGAGGCTATTTGTCTTGTCCTTGTTGACCCCACTGTATTGTCACTACCTAAGGTAGTCCCTGTGTGGGAGCAGGCAATAAATATTTGTAGGATAGAATCTACACTTTACAGATGAGGAAACTGAGGCTCAGAGAGGTAAGGTTACCCAGATCTCACTGGTAGAGATAAGACTCCAACCCAGGGTGCAGCCGGCTGACAGCCCAGCACTCAGGCAAGGGGCTTGCTTTCTTCTCTTCTAAACACATCAGAGTTCACATCTAGGCCTGTACCAGTCTTCAGCTGGGTACCAGGGTACAAACTAGGTGCACAACACACAGCTCCAGGGCTGCCAATCGCAGGTCAGATCAGCTGGATGAGTCTGCCCTTGGCGCTGGCACCCTGCCGGGGCTGTACCCTTAAAGCAGTGAGGAGCTGACACCTCTCAGCGCACCCAAGCCTGGAAGCGTATCTCTGCAGCTGGAGCCTGTTAGCTGATGGAACACGTAGGCCCAGAGCCCCATGAAACAGAAACCAAAGAACTGAAAACTTGGAGGCAGCAGTTGGTCTCAGGTTAGACTCTGGGCTGGACATCAGTGGTGATGGATCAGCCTTGGATTTCATGCTTTGGTGTTGAAAGCCCATGAGGGTCAAGTACCTCCCAGGTCACCTTTTTACCTGTGCCACCCGAGGTCTTTTCTCCTTACAGGGAACTGTAACCTGAGATGACATAGGAGCTCCTGGGAATGCGCCTATCTGCCCTGCCCTCCATGGCTCCTTTTCACCGCACATCTGGTTCTCTTGATGGGAGGCTTGGCAGAACAACCCTTTAAAACCATCCCAGCCTCCCTCACCTGCTGTTAGGCAGTAGGTTCTTAAGTGAATAAAAGACTTGTTCACATGCCATAAAAATGAGTCATTTATAGAGCTAAAATTTAAATGTATGACACGCTCGAGCTCTTAGGAAAATTGCTCAATAACAACCCTGATCAACACTTCCCACTTACTGAGCATCTTATGTAGATCAGAATACTGGAGTTGGAAGGCACCCTAGGGAACACCTAAGCTCACCCTTTCATTAGGCTCTATTAGATGGGGACCCTAGCACACAGGCACCCACATATCACACTGGAAATGGCAGTTGCAAGGACCAATGCCAAATCCTAAAAGTCACAAGGATCCCACATTCTCTCCCACTACGAGCTGGCCCCTGGCATCCTCAGCCTGTCCAAACTCCCAAGCCACAGCTCATGCCAAGAAGGGGATTCCCTGTAGCCACTCTGGCCAGGGGCTCAGCTGGGGCCCCTGCTGATTATCTGAGGCAGCACCTGAGCCATTTGGCTCATTTTCAATCTTGGAAAAAAACATCTCAGTGGGTACTTTTTCTAAGCTGGGGGAATTAGACTCATCATCAGAAAGAAAAAGGGAGGCAGGTCAATTTCTTTCATCTAGAAGACTATAAAAGTGGCTAATGTGATGTTGCAAAGTCACTTGGTAAGCCATCTTCTGTTCCTGAGCTGAGCTCGGTGGCTGGGGTGGAAGGTCATCTGGGAGCTGCAGTTCCACTGTGTGAAGGGCCTTGGAGGTGGTTGATCGGGCAGCTCACAGTGGGTCTGATATGCCCTTGTCTTGAAGGGCAGGTGTTCTGAAGAAACCAAGGGGAAATGCCAAGTGAACCAAGGCTTCAAGGAGTGGGTTCTTAGAGCCTGAGGTGAGGCTTTCTCCATGTTTAGGAGTATGTGCAGCCAAGAGCCAGGGAGGGACACATCACCAGCTTGGGGTGAGGAACACACCTCCTTATCCAGAGCACAGCAGGAACTCAATAAGGACAGCATCACCTACCCCTCCTCTGCACTCTCCAAAAGTCCACCTCAGCAGAACGAATTTAGAATCAATTTAGCCTCAACTGTGATTGATAGTCATTTTGCAAGTCTAAAATGTCTGCCAGCATCTTTGTATAATAAACCAAGATTCTCAGGGAGTTAAACTGTAACAGCAATTCTGTATTAAACCCAAACTGACTGGGAGCCCCATGGGCATCTTGAAGCAAGAACCAAAAGATATTGACAACTCTTTTTTCAACAGGATAAGGTCTTCTTCATCCATCATCTCCCACAGGGTCTGAAACTCAGAATGGCACTCTGTGCCTCTGATGGGAGCACATGTGCTCATAGTTTAGGTTAGGACATTGAAAGAAAAACTGTGCAGTTTCAAAAATAACCACAAGTTTAAAATTACATTAGTCGTTTGGATGAAATTGTTGTATTTATACTAAAGGGTGTTTGAAGCGATGTGTTTGTATATATGGATATATCTGTGTGGATATCAATCCTTTCCCAGCATGTCTGCACAGTCTAAAGGACAGAATACTGGAGCAGATGCTAAAATCCTAGGCTGTTCTCACACCACCGTCACTTGCTTGTCACATGATCTTGGCAGTGTGCACTATACAAAAAGCAGTGCTTTGGTGCTAGAGTCTCCAGTTCAAAACCTGGGTCTGTCACATACTAGCTATATAATCTAACATGTCACCTCACGTCATTTAACCCGTCCTGGATTGACTTCTCTTTTCTATAAATGGAGACCGTGCCTATCTTAACACATTTTAAACTCATTTATAAAGTCTATGGCCATTGAACTCAAAAGTTCTCAATAATGATTAATTATTGATGGCTCCTTTCAGAGCCTAGCTGATAAGTGAAGTGGGGATAGGAGCCTCAAGTGCTTTGGGCCCAGCACTGCACTTTGCACAGAAAGTGTTATTATCAGATTACAGGACATAGCTAAAATGAATGCAGCTTGTAAGAGAAGGCACAGGACTTGCAGTTTGGGAGGAAGTTTGGGTGCTAGTCTTGGGTCTTCCACTGGGCTTTGGTTTTAGACTAGCGGAGCTTCCCAAGTGGCACTAGTGGCAAAGAACCTGCCTGCCAATGCAGGAGGTGGGTTTGATCCCAGGGACAGGAAGATCCCCTGGAGGAGGAATGGCAACCCATTCCAGTATTCTTGCTTGGAGAATCTCATGGATAAAGGAGCCTGGTGGCTACAGTCCTTAGGATTGCAGAGTTGGACATGACTGAAATGACTTAAGCACAGCACACTCCAACCTTTTTGGCACCAGGGACTGGTTTCATGGAAGACAATTTTCCCATGAATCAGAAGGATGCAAGCAATGGGGAGTGATTGTAAATACAGTGAAGCTGCACTCACTTGCCCACCACTCACATCCTGCTGGGTAGTCTGGTTCCTAACATGCCACAGATGGGTACTGGTTCATGGCCTGGGGGTTGGAGACCCCTATTATAGAATCCTGTGCTCCTGAGAAGAGCACAAACAGAGGGGTATGCAGAGTTCGGTGCCACCTCTCTCAGGCAGTGGGCTTGTGATCTTAGACAAGTCACCTAGGTTTTCTTCGTCTAAAAAGTCTCCATGGTTTCTTCTGCTGGAAAGTTCTGTGATTCTAGGAGAGGATGGGGGAAATAGTATGGACAGGAAGTGACTCATTGGCTCAGGAGATGTCAAACTAAGATAGATATGGAACAGGAGGAAGCAACAGGCTTAAAGCTACCAAGAGGAGACCAGTGAACTCTGAAAAGCAGAGCATGACCTGTGTGTCTTCAAATATTCAGGTGGGTGAGAGGGTGAAGTGCTCATCCTGGGTGCTGTTTACCTAAATCTCTGTAGAGAGAGCTTTGCAGACCTACTGTAAGTTAAACTGGATTCCTCTTCTGAACAGTCACAAGATGTTGGGGGAAATTCTCAGTTTTAAGTTTGCTTTCTTATCTGTGAATTGGGACTAACACACCAAATCAGGTTGCTGGATGGACTGAGACAGCACACATGAAGAACCTACTAGGGTACTTGGCCAGTTGCAGGAGGTGCGTGCTCAGTCGCGTCCAGCTCTTTGTCATCCGTGGGTTGTAGCCTGCCAGGCTTCTGTCCATGGAATTTTCCAGGCAGTAATACTGGAGCAGGTTGCCATTTCCTCCTCCAGGGGATCTTCCCGACCCAGGGGTTGAATCTGTGTCTCCTGCATTGGCAGGAGAATTCTTGACCACTGCTGCCACCTGGGAATCCACAGAAGGTAAATGATGTTATTGGTGTATCCCAATGTGATGTTTCTTCCAAGGTGGCAGACTCCAAGCTGTAGGAGCAGGGATGAAATGATTAGATTCTCTTTCCTCAGTTTGAAGCCATTAATGAGGTCTATAATATATTGTTCTGCCCAGGAATCACCAGGCCAGTGAATTTCCCTCAGGCCTCAGAATGCAGATTGAATCAATGCTTTTTCACTTGGCTCCTTCTTCTTCTGGACTTCCTTTTTTACAGAGCAGTTATCCAAGACTGGTTCAGTCTATTATTAAAAGGGTGACAGAACCGCTCTTTTCTCTAACCCAAAATGACCTGTGGAGTTTTTTTTTAGGACATGCCATACAAGCATGTTAAGACATATACGACAAGGCTGTGAGTCCTAACGCAGTTTAAGGAAAGACTAGAGGGAAACCCCCTTCAGATGGGTGGCATTTGGTCCCCCCAGTGTTCCAACATTTGCCTCGGTACTAACTTACAAAGAACACCAAATATTATTGGAATAATTGATAATAGGTCAGGACCAATTAACTTGGGTTTTCATATGCAGTTCGTTAGGTTACCAGCCTAAGGACTGCAAATTGGTCCTACTTCCATCCAGCACAGTGAATAAGTCTATCATTTGGAATCTGAAATTGTGACAGGAAACCACTTTGTAGGAAGGGAGAATCCTGATAACTGAAAGACATTTCTTTTTCAAATGCATCCTATTTTACTCAGCATGTTATACTCAATGTTCCAAATCTATTACTCCTCTTCTGGTAAACCTACAACCTGAGGAACCCGGGAAACCATCCTGTCCCTAGTATAATCCCATTTGCCTCCAGTTCCTAGGGTTGCAAGCACAAGGAGCCAGCTGGACAGTGTGATTTCAAAGCCATTTATTTTGACGACTACAAAGTAAAACATCTCCCTTGAAATGATGGGTATTTAATACTCTCAAAGTTGGGATTTAGTAAAGGGTGATTTAGGTAAGCTTGGAGTATGTGGTTAAGATAATGCTAAATGGTCCAGTCAGAGACAGAGATACTGAAGGGTGTAGCACCTGAAATCTGGGAAGGGAAAGAGTTGGGTCAAAAGAGAAGGATGCTCTGGGAGGAAAAAAGAGAGGGGAGACCCAGCAGCTGATAGGCCTGTTTGTGAGGCCTGGGAGAAGAGACTGTCTGTTGGGGTGTTTGATAAAAATACTATGAGGACTTATTTACACTCTCTCCCCAGTCCCCACCTCTCTCTGCTCAGTCATCTTGAAGCTCTACTTCACTGTTTTGTGAGAGTTTTGCTTTTGGAGAAGGAAATAATTAGCCTATTTAAGCTTCATGGTTTTTACTAGTAGAAAACCAGCTCCCCCATCTTTACCAAATACCTAATAAATGACCATTCAAAGCACGTTTCAAGATTGCTGAATTGTTTCCTGCCCAGGCACCCGACATGTCCTGTCGGATCCTGGTGCTAGGCATTGCATAGGGCTTTCTACGTGCATCTCATCTGAGATGGAGTCTCTGAGATTAAGTGAGGGCCACTGAATTCTAAAGATCTTCCCTCGGAAGGCAGGCAAGGAGAAACTGAATAAAAGGGGAAGAAACAGGAACTAGGCAAGCTTCTATTTGATTTATTCTCTTCTCAGCGGCAGAGGGAGGCAGAGAGCAAAAAAAAAAATGATGTGCCTGAAACCCTACACAAACCAACAACAGGCCTGTATAAAAAGGCACACAAAATGTAAGGTATTTGCTATATAAGAAGTAATCTGAAAAGCTCAGTGGCACACAGGCTGTTCTATAGAAGTACTGGTATTTAGGAGGCAGGACTTAGGACTCTCATCTGGAGTATAATGAGACAACACAGGGTGAAGAGAGACTTATATTTTCCAAAAAAGAGACTACACATGCTGAAAGATGACTTTTTCCTGACCTTTCCTTGGCATATAGATATTTTTCTGTAAATATGGGGCTGAGTTCAAGCTCTGGCTTTGTGCCTTTGGATAAACTGCTTTTCTCTAGATCTCAGAGATGAGAGGGACACCGAAAACAAATTAGGAACTTGAACTTCAGAGAATCCAAACAAGGGGCAGAAACCCAACTATGAGCTGCAGCTCCAAAGCATCAGGCTGTGGCCTCAACAGCATGGCCGCAGCCTCCGGCTGCACAGCCAGGCTCCCTTCAGAGCATGTTTGAAAAGTGATTTGCAAAGTGGAAAGGAGTGAAGAACGCAGAGTCACCCTTGTTGCCATGATTGTGGGGGCTGGTAACTGCCTTGTGGGCTCTTAGGACAGGACTCAGCCAAAGCACCTTGCAGTGATGCCTTAGGTCAGGCACTGGTTTCATCTCCTCCAAATAGTCCCATTCCCAAGGCATTTAGAGGTGAGAGAAAGCCTTGCTTCAAGTACATTTCCAGGGAAAAATAGTGCCATCTAATTTCCTTCATAACCTGCTTCAGTCTATATCAAGTTCTGCCCTCCAGCAGAGAAAAGTTCTTGGTATCTGCTTCCTAATGTGCTCCTGAAACTCCATGTATGTGATTGAGAGAGGGGAAAGTCTTCTATCTCAAAGTTCAAACTATTATGTACCTGGTTTACCAGATAATTCCATCTCTTCTCCCTACCTAAACTTCAACATCTCTTTAGTTTTTGACTTTTTATTTTATCTGGTCCACTAGTCAATGTTAGTGCTAAACTAAAATGGAGAAACAGGAGCCAAGAAGAAGAAAGGGAGAGAGATGGGTTGGTTTGCGAACCAGTCCCAAGGGACAAACACTGCTGGACAGATGAATCAGGAGAGTGACAGATTACATACCCTCCCAGTGTATTCTAGGATCAGTCAAACAGTTTTCAGAGCCTTGCGGCCATTGTAGCATAGTTTAAAAACTTATATTACTGTTATGATAGTCATACCAACATTCCTTGGTGACTCGGTGATAAAGAATCTGCCTGCCAATGCAGAAGCCACAGGAGACGTGGGTTCGATCCTTGGGTCAGAAAGATCCTCTGCAGGAGGAAACGGCAACTCACTCTAGTATTCTTGCCTCGGAAATCCCTTGGACAGAGGAGCTTGGCGGGCTACAGTCCTTGGGGTCGCAAAGAGTCAGACACAACTTAGCAACTGGAAGACAACTACATAAATCTGAAATCTATCATTTGGTGAATAGAACTACACCACTGCACAGGGAACTCTGGGAAGGGGAGGGGCTCACTTCTGGAACTTGGGCACTGATAAATGTATACAGGTAAAATTAGTCCAGTCAACTTCTCCCAACACCACAGCTGTTTTTATTTGCTATTTATTATAAAAATTGGATCTGTATATTACATAAAAGTTATTTTAAAAACAATAAAGTTCACTCAAAAGTACTAAATCTCAGGCAGAGNCCTCAGAATGCAGATTGAATCAATGCTTTTTCACTTGGCTCCTTCTTCTTCTGGACTTCCTTTTTTACAGAGCAGTTATCCAAGACTGGTTCAGTCTATTATTAAAAGGGTGACAGAACCGCTCTTTTCTCTAACCCAAAATGACCTGTGGAGTTTTTTTTTAGGACATGCCATACAAGCATGTTAAGACATATACGACAAGGCTGTGAGTCCTAACGCAGTTTAAGGAAAGACTAGAGGGAAACCCCCTTCAGATGGGTGGCATTTGGTCCCCCCAGTGTTCCAACATTTGCCTCGGTACTAACTTACAAAGAACACCAAATATTATTGGAATAATTGATAATAGGTCAGGACCAATTAACTTGGGTTTTCATATGCAGTTCGTTAGGTTACCAGCCTAAGGACTGCAAATTGGTCCTACTTCCATCCAGCACAGTGAATAAGTCTATCATTTGGAATCTGAAATTGTGACAGGAAACCACTTTGTAGGAAGGGAGAATCCTGATAACTGAAAGACATTTCTTTTTCAAATGCATCCTATTTTACTCAGCATGTTATACTCAATGTTCCAAATCTATTACTCCTCTTCTGGTAAACCTACAACCTGAGGAACCCGGGAAACCATCCTGTCCCTAGTATAATCCCATTTGCCTCCAGTTCCTAGGGTTGCAAGCACAAGGAGCCAGCTGGACAGTGTGATTTCAAAGCCATTTATTTTGACGACTACAAAGTAAAACATCTCCCTTGAAATGATGGGTATTTAATACTCTCAAAGTTGGGATTTAGTAAAGGGTGATTTAGGTAAGCTTGGAGTATGTGGTTAAGATAATGCTAAATGGTCCAGTCAGAGACAGAGATACTGAAGGGTGTAGCACCTGAAATCTGGGAAGGGAAAGAGTTGGGTCAAAAGAGAAGGATGCTCTGGGAGGAAAAAAGAGAGGGGAGACCCAGCAGCTGATAGGCCTGTTTGTGAGGCCTGGGAGAAGAGACTGTCTGTTGGGGTGTTTGATAAAAATACTATGAGGACTTATTTACACTCTCTCCCCAGTCCCCACCTCTCTCTGCTCAGTCATCTTGAAGCTCTACTTCACTGTTTTGTGAGAGTTTTGCTTTTGGAGAAGGAAATAATTAGCCTATTTAAGCTTCATGGTTTTTACTAGTAGAAAACCAGCTCCCCTATCTTTACCAAATACCTAATAAATGACCATTCAAAGCACGTTTCAAGATTGCTGAATTGTTTCCTGCCCAGGCACCCGACATGTCCTGTCGGATCCTGGTGCTAGGCATTGCATAGGGCTTTCTACGTGCATCTCATCTGAGATGGAGTCTCTGAGATTAAGTGAGGGCCACTGAATTCTAAAGATCTTCCCTCGGAAGGCAGGCAAGGAGAAACTGAATAAAAGGGGAAGAAACAGGAACTAGGCAAGCTTCTATTTGATTTATTCTCTTCTCAGCGGCAGAGGGAGGCAGAGAGCAAAAAAAAAAATGATGTGCCTGAAACCCTACACAAACCAACAACAGGCCTGTATAAAAAGGCACACAAAATGTAAGGTATTTGCTATATAAGAAGTAATCTGAAAAGCTCAGTGGCACACAGGCTGTTCTATAGAAGTACTGGTATTTAGGAGGCAGGACTTAGGACTCTCATCTGGAGTATAATGAGACAACACAGGGTGAAGAGAGACTTATATTTTCCAAAAAAGAGACTACACATGCTGAAAGATGACTTTTTCCTGACCTTTCCTTGGCATATAGATATTTTTCTGTAAATATGGGGCTGAGTTCAAGCTCTGGCTTTGTGCCTTTGGATAAACTGCTTTTCTCTAGATCTCAGAGATGAGAGGGACACCGAAAACAAATTAGGAACTTGAACTTCAGAGAATCCAAACAAGGGGCAGAAACCCAACCATGAGCTGCAGCTCCAAAGCATCAGGCTGTGGCCTCAACAGCATGGCCGCAGCCTCCGGCTGCACAGCCAGGCTCCCTTCAGAGCATGTTTGAAAAGTGATTTGCAAAGTGGAAAGGAGTGAAGAACGCAGAGTCACCCTTGTTGCCATGATTGTGGGGGCTGGTAACTGCCTTGTGGGCTCTTAGGACAGGACTCAGCCAAAGCACCTTGCAGTGATGCCTTAGGTCAGGCACTGGTTTCATCTCCTCCAAATAGTCCCATTCCCAAGGCATTTAGAGGTGAGAGAAAGCCTTGCTTCAAGTACATTTCCAGGGAAAAATAGTGCCATCTAATTTCCTTCATAACCTGCTTCAGTCTATATCAAGTTCTGCCCTCCAGCAGAGAAAAGTTCTTGGTATCTGCTTCCTAATGTGCTCCTGAAACTCCATGTATGTGATTGAGAGAGGGGAAAGTCTTCTATCTCAAAGTTCAAACTATTATGTACCTGGTTTACCAGATAATTCCATCTCTTCTCCCTACCTAAACTTCAACATCTCTTTAGTTTTTGACTTTTTATTTTATCTGGTCCACTAGTCAATGTTAGTGCTAAACTAAAATGGAGAAACAGGAGCCAAGAAGAAGAAAGGGAGAGAGATGGGTTGGTTTGCGAACCAGTCCCAAGGGACAAACACTGCTGGACAGATGAATCAGGAGAGTGACAGATTACATACCCTCCCAGTGTATTCTAGGATCAGTCAAACAGTTTTCAGAGCCTTTCGGCCATTGTAGCATAGTTTAAAAACTTATATTACTGTTATGATAGTCATACCAACATTCCTTGGTGACTCGGTGATAAAGAATCTGCCTGCCAATGCAGAAGCCACAGGAGACGTGGGTTCGATCCTTGGGTCAGAAAGATCCTCTGCAGGAGGAAACGGCAACTCACTCTAGTATTCTTGCCTCGGAAATCCCTTGGACAGAGGAGCTTGGCGGGCTACAGTCCTTGGGGTCGCAAAGAGTCAGACACAACTTAGCAACTGGAAGACAACTACATAAATCTGAAATCTATCATTTGGTGAATAGAACTACACCACTGCACAGGGAACTCTGGGAAGGGGAGGGGCTCACTTCTGGAACTTGGGCACTGATAAATGTATACAGGTAAAATTAGTCCAGTCAACTTCTCCCAACACCACAGCTGTTTTTATTTGCTATTTATTATAAAAATTGGATCTGTATATTACATAAAAGTTATTTTAAAAACAATAAAGTTCACTCAAAAGTACTAAATCTCAGGCAGAGGGATTTAACACCAAAATCCAGATTTACATGGTAAACCTGAGGGCCAAAAGCATTCAGCTCACAACAAAATCTTACATTTTCTAACAATTCATTACCAGGAGCAAAAACCAATTATGTACGTTTCAAAATATATGACAAAAACAAAATAACAAATGCTAGCATTCCCTGTGAAGCTAACTACACAAAATGTTTCTTCTCAGAATTGGCCCTTTATTTTGTTGACAGTGAAACATTTGAAGAGCTTGAAAAATATTTAAGCATGAATATTTAGGTTTATACACAATACATATATGTACAAACACAGCCATTCTAATTCTATGCCCCTTTGGATTTTTTAAATTGCATCATCTCGGTTAAGAGATAACATGTAACATGCAGGAGGCATTCCTAATTGTTTTTCTCAGCCGTAGTGTATTATACAAGTCAAATGCAAAGTTTAAATATGAATTCAGTTCAATCGGAAGCCATCTCAACTCAGTACTTTGGCTCTTATATTCTACGCTAATACTTTAGGTTTTGATGGAACTGTTCATATTTTTAAAAAGGTGAAGAAAACGCAGTTCATTACCAAAAGGTACTTAGTAGATAGGTCTCAGTGGATGTAGAAGTGATGGACCAGAGGCAGGAAGAAACCAGTTAAACTAGTTTCTTTTCACTGCTTCAGCTTTCAGATACAGCTGAAGAAATTATTATATCCAGGGCATTTTGCAACAACTATTAGTTTAGGCCATTTCATGTATATAATGTCTTCATAATTGAAACCAGGGTACAAAATAACGCCTCCCCAGACCAGACTTCCTCTTGTTTCTAGAAAGAAATAAACATAGATTCTGATGCAATATACAGTTCCTGAAAACAAAGTGGATTTACAGTTATATTCTCATTCTCTCAGTTATATTGGTATGGATGAAGGATCATTGGATCAGCTCTCAACACTGCAAGGTTGGGTTGAGTAGAACAATTCAATTAGGTATAATTATAGGCTTTGGCTTCCCCCCAAATAAATACATGCTCCAGTAGTATTTCAAGTTCTCTAGCACAAATATATTCTGTTACCATATCAATCTAAGGAGGTGGGTGAGCAGAGAGGGAAAACAAAATAGCTTATGTGGATGGGACGTTACAAGAAAGTGAAGATGGAAAGAGTATTTGATTGAAAATGTAAGGAAATAAAACTAAATCCACAGAATAATTGTTTGATTATTTTAATGGTTTTGAACCCATCAATATTATGCAATATTTTAATTCAACATACAAAATTTAAATCATGAGATACCTGAAGAATGGAAGCAAATATTTCCACTATCAAACAATAATTTTATACAGATAACAGCTCCCCACAGCACATACACTGGAGCTATGCCACAACGATGAAATCTTGGCATCTCTATTTACCCTGTTTAACACAAACGTTTGCTAAGTGACAGTGAAACATGGTGATATCAGGAGAAAACGAAGACAAAGGGTGAAGAATGAAAACACCTTATCTGTGTGCCACAGAGATGGACCTTGATGTACATTAGGGTCAAAACCACTTAGGTTGCTGACCAAGTCTGAGCATTTGGTTTTCTTTTAATAAGTATTCTTGGGCTTCTCTGGTGGCTCTGCTGGTAAAGAATCTGCCTGCAATTGGGAGACCTGGATTTGATCCCTGGGGTGGGAAGATCCCTTAGGGAAGGGAATGGCTACCTGCTTCAGTTTTCTGGCCTGGAGAATTCCATGGACTGTACAGTCCATGGGGCTGGAAAAAGACACAACTTAGTGACTTTCATTTTCATTTTTTTCACTTTAATATTACAGCTAAGAGAATAGAGCACTCCATGATTACAAGTAAGGAATAAAAAAGAATTAATATTTTAGCATTAACCTACAACTACTTGCAACTTTGGAAAAATATTACACATACTCAAAACGAATAAATGTATACATAGGGATGTGCACGCAAGCTAATCATTGTGTATCTGTGTGCGTGTAATATAAATAAAATGCATCTAGTCGAGCATAAGCCGTCAACTTTGTTCTGAATAACATCCATATTTATTTTTTGGAAAATGCACTACACATTCTTGGAAAGCAAGTGTCAACTAGTCTCAAAATTATAACTGAATAAACTTTATTTGCTTCTTTGAAAATCCTCTTCCAAAATGAAGATCTGCTCCAATATTGCATTAAAGTTGGCAAACACCACAGTTCTGCATGTTAAGTGGTGGTCTCAAAGTTCATGGCATCTGTGTTACATCATTCCCAAAGCTACCTAAACACTGGTGTGTAGGACTGAAATAAAAATGTTAACTTGAAAGGAGTTTGCACTAGTAACCAAATTCTTGTGTTTGGAAAGCAGCTTACAAAACTCATTATGATAGTAACTTGCTTCCGGAAATGTAGACAGGTGATAAGGAAGATTTAGCTAGTGCCTTTTGCAGGTGAGCAGAACCTGGTGACTAGCCAGGGGGCGCTGTTGACTGTCAGGGGAATGGTGTGGGCGTGCTCAGCCCCTCAGTCATGTACGACTTTTTACGACCCTATGGACTGTAGCCTGCTAGGCTCCTCTGTCCAAGGGATTCTCCAGGCAAGAATACTGGAGTGGGTTGCCATCTTCTCCTCCAGGGGATCTTCCCAACCCAGGGATTGAACCCATGGCTCCTGTACTGACAGGCGATTCTTTATCACTGTGCCACCTGGGAAACCCCAGGGGAATGGTAGTAAATCTCAAGTTTGTTTTGAAAACTTTTCCTTAACAAAAGGGATATAATTTTTCATACACATTACGAGTAATTATATGACCCCAAATGAACATATTTCCATGTATCATATTCATGTTCCAAACATAAGATAATCTTGTCCAACAGTGGAATTGGTACACATGACAATTCTACTGTGCAACACAGATGGGAAACACTAAAATGACAATGATCTCACATTAAAAAGATTGAAAATAACAAAAAACCTAGATAAAGTCAGAATCTGTTTTCTGAAGTCTAGGAGAAAGTTTCATCAGTTATGCCTGGGTCCCTGAGAGCTTGAATGTTCTGACTAAAGGCAAGTTTTGGTAAGAATTGCATTTTTACATTGTTCTTCCTCATTCAGAATAAACAGCAGTGCTTTAGGCAGCTTTTGGTGTTTTATGTTTTTTATAGCTATTACTCACATTTTATTTGATGTGAACAGTTCTTTTTTTTTGAATGTCAGCTCAAAGCTGTGTGCCAGGTGAGGGAAGCTACATTTGGCCATAATTTAAAAACTCATTTTCATCCTTCCAGAAGGGATAAAGCAAGGGAAAAAAACATATCATACATCACGATTCCATGTTTACAGTACTCTTTACCCATAGTGTTTTCCAGTTCTGTCAAGGTGCAGTTAATAGATTATTTCATAGTTTGAAATGGCATCACAATGCCTAGACACAGAGAAGAACACATCGAAAATGTACATTTCCCCAAAATGAGTCAGTCGGCTTTATTCATTTTACAATATGCATGATAATAGAAAGCCAAACACAAAACTCTTTATTGAAAAAAAAAGAGCAAAATGTATTCCAGAAAAGTTAGACAAAGACATGAGATGAATTTCAGTTAATGAGATCTGTTTCTTTGTGAGCTTTGAGAACCCATATTAAACAATGAATAGAAGGCTGAACGTTTCACATTATAATCCTATCTAGAGATCATGCAGATGGAGAAGAAAGTATTTTGTTTGACTTTTACTTAATTTCTACAGAGTGTCTGCAAATCAGTTTTATAGATGCAAATCTGTACCTCTCCCCTCCATCACAGTTTTTGAAGTAATTAAGAATGGTTACCCGTACAATAGCACAGCAACTAGGGAAGAGAGAGGTAGATGATGTGGCCATCCTCTTGGAAGGAAACCCCCAAATATTTTAGGGCATGAAACACAAGGCTTTTGTTATCCAGAAATAATTAGCTGCAGACTACAAAAACATTCTGGAGCCAAGTGCACACAAACGTGAGACTCGTAAGCAGCCGAAACCATGTATATTAATAGTAAGTTCTTAAAGAAAAGGATGTGTTCTCTGTACCTTACAAAAACCATTCGCACAGATTTTGCATCCAAGATTACACAATAGAAAATATTTAATATAAAAATTAGTAGCAAATAAAAAAGGCTCTGATGATATACAAGAAGAAATTGCAGAGGATACATTAAAATTTCAGGATGGCCCCAGGATGACTTGTCCTAAATACCCTGCTCCTGTTCTGTGCAGAGGCCACACAGGCAGGCACTTTCTCAGGGTTCATCACTGTTGTCAAGAGAAAACTAGATGAAGGAAGACTCAAACAAGCTGGGGCAGGAAGTAACAATTAAGCCAAGGAGGAACTCTGCCAAGCGCAACGTATCCTGCCTAAAAGTATTTAAGAACATAAATCAAAGACAGTGCTGAGTGTACCTCAAGGGAATTTATGTTGATGAGTTTATGGCCTAGGTGATAAATATCAAAACAGGAAGTCAGTTAAAACAAGTATGCAAGTAAGTTATATCTCATCTTCAAAAGATAAAAACTGCAGTGTAGAGATTCAATAATTTCATGGCCCCATTCTACCCTCCAAGTGTACACTTCTCATATCTCCATAAGTTAAAGATCGACTCTTCACAAAACTTTATTTCAGTGTTACTACATTTTACCTGTTTAATTTAGACACTGAGTTGTCTTATTATAATAAGACATTTGGTTATAGTTAGTGATAATTATCCATTGTTCATCTTTATAACTGAGGAAATTTTAGTTCTCATTTAAAGCCCTGGAATGTACTTTAAGAAATTATTCTCTCTTTAGGTCAACATTTATCCAGGCATGTTTGCAAACGTTCTGTTACAGGGGGAGGAAGAGTATTGAGCAAATTCTCCTCGACAATCAGACAGCTCCGTTTTAGGGACTGACACCCTTCCAGTTCAGGAGGAAGTATTTCCAGGTAATTACCGATGAGCTCCAGATGAGTAAGGTTTGACAGCTCACCCACGTGAGGCGACAAGCTCATCAGGCTATTTTTCCCCAAGAGTAAACACTGCAGCTTTTTGCACTGAAACAGCCCATCTGGAAGCATCTCAATCTGTAAAGGGAAACAAAAGAAGCCAGTAAAACTGGTTTTTGAGGGCCGATTATACTACAAGTATTTATTTATACACCTACCTTTCCCCCCAAACATTTCCAGACATTTTAAAGAGGTACATATAACAATGATGATACATTTGAAGTAGATGGGAAACTTACAGGAAAAATAAGGATGTTCTGGAGTCAGGACTGAGGCCACCAAGAACTTCAAAACGCCTGCTGTATATGGGTGGGCAACAGATTAGCTCTAGCAAAGCAATTCTCAACTCTCAAAGGAAACCTATTAGTTATATACTCACTTACAAACCAGTAACTCAGGAGAAGCAAATCAATCTCAACAGTCCTCAAAAAAGAGTTTACTGTGTGAGGTAATGAGCTGTACCCTCAAAAACAAGACACGAGGCTATTTCTTAGGGTTTCACAATATAGACTGAAAACTTCCTTCTGGTTTAAAAAAAAGCTGACAGAAGCAGAGACAAGAAGATGCGATCATATAAACATGTACATTTCATTCTCCTCTACATCACACGCATGAGTATTAACTCTTTTTCTACCTGCTCCTGAGTTTTAAGTCATATGAAACAGAGAAATCATTAGGAATATGATAAATAGCCTGTGACTAGGTCACTGCCTAGAAATGCTCAACCAACTTGCTCCTCTATCTGGTGGGAAGGTTGCATGTGAGTTTCTAGGGGAGCCACAGTCTGTATATGAAATGGGCCTATTGGGGAAAGACACCTATAGAAAGGGTTAGCATACTCAATGTGCTCAGCTCTCATCCTGCCACTGAACTGCAAGTTTGCTCCAGGCCAAGCTGTTCTGCACATACCCCACCCTCTAATGCTTCACAAATTTATACAGGCCTGGACCAGGCAACTCTGCAACTATGAAACAATGCAGGCTCCCTAGTTCAAGAAGTTGCTTTGTTAGATAGAGGGATGAAAGGGGTGCTCCAGAGTTCAACTTGCTCCTCTGATGACCTAGTACAACTCCACTGAGCCAGTTCTCTGCAAGAACTTCCAGAGCCTTCCAGAAATATCTCTTTAAAAATAGAAACATTCCCTATACAGTGTAAAAGATGGTCAGACTGCATTAAAAAAAAAAAGGCTTATTATGTTGGAATCTGCCCCCTCCTCTATCACTCATACATACATTCAGTACTGGATATCCTTGAAAATAAATCTAATGATCACTGCTTCTAAGACTATCATGCAATATAATTCATCATTCTACATCAAAGTACTAGGTGGTATAAGCAAAGGAAAATATCTACCCTTTTATTTCATTCCTTAAGAATGCAGATACAAAACTACAGATATGTCAATTTCAGCATAGATATGGCAGGAAAATGAGAGAAAAAAACATAACCTCATTCTGATCAGACATTATCTACAGCTCAAAAATAGGGTCAGTGACATACAAGTAGAGGGAATGACCAGTCCTATGCAATGAATATGCTCAGGGTTGAGAGTGCCTGCTGGCACAAAAGGAATGACTTAGGCAAACAGGCTGAAAGGAGGGCAGACTTGTCTCACCTGTATTCAGTGGATGCCTGCTGAGAGCCTTGTTTTGCGCCAGGCTCCCAACCAGGTGCTGGAGATAAAATGCTGAGCAAGACAGATGGGTCTTTAAGACCCATGCAGGGTCTCTCCACCTTGGCACTGCGGACATTTGGCGTGGGATAATTCTTTGTGTGTGGGTGCCCGGTACATTCAGCAGCATCCCTGACTTCTACCTGCTAGATGCCAGTGCCAAGGCCCTCTCTAGTTGTGACAATTAAACATGTCTCCAGACAGATGTCTTCTGCAGGGTAAAACTGCCCTCCTTTGACAAGCACTGGTCTACTGGGGAAGAGAAGTATTAAACAATTATGGAAATCATTAGTCTACAGTGGCTGCTATGAAGAAGAGTGCCTTTACCGGGGCTGCATCAAAGAATCCCAATCTCTTCAGTCAAGTTTCCAGACTCCAGCAGGTATCTTGCTTAACTGTACTGATTTTTTTTATTGGGTGAAGACCCTAAGCCATTGTCCTCTCTGGCTGTCAGCACTACCATGTCTCACTCATCTTCTTTCAAATCTCTGAATTTGTGATTTTAGCTTCTTCTCAGCCCCCAGTACAGGTGAGGGATTTCACCAGGCAATGAGAGTGAGCCTCTGGGGTTGGGCCCTCAGTAGTGTCACTGTTGAGAAAGTGCGTGAAAGGCTGTGGACAATGCACACTTCCTGAGCACTAAGTGTACTGAAGCCCTCAGAACATCCAAGGCAGGATGGTTCTTTTCCTATATTCATGGCTGACACTGACACTTAAAATATTTCACTGTTTCCCAGAGGTTGGGACCTCACTTCAGAATTCTTCTCAATGTCAGCTTTCCTATTTTTCTGGCCATTGACACATGCTTTTTCAGAACATGCCAACCTAAATCCATAAAGCCCAATCATTTCAAGAGACAAAGCTGAATATTTCCATATCTAAATGATAATGTCAAAGCCAACATGGAACATGGCCACATAAATTATCTTTAGAGGGGATTTCTACACTCTTCACCTTAGGGCTAAACGTCTGTGAGTTAATAAAATTCATTTAAATGCAGAAAGAGAAATTGAAAGACCGAGGTATAAGTTGGAGTCATTTTTAAGATCTGAGCAAAGTCATTAAATCCTCCTCCTTTCTTGTGCTTCTTGGTCACATCCAACACCATCATAATCCAACTATACTTTGGCACTGGAGAGAGCTGGAGGTTGCCTCTTCCTACCTCATCACCCACACACACCACTGCTTCCCATGGAGCATCATCTGGACTGCTGCATCTGAGCTGCAGGAGAAAGAGCACCGGAGGAGGGGCTGAAGAGAGGTTCCAGCCCAGATCCACCACCGGGAAACTTCGGACCCCAGGCAAATTGCTCTGAGCCTCAGTTTCAGTATCAATAGTCAGGGCAGTGTTTTAGAACAGAGGTTGGCAAAGATTTTCTCAAAAGGAGCAAGAGGGACCTCCCTGGGGGTCCAGTAGTTTAGACTTCACCTTTCAATGCAGTGGAGCTAAGACCTCATATGTCTTTGGGAACTAAGATCTCAAAAACCCAAAACAAAAAAACAGATGCAATATTGTAATGAATTCAATAAAGACTTTAAAATGTCCACATAAAAAAAAAAAAAACCTTAAAAAAATAAAAAGGAGCAAGATAGTAAATATCTTGAAGGTTCTACAGGCCAAATGACAAAACTGAAAATACTATGTAGGTAATTATAATAATAAAAGAAAAAATTTTCATATGTTTCTAAGTGATGTAATGAAAAATATAGTAACAAATATAATTTTTTTGGTAATATAAGCCCACTAGGGAGAACAACAGAATTTATTTATGGACACTAAAATTTGGATTTCCTATAATTTTCAAATATGAGGAAGTATTATTATTTGATTTTCTTCCTCCAATCACTTAAAAATTTAAAAACCATTCTTAGGTCAGGCTGTGAGTAGATTTGGCTCTGAAGCTGTACTTTGCTGACCTCAGGACCAATGATCCACAGTATTCCTTTCATACATGAGTCTCTTTTTAATCTATATTCCTACTTCTAAATCATAACTGATTAAAACTTGCCATGAGGTTCTGTTTCTCAACCTCCTCTTCCAACCCTTGAGTATGCCACAACCAGTGCCTCCTCGGAGGCACCAATTCAGGTTACCTAGCACTGTCAGGCTCAAGCCTTGCCTTAGTTACCTACCACCCAATGACTCAAATATGAACTAGCCTGGCAGAATTCAAGGCACTCTCCATTCGGACCCCCCGTCTAAAGGCTCTCATCTCTTATTACACCTGGGCATGCCAGTGACAATCTTCTGGGCGTGACTTCTATCCTTCCACATTTCCCCAGTCAGTGTTCTCAGAACACTCCTCTCAAGAGTTACCATAAAAAAGAACGCCTTGCTCAAATACATGTGCCAAATGTCACACATCCTATCCTCCTCTTGGAGAAGCACAGTGCATGTTCATATGATAAGGGCTCTGAGCAGTCCTGCCGCAAAAACATGCTAAAAACTGTTTCATAGTTTTTGTGAGAAGACCTATCACTATCCTGTGGAGTAAAGTCTGGAGTGTCCTCTCAGTGAATGTCTGTCATCTGGGGGCTGCCCAACATCTTCAATGTCTGGAGAAGTCTCTACCTTATCCTCATGGGGCTCTTGGTGGGGAGCAGCGCCCACTTCCCATTGGAGGTCTGACAACACCAGATTCTTCTGTTCCAGATCTCCTGCAGCTCGAGTGTGAGCATTAACGAGCATGAGTGTGTGTGTTTGCTCGGTCGTGTCCAACTCTGTGCTACCCCAGGGACCGTAGCCTGCCAGTCTCCTTTGTCCATGGGATTCTCCAGACAAGAATACTGGAGGGGGTTACCATTTCCTTCTCTAAGGGATCTTCCTGACTCAGGAATAAAACCAGTGTCTCCGGCATCTTCTGCACTGGCAGGCAGAGGCTTCACCACTGAGCCACATGGGAAGCCTGTGAGCATTCACGGGCTCTATCAGTTGCTTAGATGTGGGGCTCAAGGCATAAGGCAGAAACCATGAAGAACTGATTTTGTGGGAGAGCAAGGGCCACAGTAACAGCAGCATCGTTTTCAGGGCAGCACTGCTGCTCAGTGCTGATATGGCCAGTGTCAGGGTACCTCTTAATTTTACTTTTGTACTATGATTTTGGCTGCTTTTCTCTTGCTATCTAACTTTGTCTCTGTTTCCCAAGCCTGACTGTGTAGCCTTTACAGCAATGAGACACATGACATCTTTGCAATAAATGTCTTTTCTGCTTAACCCCAGGGGTTAGCATTTGTGGCCTCCATCTTATGAACCTGACACACTGCCCAAGCCTTTAAAAAAGTGTTCTTTCTACAATCTTTACCAACCTCCACTCCAGAGAAAGGAATCAACTCACATTTCTGAGTATAAGCATATCTAAATATTTATGCAGCGGGTTTGATGTTTTATTTTCTAAGTTTTATAAATATTTTGGTCTACCTTATAGAGTCATGAGAACCTTAAGGTTTCAAGAAGAAACCTTCAAGTTAGGTAAATTCTTACATAAAACGTGAATCCTCAGTTCCCTTTACCAATATTCCCACCAAGCAGCTGACAATTGATATCTGGACAGTTTTATTAAGAAAATCACTTCTCCCTTCTCAGATGTTCATTCAGTCTCTGGACAGCTTTCTTGGGAAAGATGAGAACTCTTCTCTTGCTTGTCTGAGCTCTAACACTAACAACTCCCAACAGGCTTTCCTTCCTAAGTAGGGCTTCCGAATATTTGAAGACCAATAGTGAAGACCAATAGTGTGGACTATCGGAGAAGGCAATGGCACCCCACTCCAGTACGCTTGCCTGGAGAATCCCATGGATGGAGGAGCCTGATGGGCTGCAGTCCATGGGGTCGCTAAGAGTCGGACATGACTAAGACTTCACTCACTTTTCACTTTCATGCATTGGAGAAGGAAATGGCAGCCCACTCCAGTGTTCTTGCCTGGAGAATCCCAGGGACGGGGAAGCCTGGTGGGCTGCCCTCTATGGGGTCGCACAGAGTCGGACACGACTGAAGTGGCTTAGCAGCAGCAGCAGCAGCAGTGTGGACTATTCTCTCTCCCTTCCCTTCCTAGTGCTTCCTCTCACTAGGCTACACTGTCCCACCAGAGAGGAACCTTTCATCTCTCTGGCTGCTGTCTTCCAATTTCACCACATCCTTAGTAGGTAAGTCTCGTCACAGTTCTGAGAAGAGTGTTTCTCACCCAGTCCAAGATTTGCAGTCATTACAACGGTTCTGAGGATGCTCACAACTGCTGTTATGACTTCTGAGACAACACAACCCAAGACAGCATTGTTCTTGGGCCATAAATTATCTTAAGCATAAGAATTTTCATATGCTACCAGTACCCTTTCCTTATTCAAGACAAAATATGTCTGATACTAACACCTAGTCTCCCTTTCAGCCACAAAAGAAGTCAATAAACTTAGTGTCAATAGTACCAACAATCTCACAGTTTCAAGACATTAAACTAGAGAAAATCATTAACTTGCTTATACACTTAATAATTATGGTTAGATGACAATTTAATCAGCTATGACTTTCAAAACTCCATGGAGTGATCTAATTAGACAACAACTTGGTGAAACCAATACCTTTCAAAATAATTATTTATATTTTTTAGTACAGGTTTAACAATGGAAAAACTGTGACCAAAATGCTAACATTAATCAACTTTATAATTAAGCAACACTAATGCTAAATCTCTAGACCTGTAGTTTTCAAAGTGTGGTCATTAGACCAGCAGCACCAGCTTCACCTGAGATTTTCAGCGCTATAAACTCCTGGATCCTACACCAGACCTACTTACTGAATGAAAATCCCTGGGAGTGGAGCCAAGAAATCTGTGTTTCAACAAGCCTTCCAGGTAATTCTAAGGTACACTGCTAACTTTTAAAGGAGTTTTAAAACCTCATAATCTTATAATGGGTTCTATCCTTCTACATATAGTGAAGCCACAGAGTTCTAAAAGTCAGCATAAATTCTGTTCTTTCCCCAACTCTGGTATTTGTCCAACAATCTATGGTTTCTAAAAACACTGTCTGTTGATCAATATATTTATTGGCCAACTCCATGCTCACAGATACATTTAGCATGAAATATAAACTATTAAAAAGTCTAGGAGTACATCTATAGCTAATTCATGTTGATGTACGGCAGAAATCAAATTAATATTGTAAAGCAATTATCTTTCAATTAAAAATAAATAAAAAAGTCTAGGAGATAATACCTTTTTGGGTGGGGTAGAAGAAAGTAGTTCCCATTTTAACTAAAGGGGAATCATTTTCATCTTTTGGCAGACCTGATTTCTGACAGGTTTTTTCTTCTTCCCATATGGATATTACCATCACTCTCTTGCCCTTTCAGCCAACGTGATTTTTGTCTTTTTCTTCCATCTTCACATTTTAACCTAGGAAACTACTCATTTATTCTGTTTTTTCTTGTTTCAGCTAAGTTAAGTTCTCCTTAATTTGGCTTTACTGTTGCAAATTATGGTTCATTTTTAAAGCATGGATGCTGGAAAAAGCTTCTAAGAAGCCCTAGTGCTGCATTACAGAACCAGACCTTTCATTTTGAATTGTCTTTCTAGACGTGCAATCTAGAGATTTCAAGTCTTAACTGCATCACAGAAAGAACTTATGAATAATTCACAGTCCCAGAATTTTTTACAAGAAGTTGTCCTATGTCAGACTTGGAAAGCTGAAAAATTTTATGAAACTTTATAAATATTGTACTTGAGCCTTTTCTGAAACAAAAGTAAGCTCTGCCATAACTTTTGTGATATTTATGTTAAAAAACAGGGAAAGAGGATAAAGAGAATATTGGAGTACCTATTATGTGCCAGAAACTGTGCCAAATGCTTGTATATACTTTTTTCATAAAATCTCCAGGACAACTTGTAAATTACATTAAAAACTGACTCTCAGTGTTTTGATAATTCGTCCATGGTCACATGTCTAATAAGTGGTAGTCAGGCCAAGCTCAAGATGTTTAGCATGACTTAAAGTCCATTATCTTTAGTGACATCACACACTGCAACAGCAGATGCTCAAATGACTGGCCAAAAAAGGGGAAGAATGGATTTACTTACGTTGTTATTGGTCACAGCAAAGTACTGCAAATTACTCAGATACTGGATTTCTTCTGGAATGAAGGTCAGGTGGTTATAGCTTAGATCCAAATAATGTAGTTTGGTGCATAGGAAAAGCTGCAGGGGCAGGTTCTCAATGTTATTATGGTCCAAAGAGAGCTGCTCTAGATTAGACAATGCCCCAATCTGGGCTGGAATATAAGCAATGTTATTGTGCCACAACTTTAAGCAGGAAAGATTCTGGAGGTGCTGAAAGCTAATGATCTCTTCCACAGTTTTAAGGTTATTTTCTCTGAGATCTAACTCATGCAAATTGTTGAGACTGAAAATGGAGTGTGGAATACGTTCCAGGTCGCAGCTGATCAGCTCCAGGCTCTTCAGATTGACCATCTTTTTCAGGTTGTTCAATACAACCAGCTTGCTCCCCTCGTTATCGAGGGACAACTTCTGCAGCGAAGGCAGGAGGTCCGTGATAACTTGGGGGATCCGGGAGAGGCTGCTCTTCAAGTAGAGGGTCCTCAGGTTTTTCAGGTCCTGAAAGCCCTCCAGCTGCATGGTGCTTACCTGCTCAGGCAGCACACAGCCCGACAGGTAAAGCTCCTTGAGATTCTTCAGGTGAAACACCCAGCGTGGGATTTTCCCCATTTCAGTAAATTTCAGGCGGAGGATTTTTAAATTCTCCTCTAGAAAGGCCAGGGCAGGGTGGTCGACCACCAGCGATGAGTGATACACGTGGAGCTCCTTGAGGCTGACCAGCTGCGAGATTGCAGAGGGGAGCTTGACCTCAGGGATCAGCTCCAGGCTTAGCACTTCGATTTCTGTCAGCTCGAAGACATTGTCGGGAAGACCGTTTAGCATGAAAAGGTGCAGTTCTACCTTGTCCTGGGCATTTTTCACAAGCTTGCTTTTTAGCTTCTCGACCGTCCATTCATTGTTGAGGTTGATCTGTTTCAGTTTGTTCTCACTGACCTCTGACAGGAATATGGAGAAGCGTTTGGAGTAAAGCGGGTCGTATTGATCAGCCAGATGGAGGATAAAGGCGAAGTCGTTCTTGACATCTGGAATGTCACTGTAGTTGCTTTTTTCTCTCAGTGCCTCAAAGGAATATTGCTTCAGAGAGCTCCGCAGCATCCACCACAAGCTGTAAGACGAGGTGAGACCATAAAGTATAACCAAGATGACGTAAAACGAAGCCAGGACCTTAAATATTTCTGCCAAGGAGTACACACACTGGTAGCGCTTGTATCCAGTAAAAGCCTGCACATCCACTGCACAGTCAATTTCCAGAGTGATGTAGGTTAAAAAATACGGAACGTAAGTTATGATGAGGACAAACAAAATGACTTTGACTATGATCTGCTTCAGGTACACTCTATAGATGACGTCCTTCTGCTCCACGTGCAGGCGGAACCTTTTCACTTTTTCAAAGATGGCTTTGGCCTGTTCACCCTCCTTCTTGTCCAGGACGCTAGAGGTCGGGCTTTCTATGCCAGCTGACTCTAAGCCAGGCTGTGGGTAGGGCAATGACTGCTTGTTGGAATCCACGTCACCGGCTGAGCACCCTGAGGATGAGAGCAGAACCTTGGATTTGGAGAAGGTCAGGGGCCTCACTGACTGCTCAGCCACTGTCTCTGACAGGGCGCGGGTGGTCCATGGAGAATCAAAGCATTTGTGCAGGATAGCCACAAAATGCTCGAGCCTGGAACTGGTGCTGGGGTAGTGAAGCCAGAAGTTGCTGCAGGCTGCAAAGATGAGCGTGTGCAAGAGCACCAAGTAGGGGAAGAACTTGGCGAACCAGTGGAGCTGCTTTTCGTAACAGACAGCGTCAATGTAGGAGTACTGCTGTCGGTGGAGGTCGTTCTGGATTCTGAGGGGCAGCGGAAGTGGCATCCCGGCATCCGAGGATGCGTTCACGCTGGCTTTCAGGATGTCCCAAGGCACGGCGCAGTGATTGTCAAATTCCACCTTACAGGGAAGACAGCACAGAACCCTGCTCTGTGTCAGCTGGAGGGCTCCAGCCAGCACAGCCACCAGCAGCATGATCAGGGTGATGTAATACCAAAAGACGTCCCACCACGGCTTCAGTATGTGATAACACGACTGGGCGTCTGCTAGACATTTTAGCTCTGTTAGTGTGATCATGGCTTTCCCTTGTAGGAGGACAGAAACTGGAAGAGGAAAATAAAAGAAAAACCACTGAAGCAAGTACCCCAAGCAAGCTTAAACTCTAATGTCTGTACATATCCAAGTAGGATTTAGCTCAGGGGCAAAACCTGGCAGGCAGGGGTGATGATCAAAAAGCACCAAAGTCTCCTGGCTTCATTCAAAACTTTAGGCTATGCCAACTGAGAACTATAAAGTTCCTTAGATGAGAGACTATTTGGTGACCACCAGACTGGATCTCTGCAAAGGTATTTGGGGTAGGACGAGAAGCTACTATCTAGCTTCCTCCTGCATCTCCACTTCATGCTCATCTATTAAAAACCAGAAACTGAATTTTATTCAATCAACATTAGGAAAACCTGTTCTTATGCTACTGATTTCTAACAACCACGTTTTACCTTCTAAATGGTCTGAATAAGCTCTATTTCACATCCCACTTCCAAGGCTGGAGCATCAGTTACAGCCTAGGAGCTGTGTTTCAACCACTATAGGAACTTCCTTTGAGCAAGCACTACTTTCTAAAATTATCCCTTAGGATAAGCAGGATCTACCAATCTATGTTCAGAAAAATTGATTTAATATATTATCTCCTTTTCCCCTAAGCTCTAACTTTGTAACTTAAATTCACATACAACTCAGAATACTTAAAAGCTGCCACATAATGGTAATGGCTTAAAAAAATGGATGGGGAAGAAAGCCCTAGTTACAACACTCTACTATGGGGACTCTCTTGTATTTAGTGTTTTGACAGCAAAGTACTAATAGTACAAATGACTAAGGGCATATGCTATTATTATTTTTGCCTTCAGAAACAAGGTGGGTTTTTCATTTTCATATTGAAAAGTACTCAGAGAATGCTCCTTACAGAAATGACTTACATGGTGTTCAGCCTCACACAGACCAATTGTTTAAAAATTGCTAACTGGCAAAATCCAGATCACCTATATGATGGCACAGAGTAAAGACAGATAAAAGGAAATATGTGGATCTAATAACAATCCTGGTTAAAAAGAATCACAGTAGTATGGTCATCCTTGCTAGGGGTCCAGCTACAACCTTCATCCAAAGACTTCTCTTGTACTTTTTTGAGTCTAAAATCTTACCGTCTTCCCTGGGTCTGAGTTTCTCTCTCTAGATATCCTAGTCTTGATAGCATCACCAAGAAAAACGTTTTTGCTCTCATTAGTCCTCCTCTGAGGGACTGGTATCCTGCCTTGAACCCTAAAATCCCATTACAGAGGCTCTGGTACCTATGAATAAGTGTCTTTTCTTTTGCTGGTCAGCCTTAATATATAACGGGCCAACTGACTCTGAACCCTATGCCTTCATGCTCTCCCCCCTTGCTAGGGCATCCCAGGGTCTCTGATTTTAACTACTTGCTGCAGCACAAGTTTCTACTTGCATCCTTTCTAGGCAACATCATACTATATGGGTTTTACACTTCCTCTTAGGACCCATGACTTGATTAAATAACTCTCCAGGGCTTCCCTCCTTTACTCTGATTTACTGGATCTCTTTCTAACTCTCAACTCCTCCCTTTCTGCCTCACTCCACTGCAGTTAATTATAACTGTGTCAAGACATGACAAAAACCCAAAACAAGAGGATTATAGGCAACAGATAGATAGGCTGGACTTGGACCCCAAAATACCATAAATATGATGGGAGGGAAGGATGGCAGAAGACACTGCTGGGTCAACATGGGAAAAATACCTAAGGATTTTAGTTGACATGAATGCATGCTTTAAGCTAACTGTGTCATAGCTATTATGCAACATATAGCTATATTTATGCTCCATATAGCTATAATATGACTGTAATCTGTGGCCATATTAATTCATGAACTCAGATGAAGGGGCAGCAGTCCTGTGCCTGCTTGGTAAGATCATACCTGGAACCCAACATTGAGTCACAGGTTAAAGACTAATTGGACACTGAAATAATCAGGAGCTACTTGTCTATGAACCATTTCCCTTGGAGGAACACAGGAAATTGATGATATTCAGCTGAGATAAAAGATGACTAGGGGAATCTAAGAATTCATCCTTACCTTTTTGAAGGACTACCTCTTGGGTTAAAGAATAAGTGGATTTCTTCCAGAGGCAGAACTAAGAGGGTGCACATTTTAGAAAGTGGTATTTTGATTTACTCCGTACTGGGACATCCACAGAAATAGTTCTCTGAAATAGTTTAGGTCCTTCTCCATACCAGGACTGAGCTAAATAAGATGACCATCTGTCAAGGATGTTGTGAAGGAATTTCTTGTAATAGATAAAGAAAGTGAAAGAGATCATCTCTAAGGGCTTTGCCCACTCAAAGTTTATAGCTTTATTTGTCCTCTCAAAGATCCTCAGAGTTAAATTCATTAAAGCTATACAATAAACTATAGAATACTATAAACAGAAACAGGTTTAACAATAAGGGTATTTGACAGAGAGCAAATATTTCTTCAACAAAGAATACAAGTCAACATTGGCCAAAACAATATACTTTAAATGTTTATACTTACTATAATGAAGAAAAAAATGAATCCAGTAAGTTGACTGTACTTCAATCAGGAGGCCTACACCTTTTGAAATTTCTTAGACACACCATCTCTGTGACTGTCTTCATTCTAAGAGAAAGTATAGGTATCTTGGAATAGCTGTGATCATTCAAACAAACAAAATTGGAGATACTGTCTTTAGAGACCCTCTCCATCCTAAGACATGGCAAGTGGATTTTCATAGCTCAGTTTACTTTTCACACTGGAGGACATTCTGGCAAAGCTACTTATATAAGACCCCATCCACAGACCAAATCACATATGGCTTCTGACCTCCCTTAATTTATAGAGATGTTTCTACAGAAATATACATGTTATTAATGCATATTTGAAAGTGCCATAGCTGCAACAATTGGGTGAACATTTAGCTTTTTCCAGGCAGTCTACATACTCTAATTTTACTCATTCAGTTGGTCTTATTTGCATTCATCAGATGGCCTGTCAAATCATATAATTTCTGCACTTTATCACACATCTATCCAAATGAGACTCAGTGCTCTTAAAATTTATCCTACTAATTCATTAAATATAGTTACAAGTTAATAACTTACACAGCTCAGAAATAAGACTGAAATTCTCTGAAATTATATTATTAAATGTAGCTATCCTTTACATTAATAGGTTTTTGTTTTGTAGATAGCAAGTTAATAAAAGCCATTCTTAGCACCTATTTCAATCATTTTCAATAATTTAAATTACACACATATATATACTGATTTGTTTGAAATGTGAGAACATTTTAAAACATACAAATTTTTTTTTTAGTTGGGTGTGAAAACTGTATTTTTTAGTGCCTATGTATTCTCTGAAAAGTTGCTGAGAAGGCTTATATATTTACCTGGAATATACAATCTATTTTTTGGTTTATTAAGTACTTGAAATCTAGCTCAGAGTACTGACCCCAAATTATACTTAAGGTACTTTTAGCAATACTCTTGTAACCTTGTCATTTTCAAAGATCAAAAAGTTAGCATGTCTGAAATTCACTTTGGATTTACCAATCCATGTGTAAAAGCTTCTTTATAACTACTACCCAGGATCAATTATTTTTCAGGCCAGAAAGCACAGTTAGTGTGTGATAACCCAACTGTGTATTAACTCAAACTTAGCACCACTGGAGTATGAGTTTCTTATTCACAATTCATTTTTAAAAAGTCTGACAACATATGATAGACAACTGCATTTATGTGTAGTAAGTGCAATAAAGACATCTGATGTGTAAAACATTCTACATATTGTTCCACTGCATTGCAGCTGTAATGTGCCAGGAGAGAATTTATTGCATAATTCTAAAATGCTGCCCAGACATCACAATACTCACTATATAATACAGTTTCCCTAAAGACTGCAAATACATTTTCTACTTTAGACATAAGAAAAAAAACAGAATCACAAACTTCCAACTACAGTAATGGTTTTAAAATAATCAGAATGAGAGATTACTGTAACTAACCTGTTAGAGGACCACAATTCGCTACAAATTTGTGACATTTATTTGTAAATCATTTTTCCTGTTCATCTTTTTAAGAATTATAAACTTTTCCTCTAATCACCCAATTTAGATTTCCTTCATCAATAAGAGAACAAATAAATGTTTATTAATAATCTAATATTGGTTTTCTTACTGTCAAAGCACTTTCACTTACATTAGTTTTATACCTACAACAAACATTATGATTCATTACATTTTATAAACATGGAAAATAAGGCAGGCCCAAAGGTGTTATCTTGTCTAAGGTGACAAGAATAGCAAGAAATAGTTACAACTAGAACCTAGGACCTCAGGATAAAATCTCAAGGCTCGTCCACACCAGACCACATTGTCTAGGCCACTCAATCCACTTAACTATGCCAATCTCAGTTCTTTCAAAAGCTAAGAAAAAGTTGACTATTTAACTCTTTCCCCCACTACAATGGACTGAATATTTGTGTCCCTGAAAAATATGTATTTTGAAATCCTAATGCCCCAACACGACAGGATTAGGAGGTGGGACCTTGGGAGGTAGGTCATAAGGATGCTGCTTTAGTGAATGGGTTTGGTGCCCTTATAAAGGGTCCCCAGAGTGCGCTCTCCCCTTCACTTTGTGGGGAAACAGAAAGAACATGGCTATCTACTGGCTAGGAAGTGAGCTCTCATCAGACACTGAGTCTGCTGATCTTAGACTTTCCAGCCTTCAGAAGCTTTGAGAAATAAATGTTTGTTGCAGTAGTTTGCTGTATGGCAGCCTGAAGGGACTAAGACATCAACTTATACCAACAGCTGCACTGTAAGTGGGCCCCATTTGAATCTTTGTAAAGACCACGCTATAAACGTATAGCTTTCTGCAATGTCTCCAGTTATATACTATATAATCTGCTTTCTCAGCTAAACTTTTTCTACTAAACATGTTCCACTGAACTATTTAAGACTTATATAAACATATAGCATCTGCATTTAATGCTGTATGAAGTCTCAAGCATTCCTATATGTTAAACAATGTTAATTTTTCTAATTGAAGTGCTTAACTGGAGAGTTAGAACATAGCTGTCCTTTGTTGTTACAAAGCTGAATACTGTTTGTGTGTCCAGGAAATTTTTTCCAGACCATATTTTTGCAAACAATGAGGATTCAATCCAAATCAGATCTCTATTTCTAATATACAAATGCACTAAATCAGTTCAAAGAAACAATGTTAAAAGTAAAGGATTTTATGGTCTTAATCCCATTCCTTTAGCTTTTAAACCTCATTAAAAAATCATAAAAGCTTTTCAAAGCACATGAATTCATTTGACAATCTCACCCTGAAGTCTCTAAGACTGTAACAACAACATTCAAGTAAGACGGTCTTTACTTCCCACTAGTCCTAATTTTACTTTGAAAGCATTTCCAAAATAACCAGTGAAAAAATAAACAAATGATGATCAGATGGTATTTAGAGTCATTCTATGCTGAGAACTGGACGCTACTTCAAAGATCTCTGTCTCTGGCTCCAGGCAGGGACATAGCCAAACAAATCAAAATGGGGTTTCTGTACACTACTCTCACTGATTATTAACTTAAATAAAATCACTTTATAGTCTTTCAAAATACTTAGTCCTACTCTTCAAGATGTTTCTTGGGTCTAACATATCTTTAGCTGAAATTTAAAATCACTCTGGGAAACAATGCATTACTGTCCAGGACTCATCTGCTCCTTTGCTTTATACTAAATAATCCTCTGAACCACTCTTCAGAGGTCTGATGACAATTATTTAGCATTCCTCAAGCACTTGCAGAATCACTAGCCAGACACTAGTTTTGCAATCTAGAAGGGAACTATAGGACTCATCTAGTAGAGTGTTTCTCTAATACTAATGCTCATAAATCACTGGAGAGCTTGTGAAATCACGTGATAAACCCCACTCTTGGAGTTTCTGATTCATTAGGTCTGCAGTAGGCCCCAAGAATGTGTATTTTTAACAAATTCTTAAGTTACTGGTAGAAGACTACTTTTTGAGAATCAGAAATCTAAGACAGTGGTTCTCAACTTTGGTTTCACATTAGAACTACCTGGAGCACTTTTATAAGAAACTTAATACCAGATGCCACTCTTAAAGCTGGTGGAAGTAAGGTTGAAGAAACAGCTCACAAGATAGACTGGCAACAAAATAACTGGGGAAATTGCTATCTTTTTAAGTCTTCCTAGAAGTTTCAATGTCTAGAGTGCTCCCAAAGACTACAAAGTAACAGCTACCATCAACCACAGGAACCTTCAGGTGAGCGGGGAGAACAATGAGGCACTGAGCTACAGAGATTTGCAGGATGGATTTAAGGTGGAGGGGTTAGAAACAGGGGGGCAGCTGAAAGGGTATTTCAATCATGTGGGCCAGAAATAATACTGAAAACCTTTGCAATATATTTGAAAAGAAGCAGTGAATAAAATAGTCACTGTAAATGAAAATTCAACACCACTTAGCAACATCAAATTTCCTAAGAGAAGACCATGCAGAAGCAGGGTCAAAAGAATTCTGATTCTGATCCTATGGCATTATAGAATCTTCCACAGTTTCTAGCACACAGTGTACAGTAAGTATTTGTACAATAAATAACTGAACGTACAAAAATGCATAGGGCAGAAGAGTGTTATGTTCACATGTTAGGCAGGATGTATCTAAGGGATTAAGCCTCTCCTTGGAGAAGCAAGATCTTGGAAGCATATAGATGGGGAGGATTTTGGCTAGTTAGTCTGTACATTCCAAACCTTAGTGGCTTAAAAATAAGTTTATTTCTTGTGATTCTGTGGGTGGTTCTTTCACTTCCTGGAGTTGGCTGGCACAGAGATGGGTGGAAGGTCCAAAATGTCCTTATTCATCTTGGTGCTGACTGGAACTTCATGTGAGACTTCCTGTGGTTGTTAGAGTGTCCTCGCTCAGCATGGTGCCTGGGTTCTATGATGGTGCCTTCCAGAGAAGTGAAAACTGCAGTTCTTTTATGGCACAGCTTTCAGGTCATAGTGTCTTGCCCAGCATATGCTACTGGCCAAAGAAGTCAAGTACCAGCCCAGATTTATTCAAGGATAAATGGCTCCTCTCAGTGGAAGAACGGCAAAGAATGTGCAGACATCAGTCTACTCTCTACCCACAAGTGATTTACATTCCTCTCACACGAAAGCCTCACCCTCTCTCAAGTCCTGCCCTCTGCCCAAAGTTTTATTCCACTGTGGCATCAAGTTCAGGCTTAAAGTCCAGGATCTTGTCATCTCAATGATGTTCAGAATACTATGGGACAACACCCTTAAGATCCTTAGAAGCCTTTCTAGCTAGCTGAGAAGGGGCACCGCCTTAAATCTTTCTGAAGTCTTAGCACAGGGCCCTGTGCCTGTGCCCCGGCCTCTTTTCCTACCTTAAGACCAAGTTTCACTGCACTAGTGCTGCTCTGGACCTCATTTTTGAGTACCTTTTGCTTGGAAGAGAAGCTAGGAGTAAGGAATAGTTTAATTCATGACCGCAGAAAATTCTGAATTGGAAATATGTCCTAAGAGTCTACTTAAAATCCCAACTGTTTCTCCTATAATTAGTCTCTCTCTTACTTTAGTCATAAATGTTTTTAAGAAGTCAATTAGTACTTCCAACATTCCGAAGGAAAATCTAAGCTAGATATACAAATCGATTAGGTTCATTTTTTATATTCCGTGTTACTGTGTCAATCTTGTCAAGTTTTCTGCCAATATATAACAAGAGTACTGTTTTATGTCCTCCAGTAGGAATTTCCTTTCTGCCCTTCCAGCCACCGTTAATAATCTTCTTACTTCCCCTTCAGGTTCACTGCTACCTGGTCTCAAAGCCAATGCCAGATGTTTTGTTGTGGCAACACCTCGCTTCTAGGTACCAATTTTTATTTTGGTTCTTTATTGCTATGTAACAAACCAGCCCAAAACTTAGCAGCTGAAATAACCATTCATCATTTCTGATGATTCTTTGGGATGAAGAGGCAGTTCTGTTTTGCATAGTGTTGGCTGGAACACTGGGATGGCTGGAAGGTCCAAGATGCCTCAGTCACAGGGCTGGCGTTCTGGCTGGCTGCTTGGCCTGGATCTCAGCTTCAGCTACTGACCAGGGGCCTTGCCCCTCCTCCAGATGGCTGTTTAGGCTTCCTCACAACAAGATGGCTGAGTTCTAACTAAGAAAATTATAAGCATACAAAAGCAGAAGTTACAAATCCCTTTAAGGCCCAGCCTTATCCCATATGATTTCTGCCACATGTGACAGGTCAGAAAAAATAACAGGGCCATCCCAGATTTAAAAGGACAGGAAACAGACTCCATCTCTTGACGGGAAAAAAAATCACAAAGTATTTGCAGCCATCTTTAACCCACCACGGGAAGTCCTGAGCATTTAAGTAGCAGATAGTGCCAAAGAAATGAATTCTTTGGAAGAATTTGGTGAAATAAGACTAGAATCTCTCTCTCTTTTGTAACATATCAGATGAGGAAGGGCTAAGAGTAAAGGTGGGTAGAGAAGCAAGTAAAAGAGCAGCAGTGTCTCTGGAGCACAGAAATCAAAGGATCTGACATCACAGTCAAAACAGAGAAACCAAAGGAGAACAGTGATGGGTAACTGTCATTCTGCAGCTTCTTATCCAAAGCTGTAGAGTGGTAAGGGATCTGTGAAACAATCAAATCATATGCTAAATATTAGAAAAATTACCTTAATCATCTGAAGCCCCAGGAGAAAGTTACTGAATATGACAATTGAGAGCATGTGACCATCTCTCGAAATCCTAATCAAATCAGAGCTGTTGAACTTTAAGGAACATTGCTTCACTTCTTGTTTCTGATGGTTATGAAATACAGCATGTATTTAATTTACATGGTAATTGTGCTTTCAGAAAAAGACCTCTCAATTCTTTGATGCTTTAAGTAAGCTACCAAATCATCTAGAATAAAATGAAGAGAAGTTGCAGCCCTATTACTATCTTATTAATAGTAGAGCACAAGCTGCCAGTGGCTACACAATTCCTAGAATGTGTAAACAGACAGCAACCTCAAATCCTTCTCTACTATCTTCATTGTTTATAAAACTGTTTTCCTGACCCCCTCTCATCATCCCAGGGTGAGCAAACCACAAAGCTGAGCCAAACTCAGTCCCTGCGCAATCACACATGCTCTCCTTTTAAATGACAGCAGCAGTCATCAGTCCATCTTCCACAGGTGACCTACCTTTCACAGGAGCAGAATCATATGGACTGTTTAACCCAAGAAGAAACCATAGAGAGCAGAGTCTAACTCTTTACAAATAAAGAAACTAAATTTCAGAGGTGTTTAAGTAGCTTCTCTAGGGCCACAGAGTACTACAACATGGGTTTATTGCCTAATTTGAAAAGAACTGGGAACTTGAGAGGATTGCTTCTGGTCACCTAGGCGAAGTAATAATAGGCTTTCTTAAACAGTTTTAGAACATGAAGCTGAAAAAATAGTCCAGAATATTTCTATGTTATAAATATTTTAAACCATAAATCAAAATGAGAAGTTTTTTTTTTTTTCCCCCTGCTCTAGGACACACAAACCAGAATTATATTTTGGTCCTAACCTTTTCTCTAAAGTTAACATTTACATGCATTCAATCATGGAGTTTAGGACTTTACAAAGGTATACTAAGGAAACATGAGGCCTTGTTTCTGCTTTCATGGGATTTAAAATCCTATTGTGGAGAGATGACATGCATAGTTGAGAGTTAGCAACACCATTTCATACCATCATTTCAGTGCCAAAATGAGTAGGATGGTGGCCAAAAATAAGCAGTGTATTTGGTTCTACACAAACAAAATACCCAAAGAGAATGGCTGAAACATTACAGACAATAGTAAAGCAGTGCTTGTCAAAGAGAGGTCAGGATTTTAGTCTGTTATGCAACAAATATTTAGAACGTCTACTATGCAGCAGAGTTCTAACTGCCAGGGAAATACAGAAATGTGCAAGATGGACACGATCTTGGCTCCCAGGGACCTTGCTGTGCAGTAAGGAAAGACAGGAAATTAGAAACATGCACATGATAAAATCCGAAAAGCTACAAAGAAGACACGGCTACTTTAGACCAGGGAGTCGGGCAGGTCTCTCTTTAGAGGGACTACCACTAAAATGTAGATGAGAATGGAGCCAACCATGTGATGATATTGGGGGAGATCATCTTAAGCAGAAGGCGCAAGAAGCTTAGGATGTGTGCAGATCAGAAGGGAGGACACTTGGCCTCAGTGTCCGAAGCCTGGGGAAAGTTAAGAGTAACAGAGGACCTCAGGCAAGATAAACAGTTCAGATAACAAGTAGTACAGGAGTGGTGGAAAAGCCACTGAAGAGTCCTAAGAAGAGAAGTGGTTGATCTGTTATTAGCTTTTCAGAATTCATACTGAACTCGATAATTCAACAGCAAAATGTGGATATACTCAAGAAGTCCAAGTGTCTACCTTCATCTGTAAAAAGAAGGATGCTCAGAAAACAGTAGGAGACAGGTCCACTGTCCACAGCACTGCTTTACCGGGACTGTGTTCAGAGTCGGGTGACACAGCTTTAAGACATATGCCATATTCAGAACACTGGAGAGCCATGCAATTTAACACATAAAAATTAATCATTCATTGTGTCCAAGTCAAAAGCTCTGCCACAGAGCTAACTCAAGATTAAACTTCCACAACTACAAAAGATGAATGATGCCTGAAGGAAGCAGCAGGAGACAGGGCTTGTTTACTTCTGACTTACCTACTCGAGGAAAGCAAGGCCATCTTTTTATTTTGGAAACATACCAAACAAACCAATTCTATGCATTAGAAATGCTATGTTAAACAAAAATCAGAAAAATAGAGACACGGAGTCATGGAGTCTAAGCCTCTCATAAACATTTATTATATTCTTTAGATCTCTAATGTTAAAAAATTATAAATATCTAACACATACATACACACATATCCTTTCCTACATACAAAATAAACAAAGGATAGGAAGATGATATTTTACCAAAATGCATACAGATTTAATTTTCTGTTTAACTGGTTTTAAAACATCAAAAGGATTTTACTCAAAACATCTGTAAGAATAGTAATCTTTTTACATACTAAGTATTCAGTACTTATGTGCCCCAAGCTACCAATGTAAAAGTAATTATTTTTACCATGTGTTCACAATTCAGAATATTAATCTTACCCTATGAATGCTGGTCAACTGGAAATGCTGCAATTAGTTTCTATTTGAAAAATTCCTAAAGAGAAATCATAAACATACTGTTACATTTTATCCATCACAAACTGCAAGACAATTTTATCCATTTTTCTGGTTCTAAAGTTTCAAACATCTATAACAACTTTATGAAACATACAAAAGGAAACAGTTTAATAAAGCAACTGCTGTTAAAGAGGTCACTTTTAACCTCTCACAAAAGTTGTCAACTAAAACCCAGGGAGGTAAATAAATCACTGGGTGGCACTAGTGGTAAAGAACCTGCCTCCAAAGCAGGAGACTAAGAGATGTGAGTTCAGTCCCTGGGTTGGGAAGATCCTCTGGAGAAGGGCATGGCAACCTACTCCAGTATTCTTGCCTGGAGAATCNTAAAACCCAGGGAGGTAAATAAATCACTGGGTGGCACTAGTGGTAAAGAACCTGCCTCCAAAGCAGGAGACTAAGAGATGTGAGTTCAGTCCCTGGGTTGGGAAGATCCTCTGGAGAAGGGCATGGCAACCTACTCCAGTATTCTTGCCTGGAGAATCCCATGTTCAGAGGGGTCTGGTGGTCTATAGGGTTGCAAAGAGTCAGACACAATTGAAATGACTTAGCATGCATGCATGTCATAAGTTAAGCATCTAATCCCATCACCACGGCAATTTACAATGCATAAAATATGAACTTTAAATTTTTAATGAAGAATGAGATAAGCATTATATCTAAGGCACCTCTATAAGAAAATTGTTTTCTCTTAACTAAAAGAAAAATTCATTGAAAATACCTAGGGTTCTTACAGAAAGCAAGGAAACATGGGGAGAAAACAACTTAATGTTTAGGATCATTTTCTCCTTCCAGTTTTATTTTTGTCTTGGTTTTTGCTGGCCTGCTAGTTGTATACAATTATACCATTATAAAATTCAATGATAAGATATTGAGATCTTTTTGACTCATCACTTCTTATAGGCTTTCTTGATGTTGTAGTTTCTCTAAACATCATTTTTAAATCATAACAGTTCACACATGGATATGTCATAGTTTATAAAATCATTTCCCTACTGAATGATAGATTTTTCTTTTTTTATTACTAATAATGCATATTATTACTAATTCATAACTCTGTTCATGTGATTTCCTTTGCAGAGACCTCTGGAAGTAGTAAGAGTACTAGGCTAAAGAGCATAAACATTTTAAGGCTTCTGATATATCAAATTATTTCCCAAGGAGATTACACTAATTTTCTTTCCTGTAAACAGTATGAGTAATACCCTCAGGAGGTGGGAATCATCCTTAAAAATAAAAGTCTTTGCTAATTCCATATATGAAAAGAATCTCACTGTTGTTTTACTGTACATTTCTTTGAATTGGCATGAATGCTTCCCAACATGTTTCAGCAATGAGTTTCATTATCCTTTTCCATTTCACATTGCCTAAACTAGAGTATTTTGCTGAGAAGATACAAATGTAGAACTTAATGCAAACTCTCTCACAATGACTGCTTGTCATCTCAGAGTGAAGCCACTGTTGTCAAGTAAAAACAAACAAACCAACAAAGCAACAAAATGTAGCTCAGTGTCTTTATCCAGCCTAAAATCAAATCACTCAAGTTCATTTTAGAAACAACAGCAAAAGTTAACACCTCTCTTCCTCCCCAGCACCAAACAACAGTACAAGCTGGAATAATGAAATGTGAAAGTACTAAATCGCAATGCTTCTAAGAATAGAAATAAATGTTCCATATTAGGCAAGATCAAAATAGGACTTGGACTGTCACAGTCGTTGTGACAAACCCAGCTGCTGAGGCAGCATCAGTGGGTTCCCAGCTTGCTGTGCTGGAGTGTTACGAAACTGGCCTTATCTACCTCTGAAAAACATTTACTCTCCCCAGAGGCAAGACACAAGATGTTTATTTTCCCTGAAAAAAATCAATCCCAAGATAACCTTAAAAATGTATTCTGGAAGATTTGGAGATGACAAACACTGAAAACTCCCTTTCTCAAATAAGAGTTTTCTTCAGAAGGCTCCCAGGCAGGGACACAAAACAGAACACTCCCAAGGGACTGAGGATTAAGGAACAATAGGGGACAACCAGCTTTCTGATAGAAACACAAAAGGATCCAAGGCTTTTACTTTGAAAACTGAGATGTCCAGGGGCTCTTATTGCCTTCTAGTCAGTGGAGATAGCAGAGTCTGAGGAAACAAACTTCTCTGTAGTAATGCAAAGGCCTACTGTAAATTTTAGAATCTGAGAAAGGCCTTCCATTTGGGAGAATTTGTCTCTCAGTGATAGATTCCTTTTAAGATGTAGCAAGGAGTCAAGAATCTTTCTTTACCATCTAAGCCACCAGGTCAATATGGCAAGAATCACCACAATGTCACACTTACTCAAACTGCCTTGTGCAATTCCATAAGTTTAAGGCTTTAGGTTGCGTAAAATGGAAGCATTTGAAAGATTCAAACTCTAAATACCAGATTTACTTAAAATTAAGAAAGGGTATTTCACTTCACCAATGATCCCCGCCTNAACATGTATATTATCATATGTGAAATGAATTGTCAGTCCAGGTTTGATGCATAAAAGGACGCTTGGGGCTGGTGCACTGGGATGACTCAGAGGAATGGGATGGGGAGGGAGGTGGGAGGGGGGTTCAGGATGGGGAACACATGTACACCTGTGGCGGATTCATGTCAATATATGGCAAAACCAATACAATAAAGTAATTAGCCTCCGATTAAAATAAATAAATTTATATTAAAGAAAATAAAGAATAGCAGGCTGAAGTGGCATCAAATCATTAGCCTGCCCAGAGTGACAAGTTAATAGCCCACCTAGGGTGCTCCCCATGTCTCAGTCCTGCCTTTGCCCTCATCACAAACACTAAGTAATTATAGAGTGAACCAATAATACCAGATCAGGTTTCCCCACCCAGTTAAGCACCAAGGGTATGGAAGAGCAGGCCTGGCTCTCTAAAAGATATGTGCACACAGCTTGAGTACAGACAGTGGGCCTTGAAGGGTGATAAGCAAAGCAAAGCAGGGCCTCGGGCATTTCCATCAGCTCTTGACAGGTGCAGAGATTTAGAAGCAGAGGCTAAGCCTTTACCCTTCAGACAGAAAGGAGAAAAATTCATATTTGCCAACTTACTCACCAAACATGACATCTCACAAATCTGAATAGAGAAGTGCTGTCAAATTCAGCCCGACTCGCTGCATTATAATGACAGTGAGTCAACTTGAATCAGTGATGGATCGCTGGATAAATGCCACAGCATTCTTAAATGCCCTTAATATCTTATCAAACTATGACTTCACAATTCTTCTTTTTTACGAATTAACAGTATAAGGCAGCGAGAAAATGTGTGGGCCAGGGGAAGGATCAAGTTACCATCTAACAAGGACAATGTGCACGAAGTCATTCTGTGCCCACTTGATGCCCAGTTCACCTTCCCCCAAGACCATAGGCTCTGGGAAGGTAAGGGCATTGTCCAGGGCCTGCCACACAATAGGTTGTCTCTAATTATTGTAGTTCCAGAATCCTGCGTGCTATGATCAAGCTGACAATATTCATGTCCTGGGATGGTTTAAGTCTCATAAAACCAGTGACTTCTGACCGTGATCACTGTAAAAAATGCTATATGTGCACTACTATACTGTCAACCCAATGACAAAAATAAATCGCCACATACTGCAAATCATACTCATGTTAAGATCAAGCTAATTTCTGACCACAAAATACAAAAGTGTAATGTTCATCCACTATTGAATGACCACTAAACATTAAACACAGAAGATGTTTAAAGTAAACACTGCTACTCACTCACCCCCCAAAACAAGTAGTGGCTCCATACCTGGTGCTTCTTCAGCATTGAGGGAGTGCTGAGTGCTGTACCACTTCTATTAAACTGCATCACCAAGAGCTGGTCAGTTGCCTTCCTGCCTCTCACTATGAGCTCCTAGAAGAGTTCACGTGCAAGACAGGGGCTAACATACAAGATTCTCAGTAACTGCCTGCCGAATGGAGAAAGGTGGTGGGAGGAAGAAAGGAGAAGGCTCCTATTTAATGTGCATTTAGTGAGGTAGGTATTATGGTCTCAACTCTAACGGTGGGAAAGGTGAGAAGAAGAAAGAAGAAGCTTGCTCAAGCTCAAGCTCACAAAGCGAAGCCAGAATTCACACCAGCTCTGACTAAGAGCCATCTGCTACACCGCCTCCCCAGTGAGCTATGTTAAAAGGAGTTTTATATAGAATGTGATAATGCTTTAAAAAAGAAAAAACCTACAATCTATCTTTTAGAGAAATTGAAAGATACAATCTAAAAATCAGATCTGTAAAGTTTTCCTGTTCGTTACTCAGTATTCCATCCAGTGAAACAGAATGACCAACGGCTCCCTCCACCCTGCTTGCCTCTATTAAGTAATTAAGATCAGCATGACAGCCCGCCAGAGCAGGCATGTACATCCTGCTGCCACAGCCTCTTATAGAGAAACATGCACTCATCCCTGTAATGACAAGGGGAGTAACCCAAGTTTCATCTGTATTTAAATGATGTTTTACCTGGCATTTCTTCCTGGTCTTTCTATTAAAAAGAGGTGGCTCAGTAGGAAATAATCTGCCTGCCAATGCAGGAGACATAAGAGACGTGGGTTCAATCCCTGGGTGGGGAAGATCTCCTGGAAGAGGCAATGGCAACCCACTCCAGCATTCTTGCTTGGAAAATCCCAAGGACAGAGGATTCCAGAGGGCTACAGGCCATGGGGTCACAAAGAGTTGGACACGACTTAGCAACTAAAACAACAAAATAAATTTATGCCATAATATCTAAATATGACCTTTCTGAATGACTTAATAAAGAAGTATTGCATGTCTTAATCTGTTAGCTGCTTTGTTAGGCCTAGTTCTTACTTGACACCCTTATGAGGAAGGGAGTGTAGCAGCATGGTTAAGATCAAGTTCTGTGTCATTTGCCCCCTGCTTGAGCTAAATAAACTAAGTATCAGTTTTCTCATCTGCAAAATAACGATGACAATAAGAATTAAACGTTTTAAGAATTAAATGAGGTAACTATAAAAATCAAATGCTTAGCATAGCAGGAGGTTTGAAGTAAATGCTCAAAAATGGTAATTGACCAACTAAGAGCTATATCTAAAATGAATTCTTTAAAGGTTGCCATTAAAGCATTACCCTCTGGTAAAGAGAAACCAGCCCGGATGTTAGGGAGTTTGGTTCTCCACCCAAGTTAGTGATTTCCATGCCAGCTTTTGCAATGTATCACATGATTTCAGTTCTACAAAGTGTTGTGAAATATAAATGTAACTTACCTCAATTATTTAATATATGACACATAGGGAAGACCAGGGATCGTGAAGCCAAAACAACACAGGGTGATGCAACATTTTAAAAAAGTTAAACTGTCCAAGTAACCTCCACTTTTCTATCTTTCCAATCAAGGTTCACGCTGCGGACAAGTCAGATACAGCTAATGTCACCCAAGGCCATGTTTTAAAGCCTATAATCACAGATGCACACCAATGTGAATATGTTTTATGCCACAGAACTATACACTTTAAAATGGTTAAAACTGTACATTTTATGTTATATATATTTTACCACAAAAAAAACTCTCTCATGTAAAGAAAGTGAAAAGAAAGTGAAGTAACTCAGTTGCGTCCGACTCTTTGAGATCCCGTGGACTGTGGCCCACCAGGCTCCTCCCTCCGTGGGATCTCCAGGCAAGAATACTGGAGTGGTTTGCTTTTTCCTTCTCCAGGGAATCTTCCCGACCCAGGGATTGAACCCAGGTCTCCCGCATTGCACGCTGACGCTTTAATCTCTGAGCCACCAGGGAAGCCCCTCTCATGTAAAACAGGAAAACTATTCTCCTTCATTTTTTTTTTTTTTCCTTCTTGGCCATACCTCACAGCTTGCGGGATCTTAGTTCCCAGAACAGGGATTGAACCTACACCTCTGGTTATGAAAGTGTGGGGTCCTAATTACTGGACCACCAGGGAATTCTGCTACTGCTTTAAAATGAACATAAATGGGTTACACAAATGAAATACACAGCAGGCCCCCGTGTACCGGAAAATATAACACATAAAAATATACTTATACTGTGTCAAATTTGCTTGTCCATAATTCACAAATTATTATAACACTAAATATTTCATTATGAATTTTTTGGTTACTCTTAATTGGAAGGATTTGAGTGGGGGAGATATGATCTCACTAATTTGTCCAGAAAAGGCATGGATCTCTTTTATACTAGATAAACAGCCTTATATGAAGAAGCTAAGACATTCAAACATCTTCTCGTGACTAGTTAGGTAAACACACACATATGATATCTTTTTTTCTCCTAAAAGAAATGAAGAACCCACATGTTTATAAAAATCATTAATAACTTATGATGGAATTTGGAAAGTATTTGATGCTCCTGTTAATCTTCTTTTATTAATAGGTCGGTTCAGCAAAAAGCATCTAGGATAGTCTTATAGGGTGTGAGACAGGGTGGAGGGAGAGGTTGGTGCTAAGGTGGAGAGACTGCATGTGTGTGCGTTTGTGTGTGGAAGTGGTTAGAGAAGGTTCACCATAATCCTTTGCCTTAGTGATAGCAGACATACTTATTGGGCTCTTAAGAGTGGTCGATCAAGCAATCCTTCAGACTTTCATAATAACACACAATTTTGTAGGACGGCCTTGTTACTTCCTTGGTCTCTGCATTATGTGTGGCAGCAATGTCCATTCAAGGCCTCAGAGAATAAAGGTAATGGTCCACATCAAATGAGAGCCAATTTAAAATAGAAATAGCTGCTCTGCCTCTCTACAGGGCTATACTGAAGAAGGATGAGGGGAACGTAGTAATTNACGGCCTTGTTACTTCCTTGGTCTCTGCATTATGTGTGGCAGCAATGTCCATTCAAGGCCTCAGAGAATAAAGGTAATGGTCCACATCAAATGAGAGCCAATTTAAAATAGAAATAGCTGCTCTGCCTCTCTACAGGGCTATACTGAAGAAGGATGAGGGGAACGTAGTAATTAGATTGGATGTTTAAATGAAGGAAAGTAAGCATCACCAGGGCATAGGGAAGAATTAAGACTCTGAGGCATCATGCCCTAACAGAAAGACTCCCTGACTAGCTATGGGAAAACCTAATTTCTACTCTTTACTTTATATCTAACTGATCATATATTAGACAAGTCATCTCACCTCATCTGACCTGAACTTCCCTCACTTGTCATGTTACAGAGAGCCAAATGATAGACCCTCCACTCCCAGCATTCCACCATCCTCTGAGCTGACTGAAGCTGGAGCTAAGTGAGACCTAATCTGAAAAGACCTCTTTGGAGTGATGAGAATGAAGCAGGGCTTTAAGAGAAGAAAGTGATATGACCAGGAAAAGCATTAGCCTGATGGTAAATGCTGTGTTTTCTTAGAAAGAGAGTACACTGAATGGTATGCAATTAGAAACTAATAAATTGGTCTTGCCAAAATGAGAGGAAAAGTGGGTCACTGCAAGAAAGGAAGGTCATCAGGCCAAGCATACGATGAAAGCATTGATTTTAATTGAGCTAGAAAGGCAAGTGGGAACCACGGAAGGGTCCTACCACCACCATCGCTTAGGCAGCAGGGTTTGCCAGGATTCAGTCCCTGGCCAGTAGCTTCTCTGCGCATGCATATGCTCTCCTGGGGGGACATCCTCTAATAAGAATCATCCACATCTCCCCGCAGATGAATCCCAAACACTACACGACAAGCCCAGCTCCCTAATCCTAAACCACAGAATCACCTCCCCATTATCTTCCTGGCTACACACTGAGATGTGTGGAAAATGGAAACTTAGCATGTCCCAAATTGAACCTGTCCTTCTTCTCAACACCCACATCAAACCTGCTCTTCCTGAGTGCCTGAATACTGGAAGCAACATTAACACTGGTAGCTGAATGATGTTGAAGGTTGATGGCAACCTCCAGAACTCTCATACCTAAACCCAAACCTTCTTTTCCTCTATTCTCTGAAATCAATTGGTTCTTTTCTTAAACTATTCCCTTTGCATCCCTGCGACCACTGCCTTGGATGAAGCCTGCCTCATCTTTGGGGAAGACAGCTGGAAAAGCCTCCTTTCTTGACTTCCTTAGTTCCAATTCCAAACTGTAGCTAGAGACCTCTTTTTAAAACATATCATCTCTTGATTTGGTTATTTGTCATCATAATGTCTCAGGGGGGTGGGAGGGAAGCTGGCAATGGAACAGCATGGAAAGCAGAGCTATCCAGCCCTTTTTGTGGTTTTATTAGCTCTTGCTATTTCCTTCCCCAAAGGCTGGGCAGACTGGACCTTATTCTGTGGTTACCAGTCACTTGTGAACAGGTGCTGCTCTGTGAATGTTCTGGAGCTGCTTTAGGTGACTGCAACCTGCCCACATTTTATTTATTCATATCTTTTGTTCCCCTAAACCTCCACTCCACCCACAAGTGAGAGTAGGAGGTTGGGGCTGGTTTTCTCTGCTCACAGTGGAAAATGTACACTGGAACAATTCCCAGGCCTGCCTCCACCGCCATCTGCAGGGGCTAAAGCAAACCACTCACTTAGTCCAGGCCACCATGTCCTAGGCTTTGAAATAGGGCCAATCTATACTGTCCCCATGACTTGATAGTAGTGATAAAGAAACACTGCAGAAGCATGTTGCAATCAATAAGGTGTACATAAATGTAAAGGGGAACCCATTACAGAAAGCCAATTTTTTTGCTGGTAAAGTAATTTTAGAGGAGGATGCTTCTGGCCTTAGAGCACTATCCTAAATTGAAACAAAACAGCCCATGAGTGAGCCTTATTTATACCACCTTGGTTCCAAGGAAACAAAACAGCAAATGTTACAAAGTCACTGACGCCCGCTCATATTGAAGTCCTGCTACAAAATCAAAAAGAATTTTTTTAAAAGGCACAGGGGTCTGGGTAGAAATATGTCACCAAAACACAAAACTGCAATGGTCTCTTCACTGTGAGAAAACAGTAACTCGAGTACATGGGTCTTCTCCAAATTCACCTTGCAATAATGGACTGAAAACCGGCTATTCATACTGTCAACTAGGGAGGAAAGGGAGAGAGAGGAAGGAAGGAAGGAAAGAAAGAAGGAAGAAAGAAAAAGAAAAAAACAACACCCACAATCTCTGGTTCACAATGCCAAAGAAGTGCAGCCTTGCCTGTCTGCCCAACCCAGAGGCCTTTTAAAACAATTCTATCAGCCAAGACTGCTTATCTCTTCTGGCTCCTGTTTTCCCTGGAAAATGTGGCAAGTAAAGGATTAATCAAGAGCATTAAGAGAGAAGTAGGTCAGTTTTGAAAAGCAAGCTCTTATATCATCTACTTTTCCGAGGTTAAAAAGTCCACCTTCACCTTTGAGTTAAATTAATGCTTCGTATATGCAATCCTGGTTCTTGGGTGCTGGTGGTCAAAACCACTGGTTTCCATTCACTCCTCTGCTAGAGCAGAGAAATGTCTGGTTTTCGTTCAGGGTAAACATAGTGAGTTGTCTTTTTCTGACATTAACTTTTCTGACACCAACTGGGTAGCCTTCCACCCAATCCTCTTCCAACACTTAGGTTAGTGCAAGGTTCCACAGGTTTATGTGTAGAGTCCCACAAGACCGCCCCTACTTGAGATGCCAGTCTCAAGTCCCAGGGACTCGGATAATCCACACTTCTGTCCAACGTGATTACTAATTCAGGGGTTCCCCCAACCCCTTCCTCAAGCTTGAAAATTCACCTCGACAATTCACAGAACTCAGAGAAACACTTTATGCTTACAAGTTTATTGTGAAGGACACAACTCTGCAACAACCAAATGGAGAGATGCACAGGGTGAGTATTTGACGGTGTGTGTGGGGAGGGGGGCGGAGGGTGTGAAGCTTTGATGCACTAAGTGTGACACCCTCCCAGAGCCTCGATATGTTCACTCATCTGGAAGCTCCCAGATTCTGTAGTCTAGGCATGTTTCTGGAAGTTTCACTACAGGCACGATTGATTAAGTCACTGGCCACTGGAGATTAGAAATCTCTTGACACCCCCTCCTCCTTCCTCAGAGGTCAGTGGCTAGACTGAAAGTTCCAACCCTCTAATAACTTGGTTGGTTTCTATGGCAATCATCTTCTGTCTAGAAGCTACCCCAGAGACACTCTATTTGCATAAACTAGGGTAGGGTTGAAAGGGGCTCATCCTGTGTAACAAAGATGCTTCTATCAGGAAATTCCAAGGATTTTAGGAGCTCTGTGCTATAAACTGAAGGCAAAGACCAAATATACATGTATTTCTTATTATACCACTCATGGCATCACATTGCATGAGAACAGTCTTACAGAAGGGCTAATTCTTATTCAAAATAGTTGCAGTCTGAAACAGTGCCAAGTGGTCCACTTAGAAAGTCAGGTTCACCTTCAAGGCCCAAACAGAGCAGGCAGTTACTTAAGCCATGGATGTCCTGAGTTAATGACTTAGAGAAGTTACTTCTTACGGGAAACCTTTGACCAAGACCTTCACATCCAGCTTTTTCAGTTTTCTATTCCTTGCTTTCACAGCATTTATTACACACCTTTATGTAATCATTCAATTGAGATTTATTTCTCTTCAACTAAAACGATAAGCTCTAGGAGGTCTGGTCTACATGTCTCATGCTCATCACTGTATGCCCAGGGCTTAGCAGGCAGAACTGCTATTAAATATTAGATGAACATTAAAATAATTAAAATTAGAACCTCCCTCCCCCCGTGCTTGAAGCAAAAATCAGAACCATTTCCTACAAATATTGCATCATCTAATCTTCAAATCACCAGAATCCTTTAGGAAATTAAGTCTCTATTCTAGCCCTGTCAGCAGAGAAAAGAGGTTTAGTTTAGGCATGGCCATAAGAATAATATCAGGCAGCTCTGGGGTTACTGAGGTGATAAGAGGAAGGTCAGACTTCTAAAAGAACCCATGAAGAACTGAAATAACAGGAATCAGGTAGGTCATCCCCATTCCAAGGAAGGGGAGTGGTAGGGTTTCCACACACTGGGTTGGCTTTGGGCTTCAGAACTCAGAGGACTCTGTGGCTTCATGTGGTATTAGCAAAGGAGAGAAACCATGCTCTCTCTGAAAGTTTAGAGTTGTGATGGCTTCCAGGAAATAAAAGGCAAACTCTCTGTCTGGAAGTTTAATACATGACTTCTAAATCAGGGTGGGGCTCTGCCTGGCTCAGTGACAAATTCAGCAGCACAACAGGTATCATCTTTGGTCAGTGACCTGGGGTTCTCCTCTGTGCACAGCACATGAATCTATGATTATTTCTCAGCAACAAACTTGAAGGTAGAAAGATTGTACCAAGAAAGCTAATGGTGTCTTTTTTTCCTATCTCTATTTTTTCCCCCTTAATCCATACACAATAAATAACATTTTTCTATTTCCACCCAACAATATCGTGTGTTTCTTTTGTGGAAAGTCTTTACTCATTGAAGGAAGACAACAACAAAGTCACAGTCAGTTGAACAGAGACAGAAATGAAGAGGGTCCTATGTGCCACCAACTTGGTCCCAACCAGAGATGGGGTTCAGAGAGTATAGGACTGTCACATCTTTCATTCACTAGGTATCCTCAAGAATCATGACCTAGCCTCTACTGGGTGCAAAGCATCATCCCAGGTGCTGAAGGGGACAGAAAGGTGTCAGACTCAAGACATGAACTTCAAAAGGAGCTTATGCTTTGGTAAATAAAGCATGAATACGAGATCAAACAAATGGATTACATAGTTGTGTTTTAACGTAATATATACTAAGGAAATAATAGTCATTGCACAAGATTTATGAGTTGGACCAAGAAAAATGCACAGGATTTATATAAATGGGAGGTAATGGGATGAAGGATAGAAGGGAGGATTAATAAGGGGCACATAATATTTTATGTGAAGGGATGGGGAACAAATAAAAAGGCAAAAGGATATTTCAGAAGTTAGTGAAGAGACTGAGTGGATTTTAGTTAGTGTGGATGGAGTGGAATTTTTAAAGCAACAACAATAATGGAGATGAGTGTAAAGTAGATTAGGGTTAAGTATTAAAGTCTAGACTGTCAGGCTAAGAATTTTTCAAGATGCATCTCAGCCCTTGGTATGTAACAGGCACCTGAGAAATAATTGCTTTGGGATACAAATATCACTTTTAGAATTAATAGTCAAGTATTTTTATGAGAGCAGAAAGGAATTTAGATTAGAACATACATGCAATAGGAAACCACTGAAGGCACATGAGCAGAGAACTGATGGAAAAAAAAATTAAGGGCATTATTAGTATATATTAGGAAAATTAATTTGAAAGCATAAGGAAGCATTCATTGGAAAGGATTTGAGTATGAGAGCAGTAAGCCTAATTCTGTATTAGGGTATACATCATGTCACCTTGTAAAATAAAACATATTGGGACTTTGAAATACCAAGTAGAAAAGCAGTTATGCTTAAAAATATTAAACTCTCAGATTAGTCAGTAAAATGATGCAACTGGACATTTTAGATTTTGAGGGGACAGAGTTTTCCTAAAAGTCATAATTGATGTTTTCAAAAGAGAAAAGTATTTGATTAGTTTCTGTTGTTGTTATTACTGTTTTGCTGCATCAAGCGGCACGTAGGGATCTTAGGTCTTGGACCAGGGATATCCACGCCCCCTGCAGTGGAAGCATGGAGTCTTAACCATAGGATTGTTGGGAAAATTCCTGATTAGTTTCTCTATACTAGATGGTACTTTAATACACTGGTAGAAATTAGATGCTTTGAGATAAAAATAATATTTTTAGAATCAGTAGCCAAATATTTCATGCAATGTTATAACAGAGAAGAATAGTCATTTAAAATACGGACACAGACACACACACATACACAATGGTGCCAGATACACAAGTGTCCATGTTAGACATGCCCGAGGCAAGCCATCCACCTAAGAGTATACTGGGCTTTTCTTCTGGAGAAATTGTAGGCATTATGTCACTCACCATGTAATCAAATCTGTTTAAAATCAAGTTACAAGTACTCTAATTATGGGCCAACATTTCATTTGTTTCACAACTGGTGCCTAATCAAACAGTTCTGTAGACTTTACCAAAAGGTAACTTAATTGGAACTCCAGTACTTTGGCCACCTCATGCGAAGAGTTGACTCACTGGAAAAGACTCTGATGCTGGGAGGGATTGAGGGCAGGAGGAGAAGGGGATGACAGAGGATGAGATGGCTGGATGGCATCACTGACTTGATGGACATGAGTTTGAGTGAACTCAAGGAGCTGGTGATGGACAGGGAGGCCTGGCGTGCTGTGATTCATGGGGTTGCAAAAAGTCGGACACGACTGAGTGACTGAACTGAACTTAATTAAATTCAGTGCCAAAAGAGATTTTTTTAACATTAAATTCGGCGCCAAAAGTTTTCTTTACATAACTGATTTACCAGTTTAGGCATCAGAAATCTTATTTCTATAAAAATTACTACAGGAACTAAATCTAAATCAAATCAAAACATATCCATTAAAAACTATATTCTTCTTTCATCAACACTTTGTTTAAATATTCCCCAGCAACAGGCTTGTGTGGACAAACCAGGAAGTGAGAACAAATATGATCCCGTTATGAAAGCAGAGTAAGATGAAAGAATACATTCGGAATCTGCTAAAGCACTATTAGGATTTCATGTAAAAATTCATTCCTATGGAAACATCAATTTATATAAAGTTGTAATAGGAGGAATTGCAAAAGGAGAAGTCGTCATTCTGTTGTTTGGCAATTCCCCTCAACCTCCTATGCAAACGCCTTTTCCTGCAGCTGAGCTGGCTCATCTGAAATAAGGGCGTTCACCCACCTGACTGGTGAATTGAGAATAGGGTTAAGCTATAATTTTCATGACACAAAGTCAGTCCTGAAAATAAAACGAAACAATCGCAGTCTTTAATGACTTACTTTGGAGAAATGTGCCTTTTCCTTCTAAAGTAACAAGCAAATCCCATTCCTCCTAATGGTTTTGCTGAGATTTCTGTTATTCCTTGTGATTTACTTTAAATTATAAACTCCTTAAAAAATAGGAATTATATTTTACTGTTTGATCCGTTTCTTTTTCACTATGAAGACTCAGTGACCCAGACATAACAAGAGTTATACGTATCTAATGATTATTTTTATTGTTCAAGAAAAGTGTTATCAAACAAGACTTGTCACAGATCACATTCCCCTACCAAGCAGAATCATAAGCACCTGCACTCGGAACCTTTTCCTTCATTCCTAGAGGTCTCCCTTGTGGAAGAGGCAGCTGGAAGATACCAGTGCAAAAGCAGAAGGAATTCCCGCTTGCTGACAGCTACTTTTATTCTTATTTTTAATTTTAAGAGGATTTGATGAAGTTTACTACAAAAATTTGCAAAAAAGCAAATTGGCTGTCTGAGGAGGCCTTACAAATAGCTGTGAAAAGAAGAGAAGTGAAAAGCAAAGGAGAAAANGAATGATGCTGAGGCTGAAACTCCAATACTTGGCCACTTGATGTGAAGAGTTGACTTACTGGAAAAGACTCTGATGCTGGGAGGGATTGGCAGCAGGAGGAGAAGGGGACGACAGAGGATGAGATGGCTGGATGGCATCACCGACTCAATGCACATGAGTTTGAGTGAATGCCGGGAGCTGGTGATGGACAGGGAGGCCTGGCGTGCTGTGATTCATGGGGTCGCAAAGAGTTGGACACGGCTGAGGGACTGAACTGAACCAAACTATAGACATAATGCAATACTTCTATAGACATTTCTTAGGTAAACAAGCTAGACTTCAACAAGGAATCAGGTACTCCCTGTCAGAAAATGCACAAACACAATGCAAAGGTTCGCGAATAGGCCAGTGCTCCTCTGTAGACAAAGCAGACACTGCTGCTACACAGGAGAATGAAATTTAAAGGAAAAAAGAAAAAAAAAAAAAAAACTATGACTGTCAGTGACATCCATGGGCACTACACCTGCCAGTATAAACCGTGTGCATATAATAGTATGCATAATTAATTATGTGGATAGTGAATTCAATAAACATTTGATAGCCTATTCTATGCAAGAACTGTATTATTCCTAAGAAATTGAGGCAATTCTATTGTCATGTCTAAAGACACTGTCTAGGGGTCTAATGAGCCCACCTGTAAACTGAAAAAGTCAGTCAGTACTGAGGCAGGCCAGTGGCCTTGACAGTCTCCTTCTCTCTGGCATTTCATTGTCTGCCAGTTACTCTCCCTGTAGTTTCCACTCTAGTGCCTTTTAGTTTACGTTTCACTGGATTCTCTTGACAGAGGAGAATTTATGAACATTTGCTATGTTGTAGGCTAAACAGGACAAGAAAGAATGACAGTCACTAAAGGAGAATTCATTTTACTTTTGCATTTCATCTCATATCTACCCTTCAAACACTCAAAAATTAGGGCGATGGAAAATATACACAAAATGAATAGGGAACAGAAACATATATAATCAAGGATTGAACAGGATAGCTGAAACAACAGTGAGATATACCTGCATAATGCTTTAAAGTTTATGGAGTAATTTTTCCCATAAGTTATTTAAATCACTCACTTGACTTTACTAAGGAGACGAGCTCAGAGAGAAAAAATAGCTGCCTAAGTCAGATGTATGGTGAACAAGAGCTTGATCTCATTACTGACCCCAAATATGGTGGTGTTCTCACTATTAATGCTGCCTCTCACAAAGGCCAACAGTAACAGTTCAGGGAATGGAGAAGGCAGCACAGGTGATGTATATCTGAGACTTTGGGAATATGATGGAGCTGGATCAAGAAGAATTCCAGTTGGGGAAGGGCAAGATTAGGGAGGTCCTGAGTGAGGAAAAGCAATGGGTCACCTGGTCCCACTGATGACTGATGGTAGTCTTCTAGACAAACGGAAATGACTTCACAAAGATGTATAAGGACACTTTTAAGACTTAAGATCTCAGAATAAAGAATATAGTTTGTCTTGACTCACAAAAGAGAGACACTATATATTCTAAAATAGAATGCAAGGAATATTTTAGGAAAATGAACCTAGTGGGGCATGGGAAATCCCCTGGGGTAGGAGCAGGGAGGGGAGACAGAATGAAGGCAAGGGAAGCAGGTAGGATCCTACTGCAGTAATTCAATAACTGAGGAGTCGGGACCCAAACAGGGTAGTGTCGGTGAAAATAACAGAAGTGAATTTAAGTAGCAGTAACAGAAAAAAACTTGACAAGTATTGGCTGATGGGAGATATGAGGAAAGGAAATAGGAATGAAATTGGGTGAAAGGCTTTATCATGAAGTGTGAGTTAATATTCAATTATTCATTGGAAGGCCAATGAGCAATCTGGTGAATTTCACTTTCACTTTCATCAAGGATAATTTACTAACGTAATAAAGGTTTTCTTTCTTTATTAGAGGTTTGGCTAGGCTAAGTTTTGACTGAGTATTGCTCTTGGGAATGAACCCTGTGGGAAAGTTGAAGAAGATGGGGTGAAAAGGCCACTTAGGTTCAGATCACGAAGAGACTTGGGTACCATGCTATGGAACCATGAAGGTGTTTATACAAGGATGTGAAATGATGTGGTCAGTGTTAAATTTCAAATTTAGAAATTTAGTATTTGCTGCTTTGGTAGCTTGGGGGATTCATTAGAAGGGGGAAATGTATGAGACCAGATCAATAGTGCAAGGGATAAAAACAAAAAAGAAGGTTTGAAGTTAGATGTGACTGAGTATGAGAAAAAGGGGAATAAAAGCAAATACTTTAAAGTACCATCACTCTTTCAAGCAGGTACTTTGCCCTAGGATCTATGGGCATGGATCCTAGGGCTACTCAGTACTAATCAGTACTAGTGGCAAACCCAATGTTAAGGAGAGCCAGGACTCAAGGCCAAGTGACCATCCTCGTTTTGGACCCAGGGTCAATGGTGAAAATTGGTCAGTGGAGAATGGTATTTTAAAAATACTGAGTTTGCAGTAACTTTTATGTGGTGAGGTTTGGTAGGCAGTAGGAAATAAACTGAAGCCTTGTGGAGAGGAGAACATATGAATGAGCTGTTAAGATTGTTTTTGCCACTGACTCTGGCCAATGCTGGATTCAAAGGCTTGCACTTGGTAATTTGGAAAAAAATAAGTTATTTAAGATAAAGGCTCGCACTTGGTAATTTGGAAAAAAGTAAAAAACTAAAGGTAGACTGAGTCTATCTCCTATAAAAAGTAGTTCACTTAATACTTTCCTTTGTGAATATTTCTATTTAAAGATGAGATAATTTAATTTTTTATGAAGGTGATCAAGTTGACTAAAATATAAAGTCTGTATGTCGTAAAAAACACATACACATACATGCCTCTTAAGGTGGCTTTTACTTGTCTGCCCAAATGGAGGTAAACAGGATTAAAAGACTTTAAATATGAACTTCCAGGCAGGTGCTCACTGCCTTCCTGATCATGAATGGACAAGTCTCTAACAAAATGTGTAAGGGCAGATTTTTCATTGTATACTTTGGTGTAAAAAAGCTGCTCTCTCTCACGCTACTTAAACTTCATTTTGTGCTCTAAATTTACTTGTTGGTTGCAGAAATAGTGAATATATTTAGCTTATCAACAGAGTTAATAGAAACAGGAAGGAATTTCACATGTGGTATGTTTTGTATATTTATAAATATCAATCTTTTCTTTGCTAGCTTTGATAGAATTGGGAAATGTACCCTTGGGGAATCCAATTCTGAAGAATACTTCCTGTTTTGTTCTTCTCTGTGTAATTTATCTCTGTTTAATGTACTACATAATTATTTTGTCTACTTTCTGTGTCTACCCACCAGGCCCAGTACGTTCCAAGAGCACAGAGCTTTTATCTGTAAAGTTCAATGATATATCTCTCTTTAGCTTTTACCCAGATAATAAGAGCTCAGTAAATAACTGCTGAGTGAATATATCACAGTCCTGTGATTACTGTACTTCACAAACTCGACATGTGTTTTTCCTTAGCAATCATGACTCAATTTCCATATTCTAACTTCATCTTGAACCATGATTTCTATTTATAATACTCCCAAGAAATTCTTTTAGGACCTGTATCATCATGAGATTCTGTAGGGCACTGAAGGTTACTGGTACAAAAAAATGAATGTGAGAGAAGTGGTAGCCAAGTGTTACACCTTCCCAGATTCTCCAGGTGATTCCTCTGCCAAGCTCTGTCTTACAAGGAGTTATGATTCTTCTACCCTCCTACTCTGACTTCTTGTTTCCTGACCTCAGTTCCTGCTTTTAGCATCTGCTTCAACCTAGACTTCCTTTTGGTAATCTGACCCCAGGGTACCTGAGTTGAACATTTGTTATTTTCACTGCTTTACATTTTAATCTTTTTTGGTGTGTGTGGTTAAATCTAGAGGATGGTCTAAGCCTTTATTTCTTACACAGCCTAGAAACTCACATAATTTAAAGTTACAAGATAAATATTATAGACTACTTTCCCCTAAAGTTTCTTATTGCCCTTCCCTGTCTCCCTCACATAAAACCTAATAATTTCCTCTCCACTCTGCTTGAAGGGATAATCACAGTGATCACTTGCATTCCTTATTCTACATAAATTTTTCTCTCTGGTCAACTGCATTTGGTAAGTAGGAATTATTATACAATCAAAGAAACGAAGAAAACTACCACCAGTCTCCAGATGCATATAGTGAATGAAATTAAAAAGGACTTCAAACTTAGAAAAAAGAGAGATGTATTCTAAGCTACAAATTATCCAGTTGCTGTCTAGATATACGTTAGAAAAAATATTGTGCTTGTGCACTCTTTGTGAGATACAGTCAGCACATAACCTAGGCTATGTGTTTTAAGTCATTGGATTGGCCTAATTTAATTCATAGGCCAGCAATTCCAAACACGTCAATTTTATCAGCAAGGCAATGTTTAGAAAGGTTTATCAACTGCAGAGAAGACAATGCACTTGACAGCACTCCTTTCTTGAGCAATGACTCAAATCAGTTAGACTGAAAATAAATCTAGAGGGTACACAGCTGTCATATAGCCCAAAGGAGTCCTCTGAGCAATAATGTGATTCATTTTCCCCTATCTGTTCAGCTGCTTCTGCAAACAGGATTACAATCCAACAAGTACATTTTCATCCCACTATGAAGGGAGAGCTTTTCAGTGTCATAGAGAGGGCTCTGTTGGGTTCCTTTATACTTACAGGTAAGGTAAACTGTGAATAGTGATTTCTTGATTTTATTTAATATTTCAATGATCTACATCAACCAATTATAAGAAAGGGCTCTAAAATTAGAGAATCATATTTTTTCAATGTTTGATGCACCAAAGTCTGAGGGATAGACAGGTACCAGACCATCTACTGGGTACAGGCCACTTACTTATATTGTAATATTCCTAAACTGGGCTTCCCAGGTGGAGCTAGTGGTAGAGAACTTGCCTACCAATGCAGGAGACAAGAGATGCAAGTTTGATCCCTGGGTCAGGAAGATCCCTTGGAGGAGCATGGCAACCCACTCCAGTATTCTTTTTTTTTGGGGGGGGGGGGTAAG
>SJYA01000445.1:46173-94717 GCA_006410615.1 Neotragus moschatus | reverse complement strand
GGGGGGCGGGCGGGGGGGGGCAGGACCCTGACCCCCCGCCGCGCCGCCACTCCAATATTCTTGCCTGGGGAATCCCGTGGACAGAGAAGCCTGGTGAGCTACAGTCCATGGGTTGCAAAAAGTCAGACACGGCTGAAGCGACTTAGCACATTCCTTAATTGTTAACATTTTATTATGGAAAATTTGAAACATACGCAAAAGTAGAGAGCAGTAGTAAAATAAAGCCTGTGTGCCCACTAGTCTGACACAACAAACATGATACCCACTCCAATGGGATTATTTGAAACAAATTTTAGATATAATCCTTTATCAAACTTATTTTAGTCCTCATCTCCATCAGGTAAAGAATTTTTTAAAAACATAAGCACAACATCATAATCATACCCAAGAGTGTACTGGTACAGTGTACTGGTACACTGTATTTAACAACCAGTTCTCTGGCCAGGGGAGGAGGGTAATCCTTGAATGCAGTTGAAAACAAATGTACAGCATATATATGGTACTTCCACTACGCAGACACATTATATATGTTGTTGCTCAGTTGCTCAGTTGGGTCCGATTCTTTGCGACCCCATGAACTGCAGCATACCAGGCTTCCCTATCCTTCACCACCTCCCGGAGTTTGCTCAAGCTCACGTCCATTGAGTTGATGATGCCATCCAACCATTTCATCCTGTCGTCCCCTTCTCCTCCTGTCTTCAATCTTTCCCAACATCAGGGCCTTTATGAGTCAGCTCTTCCCATCAGGTGGCCAAAGTATTGGAGCTTCAGCTTCAGCCTCTGTCCATCCAATGAATATTCAGGGTTGATTTCCTTTAGGGTTGACTGATTTGGTCTCCTTGCAGTCCAAGGGACTCTCAAGAACCTTTTCTAACACCACAGTTCAAAAACATCAATTCTTTAGTGCTCACCCTTCTTTATGGTCCAACTCTCACATCCATACATGACTACTGAAAAAACCACAGCTTTGACTAGATGGACCTCTGTTGGCAAAGTAATGTCTCTCTTTTGAATATGCTGTCTAGGTTGGTCATAGCTTTTCTTCCAAGTAGCAAGCATTTTTTAATTTCGTGGCTGCAGTCACTGTCCACAGTGATTCTGGAGACCAAGAAACTAAAGTTTGTCACTGTTTCCCCATCTATATGTCAAGAAGTGATAGGATCTGATGCCATGATCTTAGTTTTTTGAATTTGAGTTTTAAGCCAGCTTTTTCACTCTCCTCTTTCACCTTCATCAAGAGGCTCTTTAGTTCTTCTTCANTTCTGGAGACCAAGAAACTAAAGTTTGTCACTGTTTCCCCATCTATATGTCAAGAAGTGATAGGATCTGATGCCATGATCTTAGTTTTTTGAATTTGAGTTTTAAGCCAGCTTTTTCACTCTCCTCTTTCACCTTCATCAAGAGGCTCTTTAGTTCTTCTTCACTTTTTCCCATAAGTGTGGTTTCATCTCCATATCTGAGGTTATTAATATTTCTCCCAGCAATCTTGATTCCAGCTTGTCCTGGATCCAGCCCAGCACTGCACATTATATACTCTGCATGTAAGTTAAGTAAACAGGGAGACAATATACAGCCTTGATGCACTCCTTTCCAAATTTTGAACCAGTCTATTACATGTTCAGTTCTATCTGTTGCTTCTTGACCTGCACATGTGTTTCTCAGGAGACAGGTAAGGTGATCTGATATTCCCATCTCTTAAAGAATTTTCCACAGCTTGTTGTGATCCACACAAGTCAAAGGCTTTAGCATAGTTAATGGAGCAGAAGTAAACGTTTTTCTAGAATTCTCTTGCTTTTTCTGTGATCCAATGGATGTTGGCAATTTGATCTCTGGTTCCCCTGCCTTTTCTAAATCCAGCTTGTACATCTGGAAGTTCTCGGTTCACGTACTGTTGAAGCCTAGCTTGGAGGATTTTGAGTAGACCTTGCGGATACGACTGCAACTGTATGGTAGTTTGAACTTTACATATGCATTACATGTAAATAACCTTTTTTAAAGTAGTTTACACATTCATAAATAACCTTAAGAGCACAGATAACAAATTATAGAAAAATAAATAGGAAGTGATGTTTTGACTGTTACTTTAACACTAAGTTTGTGTAGTTTTTTGAAGGCTGTGTTTAACAGCTGACTTGCAGAATTCCTGAAAATATAATAATTAACTCTTGTCAACTCCATCATACCATTAAATCACAATCAAATAACTAATAATTTCTTCATAGTACCAACTATCAAATTTCTCTCTCAGCTCTTCTCCCTTAGCAACAGAGAAACATATTAAGTAGGAAGGAAGAGGGAATTTGCTTCAGAAAGCTACACCAAGGTGTCTGGCTTTCTATAGGCTTTGGTGCTGCTGTGTGTAACTCAGTCTGCTGTTAAAGGCTGCTTCCAGGAAGTGAAATTATGGGCTGTCAGGCACATGTGCCGCAAGAGTTGGACACAACTGAGTGACTAAACAACAACAGCAGTGTTTTTATTTCGCTTTTACTGCCCATTCTCAGGCACACAGGACAGAGTTTTAAAAGAGCAGAGGAGGAACTTGGCAGATGGGAAAATGAGTCCTTTTCAGGTGGACAACCATAAATTGATGAAATGTTCTACAAGAAAGATTCCTAAGATGTGACACCTTCTGTCACACAACCATCGACTCTGTTTGTAAAAGCCCTTTTTAAATGTGTGTTCCAGAGTGGAATATGGCATGTCAGATGTGATGGGGCCAAATAAACTCCCAAGGGGGGCTGCTGTCATCCTTGATGAAGAGGCAGGCTGTACTGCAACTCCAATTTTAAGTTCACAGTCAAGTGAAACTCAAGTCTAGAAAATGAAGCTGTGTCTACCAGTATCACTCAGACTCCAGAGAGTCTGGACTTTGGCAGAGACTCCATTAGAACATGATGAGTCCTGGCCTTCATCAGGACTCCAGAGAGTCTGGACTCCAGAGGGACCCAGACTTCATCAACTCCTCCCAGCACCAACTCTGTTCCCACACTGCCTTTCCAACATCATCTCCCACTATGCCTCTGAACACGCCCTTAATTCCAAATAGGCAGCTGACTCATTGTCCAAAAATATGTACCATTGTTATATTTTAAGCTTTTTATTAATGAAAGATCCCTAATACATACAAAAGTACAAATAATAGTACAAGGAAGTCCCATGTACCCTTCTACTTAGTTTTAACAAGTAACAAACTCTTATCACACCCATGCTCAGGATTAATTTTGAAGCCAATCCTGGACATCATTTCACCCACAAATATTTCAGTTCTGTATACTGAAATATACAGTATTTCAGTTCTGTCCTGTACATCTCCAGTCAGATATTTCCCTTGTACTCCCTTCACCTTTCCAAATTCTATCTCATCCGACGAGGCTCACTTGGGTCTCTCTTCCTACACTGTTTTTCCACTGAACCTGTCACCTAGTCATATGTCTCCTTGGACACCTCTCTTATTATCGTCCGGTTGTTCCTGACCTCCTAAGCTGTACACTCACAATGTCATTTGCTTGCAAAGCAGGAAACTGCTCTGCACTGATAGTGAAATGATGATGCTCAGTAGGAAGTAAGCTAAGTAATAACCTGGTTTTAGAAAGTTTATAAAAATTTAGCACACCAATCTCACCCAGCATATTGACTCAATTACTTATATGGCAAACCTCCTGGCATAGAACAGGGTGTGCCCACGAAGTATGATAAGCCAGAAAGAACACTAGACACGGAGCTAAAAGAACTAATTCTTGTTCTGGTCCTACTGTTTGTATGTTATTCTGGGGTATATTGAGTGACTTCTTGGAGTTTTCCCATAAAATAGGAATTAACTATAGCCATTTTCTCTCTCCTCCTCACTAGGCTGTCAAACACGCATGCGTACATGCTCAGTCACGTCTGACTCTTTGCAACCCCAAGGACTGTAGCCCGCCAGGCTCCTCTGTCCATGGGACTTCTCAGGCAAGAATACTGGAGTGGGTTCCTATTTCCTTCTCCAGGGGATCTTCCTGACCCAGGGATCAAACCCCTGCATTGGCAGGCGGATTCTTTACCTCTGAGCCACCTGGAACTCTCAGCATCAAATGCAATCATATATGCAAAGATGGCCTTGCATTTACAAAGCATGTTGTTGGCCATCTGTCTTGATAACAAGGACAACTATTGCTTTAGATCTTGAATATATGAGAAGAGATTTAAGCTCTCAAAAGGGGAAATGGGAATGTGAAAAAAAGAAGTCAGATGAGATTCAGAACTAACAAAGTTAACCCCTGGGGGAATTTAAAAGCATACCTAGAGACTAGTTGCAAAAACCACTGCCTTGGCAGTACAGTGGTTAAGACTCCATCCTTCCATTGTAGGGGGCATGGGTTTAATCCCTGGTCGAGGAGCTAGGATCCCCCATGCTGAGCAGCACAGCCATAAAAGAAACAAAAAACAAGACAAAAACAACCAACCAAACAAAAAAACCCAACCCCCTGCCACTGCTTTATAATTAAAACAGACACATTGAAGGATCTCTAAAAACAGACTGCAAGGGAAGCAAGATGTCAGCTATTTAAGAAAAATTCTTGTTACTTTAATTAAATGAAAAGTCAAAATTCAACATCTGATGCCCTCTTTCACATAAAATTGCAGAACCGTCCAATAAAAAGGCTATAATTCTGAGTTTATTCTCTCCTAGGACATTTTCAAAGCCTTTGACTTCTCAAATTTTCCTTTTGCTCTGCCAGGGAATAATCATTACTATCAAACTGCAAACACTTATCATATTACACTAAACACTACTTAAATTACAATAGAATCAAGGTCTCTCCCTCCTCCAGTAAAAAAGAGGATAGACAGCTTTATCCAAAAAATGCTGTTCTACAAATGGCACTGCAGGCTATCATTGGAGGTCTGGGAGAGACAGCTTCAGCCTATCTAAACCATCAATTAGAATACTAATACTATAAGTTTTCTTGCAACTAAGTGAAAAGTACAAGGAATGAGGAAAAGGCTTAAATTTTATAAAACTCTGGATAATTTAGGCCAATGTAGAAAACAAGGTTTTTCAACTTTGAACATTAACACAATTTAGCAATAGTTGGTAAAAACAACAGCTGCTAAGCGTGGTAAACCCAAATGAGATTATTAGGTCAAAAATCACAGAAATACACAGAGAACATTTCAAAATTCCCAGCACAATGACAACAAAGCACCAAAATAAACCTCATTAAGAAACAAAATGTTTTCAGAAAGAATTTTTTTTTTTTTTGGTAAGACTGCACCATGTGTAACATCTCCGAGGACTTTACTTGAGAGGAAAAACACAGAATCAAAAGGGAGAACTACAGAATGGTTTCCTTCCTCTATTCCCTTTCCCCTCTCATCTGCACACACCAAGTAACTTTCTGCATCCTTACAACTCATTCTCTGTTCACACACACACCGATAGAGATTGAGGAAAACAAACAAAAAAAATCATTTTTCAAAAATGAGATCACATTGTTAGAATAAACTTTCTCTTATCTAGACGCTTTAAGGAAACTACCAGTCACTTATTCAGTCACCTTCATGCACAACAAGACAAGAAACAAAGGAGTTCCAAGGCTTCTAACAAATAGCAATGGGGATTTTATAACATCTAGACTTAAGTGGCTTTCAGTATTGTTACCCACGCTGATCAACTATCATGAAAGACTTTTCAACGTTAACGTTTACATATCAGAAAAAATATGCCTTAAAAATGTGAAGGACCATAATTTTTTTACACGTTCATTTGCGGAATAATTCAAGGTTGAATTTCAGAGAATGTGAAGATTGAACAAAACTCAGGCTAAAACAAAGAATACAGGCTTTTCCAATCTGCTCCTGGGACAGCTATAATTTCTTCTAACACTGTAGTGCTTTTTGCACAGATAAATTCTTTGTCTGTAGTGTTCCTGTACAATCAATAACTATCCAAAAGCCTAATCTTCAAGGCTTAAGTAATTTGAATTACTAACTAGTATTTGAATTAAAAATAACTAGAAAAAAGTCCATCTAAAGCCTAGTTAGGTGGAACAACTTATTATAAATCATCAAAAGACAAATGAAACAGGACTGGCCCTAATAGCTTCTCCCAGGTAGATAAGACAAAACAAGCCCTGTGTTCTGTGAAGCGCTTATAAGTAGCTGATGTGAGGCTGAAGTAGTCACATTCACTATGCATATTGTAACACTCAGTCATGGAAGCTGATGCTCACCAAAGATAATCATACATTGCATATTCTACTAAGCCCTTCATATCAATGAACTTATTCATGCTCCCAGCAACGCCATGAGGCTATCTCCACTTTACAGATGAGGCTACTGAGACAGTTATGGAATTTATCTATGTCAGCACAACTGGCAAACTCAGAAGACCAGGCAGAATGTGCATAATCTTCAAAGAGATCTTTGAGGGGAATAAAAAGTAGCTCAGGATTAACCTAGACAGCATCTTAAAAAGTAGAGACATTACTTGCTGACAAAAGTCTGTCTAGTGAAAGCTATGGCTTTTCCAGTAGTCATGTATGGATGTGAGAGTTGAACTATAAAGAAAGCTGAGTGCTGAAGATTTGATGCTTTTGAACTGTGGTGTTGGAGAAGACTCTTGAGAGTCCCTTGGACAGCAAGGAGATCCAACCAGTCCATCTTAAAAAAAAATCAGTCCTGAATAGTCATTGGAAGAACTGATGCTGAAGCTAAAACTCCAATACTTTGGCCATCTGATGGGAAGAACTGATTTATTGGAAAAGACCCCAATTCTGGGAAAGATTGAAGGCAGGAGGAGAAGGGGGCGACAAATGATGAGATGGTTGGATAGCATCACCGAATCTATGGACATGAGTTTAAGCAAGCTCTGGGAGTTGGTGATGGACAGGGAGGCCTGGCGTGCTACACTCCATGGGGTTGCAAAGAGTTGCACACGACTAAGTGACTGAACTTAAAAACAACTCAATAAAATGACCAGCAGTAAACATACATTCATTCACCTCTTCCTTCAGTCATGAGTGGAACAGTAGAGGTCAGCAAAATGACTAAGGAGAGTAAACTCTTATCCTGCCTAACATCTTCCTTAACTGGGAGCCAAGTGACACAGTGTCTCAGAATGCCAGCTTGATTGTAAAAATAGAAATAGTTTAGCTGGCCTACTTTCTACCTTCTCACTGATGATAATATCAAATGCAATGGATACTCTGCCAGGAGGCATCAGAGAACAACTGCCCATGAAAGGAGAAACTCCTGGCAAATACAAGCTCTGTTCCCCCCACAAAATCTACCCAACGAGCCCACAGTTTTCAAGTCTTCTGGGAAACAAGGAGCTGTCCTGCGTGGAGTGATTACCTGGTTCCCACAGACCTCTCCTCTGCAGAAAGAGTCATTATTCTTCCCACAGAACCCACACTGCTTTTCCCAAGTCTTCTCTCGTTTCTAGTCAGAGGACACTCAGGTTTTGAAGCTGTCTTAATCTATCTGGGCTGCTATCCCAAAGATTGGGAGGCTTAATCAATAAACATTTATTTCTCACAGTTGTAGAAGCTAAGGAGTCCAATATCAAGTGCCAGAAGAGTCAGCGTCTGGTGAGAGCTCACTTGCTGGTTCACAGACGGACTGCTTCTGTGTCCACAAATGGTGGGAGGGGCAATGAAGTTCTCCTGAGTCTCTTTCATAAAGCACAACTCCCATTCTTGAAGGTTCTACTTCTGTGATTTAATTACCTCTCACCCATCTCCCCAACACCATCACCTTAAGGGCTAGGTTTTAACACATGACTTTGCTATAGCAGAAACTATGATTTTCAAAGTTCCAGCTCCCACTCTAGTCTCTAGTGCTCTCACTCTTCTGCACAAAGGGGAAGAGCTGACTTTGGCAGGAGGGCTACACTGGGTCTATACTTAAAACACACAAAGTGTGAGGTTGATTTCGTGCTTATTTTCACATGAGTATAAGAGTGATTATAGCAGACAAAATTGGCAAAATACTATTTCATCAGGCAAAAAGAAAGGAGCCATGTGACCAAAGAAGCAAGAATTTACAGTCAAAAAGAACTTCAGGCCTTCATGCTAAAATGCAACAGAAAAACAGAATTTTCATCTTTGTTAGCTCTAAATTTGATTCATGTTCTATGACTTTATATACTAAAGCACTGTGCTAAATTATTTCCCTGTACATAAAACACAGACATAAAATATGAGCAATGTAAAACTTAAAACATAATTTAAAAAAATTTAGAGTTAACTGTCCAGAAGATGGAACTGATTAACTGGAATATTTTATTTAATCTTTGGGTATTTCACTATGGGTGTCCAAGAATCTGATACATGAAGATGTATTAAAGAACGATCACACATGCAGAAGGTTTAAAGGGAAGCCCAAGAGGGAAGGGATACATGTATACTTACAGCTGATTCACACTGTGGTATGGAAGAAACCAACACACACTGAAAAGGAATTATCCTCCAATTAAAAATAAAAGTAAATTCCTGTGGGCACCTTCTCCCAGATTTTATGGAAAATACTAGCTTCCACAATGCAGGGGAAATATTTAATTGTAATTTTAAAACAAGCAAAATAAGTACACATTCGTTTAACCTCTTATTTTAAAAAATTCAAACCAAATGGGACCAAATACTGCAAGCTATCAGTAATTAAGATAAATCTGTATTCATTTCTTAAAAAAAGTCTAACACAGGCTAAGCATCTCGAAGGCAGGAAAACCTAGGCTGGCAAATCTCTAATGTGAGGTAAAGCTGAACAATGCTAACTCAGGTAATAGGACTGATGACTGGTAAGCCTTAAAACCAGTTCGTGATTCCTTCCCATGTAATATGCTTCAGTAGATTAGTGTTTTGCAGTGCGGTGACTCTATGGCATTGATATCTGTACTACATCCCCCCACAGGCCCCCATTACTCTTTGCTCACCTTCATGACTCTGGGTAAAGATAGGTCAGGGGAAGAGGAGAACAATGGGAAAAGCAGGGCCTGAATCAGCTCATAACCCCAGTGCCCCCTCCCAGTTGGGCTGGTCCAGTTCTACCACCAATAAAGAACACGCGTGAAAAAAACCTAGATCCCTTTTTAGCACTGTGAACCATGTAGGAGATGCTTATTACATCCGCTTTGTTCTCCATTTCTATGGTACCCATCACCATAGTAACAAAGCACACAGATGGAAAAGTAGGCTAGAAATACCCAGAAATGGAGGTAGGGATGGGGAATATGGAAGAAAGGGCTTTTCACTGGTTAAGAGAGAAGAGGATACAATTCTTCTATGAACATAACATTAAGGGGAACTTCTGGAAAAAAGGAGGTTTTGTCTTTAAGAGAGCAACAACAGAAAGCAGCCTAAAATTTCAGTAAGTTTCAGTATTTTGTAGGAGGTGGAGTTAGAAAGTTTTGAAGGTTTTAAAAGCCAGATGTATTTTATTAGAAAATCTTGCATGCAAATCAAAACCTTTACACAGCATCCAATTTTGAAAATTACACACTCATTCCGATTACTACTTAAAATTTTTGGTTATTTCGTAGTACTAAAAGTTGAGACATCTGTGACGGAAGTGTGGCTAGGAAGATAAGTTAACACAATGAATACTTCCCTGAAACTGACAAGTTTATCTTCGACGTTTTTGTATAAAATGTCCAAAGGGGAAATCATTGGGTGGGTTGGTGAGGGTGACTGTTGTGTCACCCTAGGAAGTCACTGTGCCTGTTGAAACTGGGACAAGGCCTTTCCCACCACCAATCCCTCTGGTGTCTGTACATAGACCTTCAAAGGCACTGCTAGTGCCTAGCAGGTCTGTAAGAAAATCTTCCCACTCCAAGATCTCCATTTTTGTTTTTGTTTTTTCCTTTTCTGCTACCAGCCTGAGTTCTCCTCATTGAAAATTTTCTAAGACATTTGGAATACTTGGGATATTATTTATGTTGTTATGGGTCAGGAAATGGGAAAAGGAGCTACACTTAACTACATAAGCCACTTGGGGAGGTTTTCTACATAAATAGAAGTAGTACACACACACACAGACTTAAAGCAGGAGACACTTCATGGACTAAATACACAGACACAGACACACACACACACACACAGACTTAAAGCAGGAGACACTTCATGGACTAAATTGAAAGAGTTTAACAATCTAGCAACTTGGTTGCTGTTCAGTCGCTCAGTTGTGTCTGACTCTTTGTGACCCCAAGGATTGTAGCTTGCTAGACTCCTCTGTCATGGGATTTCCCAGGCAAAAGTACTGGAGTGGGTTGCCATTTCCTTCTCCAGGGGATCTTCCTGACCCAGGGATCAAACTCAAGTCTCCCGCATCTCCTGCACTGCAGGCAGACTCTTTAATGCTAAGCCACCAGGGAAGCCAACTGTGACACTGGATGATTTTCACTTTGCCTTTTTCAACCTTACTGTCTTATCAGTAAAAAGAAAAACTGAGAACAGAAATAATGAACTTGAAGTGTTGTAAGGATGATTTCAAGGCATGTTAAAATGTTTTGCATATGTGTTGTATTATTCTGGGAAAGACCCTCAAGGATACCTACAATATAAAATAGTTAAAAAGAGATACTCGTTAAGATCAATACTGTATGTGAGATGCGCTTATCTTCCATCTTCCCTCCTCTAGGATGTACACTCCATGCAAAGAAACGTTTCTTATGTTTTCTTCATTGTTGGATTTGTCCCCAGGGCTGGCGTAATGCCTGGCCAATATTAACTGCCCCCAAAAATACTGAATCATTTTTTTAATCCATAAAATGAAGAAAAGCAGATTCAAAATTCAAATACAACTGAGGGCCTGCTAAGAACAATGTACTTTACTAAGCATTTGTGAGCATATTTATCTTAATTTTTATATGACCACTTTTACACCAAGTTTTCCAATCTTTACAGCCTTCTATAAAATGACTCTGGGAAAAGGAAGCAGCCAATATACATTAAAAAAAAGTTGCTTTACCAGGTACCAGATCTGCAGCTAACATGTGGAGTGTGCTGAGACAAGCCACATATCCCCTTATAAACCCAGTAAGCATATTTGCATCATGGGAATAATACTTGACCTGTCTTCCACAAGTCATCAGGAGAATAAATGTGAGTATAAATGCTTTAGTATTTTAGAAGCAACATCAAAAAATATAGTAAGTAATGCAGTGGGGGATCTGTAAGTGTTTCGGGAGAGATTTGCTACAAACTGGTGGGAGAAGGCCAAGGGCATAGTGGACCTCTGAACAGTCTTTACATACATGGTGTCAAGAGCATCTAGGATCAAGAGGACCCCAGGAAAGACTTCTTAATCAATGGGATGATGGCCAGGCTCAACTCCTCTCCCTTCAGAATGCATTAATCTGCAAAGAAAAGAAATGTCCTAAACCTAGCTTGGGACCTTTTGGCATGTAATCCACAAACTCCTCTTTGGAAACAATAAAAAATAAAAACCTAGTATTCCTGATAAAACGCTACAGAAAAAATCTTTTCAATGGGACTAATTAGAAATCAGTCACCTACTGATATATGTGACTGTCGGCCAAACATCTGTTGATCTTTACCAACATTCTATTTGTATCTAGTCTACCTAACAATGGGTATAAAAAGTATTTCTAAATATTCCAGGAGAGTTTGAGTATACTTTTTAAAATTAGCTTCCATCAAGTCTTTTTAAAACAGTGATTCACTCTAACCATGTTCTTTCCCTATTGAATATTCTTGTCCACCAAGAAGAAATTTTTATCTTGGCTTATCAGGGGCATTTCCCTTTAGAGCTGATAGCTAATTTGACAGGGAAAAGTTTTCTTCAGGATCCAATCAATTGATCTACAAAGTGAGGTATGGGATTTGGAGGGCCTTTTGTTTTCAGAAAAAAGGGGTAATCTCGTAGAATCTAATCTTTAATCTTTCAGATCACCAATTAACCCCTGTCTAAAAATACCAGATACTGGGACGTCCCTGACTGCCCGGTGGTGAAGACTCTGTGCTTCCACTGCGGGAGGCACAGGTTCAGTCTCTGGTCTGGGAATAAAGAGCCTGAGCATGCCTCCCAGCATAGCTAAAAAATAAAGTATCTATTTCAGAACACAGTCATCTCCCTTTTTCCCTTTTCATAGTCATCCTCTCCCCACACTCCATAAGAAAGGCAAACATTTCATTTCTCAGGAGTCTGCTTATGGCACACTGCCTTGGGGAGTAAAAATCTCCAGGCCCCAAGTTGAGGGTCATTTGAGATAACTGTAGGGTTATAAATGTTAAGAAAGTGAATGACTTTGAAGACCAAAACATCCTTTCGGGAGTTAAGGAAAAGTATTCATTTCTCTGCTTCAAACAACATGGGAGGGAGATATAACCAAGTCCGACAGCAGAACATGGAAAATCACTTCTGTGATCAATTACTAAGTAATTTTGGCATATACCTCAGAAGTTTAAAAAATAGAGTGGAATTATACTGCCTTCATTTTCATATACATATGGGGAAGTGTCTTAAGCATTTACATTTAAAAAGAAAACTTGATTATGAAGCCTATCTTATCTTAGCAATATGAAATATTTACTTATGCATGAATATTTTTAAGTCCCAGGCATCTCACTGAGAAGTTATTTCCCATAAAATTTTACCTGTGCTTAATAATTATTTATCAAAATTCTAATATACTTGTTCCGGTCAACTGTATATTAGTCAAAATCATAAAAACTCAATCCAAATGAAATTTTATGTAACATTTAGAGCCTTATAGTCACAAGAACTTCAAAAAATATGTTGTGTGTATACGTGTGTTACAAGAATATGATAAGGAATTCAATGAAAGATTTTCAAACATAAGAATGTTACATGGGGAGTAAGTTTTATAGAAGAATGAAATGCATTCCACAAGGGAAACAACTATGTAAAATTTCCAGCTTTTCTAAACAAGCTTGTTTTTGTGTTTTTTTAAATGGATGGCATGGTAGATACAAAATCATTTTAGTGTTTAATTTACACTGGGTACATTAGAAAAGATATCTTTCTAAATCAATATTTATATATCATAGGTGCCATCTTTTACAACTATAAAAAATTTAGATAAAACTTTTAAAACACATGAAGAGGAGAGACAGCGTTTCAAAATCCTTTTAGGGGGTACTGGGTGAAAAACATTCATATACTTTGTTCTAAACTGCCTGTAAACCAAGAACTTGTGCTGACCATCTAAAATTCTGACTTCTGATAGAATGATAAAGCCAGAGTTATTTTAGAAAAGTTCGAGGAGCTGACTCAAGCCTGTCCTGCAAATGGCCAAATCCAGAACTCTGAACACAAATAAATGTTCAGTAAACACTAGCTCACTGACAAAATATTTCGGTCATTCAATTGATACCTACTACCAGCATATATCAGAGAAGGCAATGGCACCCCACTCCGGTACTCTTGCCTGGAAAATCCCACGGATGGAGGAGCCTAGTAGGCTGCAGTCCATGGGGTCGCTAAGAGTTGGACACAACTGAGTGACTTCACTTTCACTTTTCACTTTGATGCATTGGAGAAGGAAATCCAACCCACTCCAGTGTTCTCGCCTGGAGAATCCTAGGGACGGGGGAGCCTGTTGGGCAGAGTCGGACACGACTGACGAGACTTGGCGGCAGCGGCAGCAGCAGCAGCACCAGCATATATGTGATAATTTTTCCTACTTCTAACCTTCAAGGAGATCTTTCAAATTTTCAAATACCAGTCAGAAGAATGTTATTGAAACAAAGCCCTGGACTAGATAATGAGTATACTGAGTTTTATTGCCTAATTCTTTCCCAGATATCAATTTACATGCCAAGTATAATGCCTGGCTCAGGAAGCTCAATCAGAGGATGAACAAAATAATCTTTATAGGAAGTGTACAGGCTGGAGGTAGCACAGAGAAGGGAATCAGGATCTCTTGGAAGTAGTAGGCAGAGGGAAGGGTCTGGAATGGTCTTCCAGAAGAAGTGTGCTTGAACTGACTCCTGAAACATGAGCAAGTGACAAGGGGATATGAACACCACAGATAGAGAAAAGGCAAAAAAAAGAATATGGAGTGGAGCCATATGGCTACCTCTTACCTTCCTCCTTGCACTGCAAACAGTTTAGGATGCCTGGTGCATGGGCTGTGACTGCATGCTGTGTCCACAGTGCACGCGGTGGTGATTTAGAAATGATGAGGGGTGAAAGGTGAAACTAGAGACCTGAAGACGCCGGCAGAGGAAGACTACTATATGGCTCTCCAAGGCATTTGGACTTGATGCTTTGACAAAGCAAGTCATTAAAGGATTATTAAACCAGGCAGTGGTGGTATGAAATTTACATTTCATAAGCATTATTTTCCTCTTCTGCGGACAATGAATTGGAGGGGTGGGGTAGAAGACTGAAAAGACTACAAACTGAACTACTGGTTGCAGGCAATAAGCAGCAGGCCTGGAAAAGACTAAAGGCAGTCAAGAAGCTGTGAAGGAAGGGTGTTGATGGGAGGGAGTTGAAGGATGCCGCCTCTGGACAAACTGGTTACCAGAATTTATAGAGCAGTTTAACAGGGAACAAAGCAAAGGGAAGCCCAGAATGAGCTCTAAGTATTTAGGGCTATATAACTGGGTAAATGGTATTGCTATTTGCAGAAATATAAAATCTAAAAATGAACAGCAAGTTTGGGGTAGGGAGAGTATCTTTGGTATATACTAACTCCAGCTCCTCATTGTTCTGTGGGGCAGGTAGCACAGATGCTATTATCCCCATTTTATGTTCAAAGGGCTAATTTTTTTGTCCCAAACCACATGTAGCAGTCTGGGGAGTTTTACTACATATCAGGCTTAAGAGCGGGTATACTAGGGAGACAAGATCCTTGCTTTCACAGAACTTATATTCTGGTGGGGACAAGCCAGCAAACAACAAACCAAAGCCTGAAAGACTACAATGAGGGCAGGCAGATGGTATTTTATCCGAGGTGATCAGGGAAAGGATCCCTGAGATCACTGAAGCCAACTATTCATTGAAAAGGAAGCAGTTACACAGTCTCATAAGGGAAGGGGGTCCAGGCAATGGAGAAGTCCCTGGTGTAGTAACAAGGCTGGCATGTCCTGAGGGAGGAATTCCAACTACCAGGCTAGTGGTTAGCCAGAGGAAGTCCCAGCTCCAANCATCGAGCTGGGGCTAGAAACGCGGAGGGCTGGTTTCAAGAGACCAAAGAGGGGCTTAGGACTGTCCAGGTGCACGTGCAAGAGGCTTTGGAAGTAGAGTATTTATGTGTCGGACCAGTGCCTTCTCACGTGCACACCCAGAGTAACTTATTTACATAATGTGTTTTGAATCTTCAGGGAAGCCTGGGGTGGAGCTTGAGTGAAATCCCTTTACCTTACGCTGTGTCCTTAGGCTGCTGGGCCGAGCCCTGTGTGACAGTTTACAGTTGTATCAAACTAAGCGGCTTAAGTTAAGATTCTGGGCCTCCAATAGCATCCGTCTTTCTCATATATGTCCTTATCCTTCGCATGGGGAGAGAACAACGTTGTAGAGTGGTCTTGCTTTACTCATCACCAGCGTTTTACTGCTGGTAAACTGCAGGCTCACCCCATCTACTGCCCCACTGCTTTCCCTCCACAATTAGGTGGGAAAAGTTAAAAAGAAAATCCAAAGCCAGGAATTCGGGGGACAAAATTTTTTATCATCGTCATTCACTCCCGATTCTCATCACCACCCCAGATTTAACTCAGTCTTTTTGCAGACTATCATCCTTAACACTGTGATTCACTTAGGCAACATTTATATCTGAGTTGCTATGGCAGTCACATTTCCATTAAAAAAATGTTTATACAGGGACCTCCCAAAGGAATTAAATAGAGACTATAAAAGACTCACAGTTGGAACATATCTGATCGGCTTGTATAAATGGGAGTAAAGAAAATGGAACAACTGAGTTATGTGAGACTGGGTTGTGTCAGACAGAGACTGTTGAGACTAGGACTACTATTTGAATTACCCCAGAAGGGAATAAGAGGGTTGGTTGTCTTTGTGATGACACTACTCTTTTCTCTCCTGGGCCATTCCATTCTGAGTTGGCAGCTGCCTTGGAGGAAAAGCCAAAAGAGCGTTCCTTCCTTTGGTCATTGATAGAGTTTTAATATAGCTTGTGAGTGTGAGACACTGTGTATGTACAGATGTGTTAAGCTAATTTAGATTTGAGTTTGGCCATCAAACTGCTTAAAACCTGGAGAAGATAAAATGTATTCAGAATTACGTATGAAACAGGAAAAAAGCAAGTGCTATAAGAAATACTGACCGATTGTAAAGTCATGACATTAAAAATTTGTAATGTCTAATTTTCCATATGTATCTTTGAATGTTTGGAAAGGAATATTCTCTCTTCTTCCAAAAACCACGAATGTCACTACTTGTGTGACCTGGAGTAGTTATACTTAACCTTTTTGGAAGTCAACCTCTACATCTATAAAATAGATTATAAACTGAATGATCATAATTGAAAATTATGTTTTCAATTCCTATGAGAGTATGAATAAAAAAGTGACTCCCATGCTTGATAACCCAAGTCACTGTCAGCAGGAAGTTAAAGTGCTCAAGTTCATTAAAACTGTATTAGCTTTGGGTTCATCTGGGATATGTGGCTTATGAATGTATGTATTCCAGTTCTCATTAACAAAATCACCCTCCATGGTGACACACATACTGACACTGGAGAAAGTGGGATTCTGAATTTGTGATATTGCTTCTGAGAATACTTCTCTGAAACTGTAGCATCAAACAGATGCTTCTCTTGTTTCTTCTTTCTCCTGTTTCACTTCATATAAGCTCCTGCTTACGTCACAGGAGAAGAATTAATGACCTCAAATGCTATGTTGTTCTCAAAGAACTTTAATACTGTGCACACAATTCAAGCCCAAACAGAGGAATATTTAGTAACTAGAAATTATTGGCATCCCAGGCTAGACTTTATAATGAGAAATACAAATACTGTTTGAATTTTATGCCTGTGCCCAGTTTTTCTACTACATTGTAATCTCTTTGAAAACAGGATGAGTGGAATCTTGAAATATGCTCAGTCCTTAAAGAAGTATCTAAAATCCTCTAAGGGACTCTGATCAATTTATTATGATGAAAGAAAATCAATTATTCTGATCAAAGAAAATTCTAAAAGATTTAGTCACTCTTTCCACAACCAAATTTGTCAAAATCTATTGCCAGTGGTAAAGAACCCACTTGCCAATTCAGGAGACAAGAGATGCAGGTTCAATTCCTGGGTTGGGAAGATCCCTGGAGAAGGGAATAGAAAACCACTCTAGTATTCTTGCCTGGAAAATCCCATGGATAGAGGAGCCTGGCGGCCTACAGTCCATAGGCTCTCAAAGAGTCAGACATGACTGAAGTGACTTAGCAGGCAGGCATGTGTATTAAAGCACTTATCATGTGCACATAAGTGTGCTAGGATAAGGCAATGGCACCCCACTCCAGTACTCTTGCCTGGAAAATCCCATGGACAGAGGAGCCTGCTAGGCTGCAGTCTGTGGAGTCACTAAGAGTCAGCCACGACTGAGCGACTTCACTTTGACTTTTCACTTTCATGCATTCGAGAAGGAAATGGCAACCCACTCCAGTGTTCTTGCTTGGAGAATTCCAGGGATGAGGGAGCCTGGTGGGCTGCCGTCTATGGGGTTGCACAGAGTCGGACGTGACTGAAGCGACTTAGCAGCAGCAGAAGTATGCTAGACATGGTGGGCAATACCAAAAAAGCATGAGACTTGGTCCCTGACCTCAGCAGCCCATAGTTTAGGTGAACACATTGCAAACAAGTACTAGTTAGGCTCCACTGAAAAGATGGATCAGTGCAGATGGTAACAGACAAAGCCTCACGAAGAAAGGGAAACTTTACTGAAAGGGAAGCAAAATTTAGAAAAACTGAATCCTATATCTTTGTCTTATCTACCCCATATATTGTCTTAAAATAACCAATCCATTCTCAGGGCTCAGTCTATCTCTTTCTGGTAAGTTCAGACTTTCTAGAAGAAGCATAAGTTGAAATTCTGTCTTCTACAACATCCCCTTGAGTAAGAGACTAGCTAGTGAGTGATAGGTTCATCATATTCATGACAAAGGGGATGACTATAGATAGCAAATTTGTCTGGTTCCTCTGCCCAGTGACACAAATAATAGAAATGAAAGGGACATTATGATTTGGTATCTGGTTATTGAACTACATGACCGACAAGAAGTAAGTAACTTACTTTTGGGTTTTTCAGGCCCTGTTTGAGCTGACACCCTGGGAAAAAATTCTGAGTGACATCAGCATTAAACTATGCTCCATGTGGCTGCCTTGATAAGAGTTTTCTCTGTGTCTTGAGAATTTTCATGATTAATGTAAGACAGAATATTATCCAGTATTAACAGTTCTTTTCTAATTCTAAAATTATTTCTGATAATGAAAAATCCTTTATTTTTTAAATTAATTAAACATTGAATGCCTACAGTTTATAAAAGAAGGCACTGGAGATCTGACAGAGGTGAGGGCGAATACCGAGATAAATATAATAATACCTTTTCTTAAAAGATGTGTACTCTAATGGAGAAGGTTTATCCAGATAGTGTATAGCTTCTTAAAGGGGAGGTGAGGTTGGTGAGCCATACAGGTTGGAGGAGAATCAAATGAACAAGGGTCTGTGGAAGTTTGGCTAGCTTTAAGTTTCTAAATTAGAATATTACTTTTAAATACTGTGTCACCATCATGGTTCAAATTTGTTAGTTTTACCAAGACATCAAGTCAGAAGAAAAGAAAAGCTAGAAGGCATTCATGGTTTTGCATTCTCAGAAACTTTGCCAGAACCCCCCTGGTTCAGCTGTGTATAGTTGGGCTTATTGTCACTGACAAAGCTTTTATCTATTTTTAACCAAACACTTTACCATGTTTTCCTGATCTTTTCAATTTCATGATTGCAGAGGGGTTTGTTGTTGTTGTTTTTAAGTTATTTGGCTGCACTGTGTGTGGGATCTTAATTCCTCAACCAGGGATCCAAGCCATCGCCTCTCCCTTAACCACTGAACCACCAAGGAAGTCTTTACAGAGGTTTGTCATGAGCTTTCCTTGGCCTGGGGAAAATGCTGAGAATGACCCCTGAGAATGAGCTCAGTGGTGAGAATTCCAAAGGTAGAATGAGTGGGACATTGCACGTGTTTTTGGAATAAGGGAGCTTGACTAGAAACTAACTGTGCAGGGCCAGCTGTACATTTCTGTGTGAGTTGATCCTTTATCATGGTCCCAGGATGGAATACTCATGAGTAGTTACACTGTGTTCTCACATCCCACTGTATTGATTGCCCACTCTGTCTTAAATATGCATTTTCATTTCCTTATGAGACAGGGGCTAGAAAGGTGAACTTCCAGCCTCTTCTCCAAAGGAAAAACATGAATTCCTGCAGCAGGATGCCCAGCATCCCCAGCTGATCTATCTCCTGGGAAGATGTCCAAATGTTTCTTTGAAAGTTTCCCTTGCATCCCATTTAAAGACTATATACCATCATCTGGATCACTTATTGGAGTCTGCCACACAGCAGCCATCCAATTATTGACTCTTGTCCCTTTCCTATCCATAAAAAGACTTCGAAGAAAATATTTACAAGTGANTTGGCTGCACTGTGTGTGGGATCTTAATTCCTCAACCAGGGATCCAAGCCATCGCCTCTCCCTTAACCACTGAACCACCAAGGAAGTCTTTACAGAGGTTTGTCATGAGCTTTCCTTGGCCTGGGGAAAATGCTGAGAATGACCCCTGAGAATGAGCTCAGTGGTGAGAATTCCAAAGGTAGAATGAGTGGGACATTGCACGTGTTTTTGGAATAAGGGAGCTTGACTAGAAACTAACTGTGCAGGGCCAGCTGTACATTTCTGTGTGAGTTGATCCTTTATCATGGTCCCAGGATGGAATACTCATGAGTAGTTACACTGTGTTCTCACATCCCACTGTATTGATTGCCCACTCTGTCTTAAATATGCATTTTCATTTCCTTATGAGACAGGGGCTAGAAAGGTGAACTTCCAGCCTCTTCTCCAAAGGAAAAACATGAATTCCTGCAGCAGGATGCCCAGCATCCCCAGCTGATCTATCTCCTGGGAAGATGTCCAAATGTTTCTTTGAAAGTTTCCCTTGCATCCCATTTAAAGACTATATACCATCATCTGGATCACTTATTGGAGTCTGCCACACAGCAGCCATCCAATTATTGACTCTTGTCCCTTTCCTATCCATAAAAAGACTTCGAAGAAAATATTTACAAGTGAAGCCAGACTGAAATCTTAGAATTAAAGCAGAATTTGTGCTCCTGCAAAGTAGTCTTAAAAAAGCCCTTAGAGGTTCTGCTAGTCACTGAGTGCTTACTGGGATCCTTTTGAGGATAGAGTCTGTGTTCCCTGAACCATGCTGAAATCTAGGCAAAAAGTCTCCTACTACTGGAAAAAGCAACTGGTTTGACTGGTTTCTGAGGTTCTTCATAATAGACCCTTCAATTTCTTTGGTTTAAAGTAGCTCAGATCTAATACCAGCCAGCCCTTGATTCTCCCCACCACCTCCCACCATTTTTTTTTCTCAACAGCTGTGGATGTGTGTATTTTTGTGTGTGTGGCTTCTTGGCCTAATATAAGGCCATCTTTTAATTATAATACACTTCAAAAAATAGACTTCAATCTTTATATAAAATGATTCTCTAAGAGTAGGTACTAATATGTATATTAAATATGTAGTTTATTAAGAATTCTAGAGATAAAAATAAATTTATTAATAAAAGAATAAGATTCAGAACATTTTAGAGATACAGGAGGAAAATACATGCCAGAAAGAGCACAGGACTTGGTATCTCTTCTGCCCATGAGACCGAGAGCAAGCCACTAACAGTCTAGGCTAGAGTTTCTAATTTCCCATGTGTTAATATGTGTATCCTGGACTATGTAAGAAAAGATAAGTATAGTTCATCCTTCATATATCTCAGATTTCATTTTATTTTACTCAAACATTTGTTATTATTATTGTTCAGTCACTACATCATGTCTGACTTCTTGCAACCCCATGGACTATAGAACACCAGGCTCCATTGTCCTCTACTAATTCCTGGAGTTTGCTCAAATTCATGTCCAATGAGCTGGTGATGCTATCTAAACGTCTTATCCTCTGCCACCCGATTCACCTTTTGCCTTCAATCTTTCCCAGCATCAATGTCTTTTCTAATGAGTAGGCTCTTCATATCAGGTCACCAAAGTATTGGAGCTTCAGCATCAGCGCTTCCAATGAATATTCAGGACTGATTTCCTTTAGGATTGACTGGTTTGATCGTCTTGCATTCCAAAGGGTTCTCAAGAGTCTTCAGAACCACAGTTCAAAAGCATCAGTTCTTTGGTGCTCAGCTTTCTTTATAGTCCAACTCTCACGTCCATACATGACTACTGGAAAAACCATAGCTTTGACACTACGGACCTTTGTTGGCAAAGTGATGTCTCTACTTTTTAATACACTGTCTAGGTTTGTAATAGCTTTCCTTCCAAGGAGAAAGCATCTTTAAATTTCATGGCTGCAGTCACTGTCTGCAATGATTTTGGAGCCAAGAAAATAAAACCTGTCACTGTCTCATTTTTACCCCATTCTATTTGCTATGAAGTAATGGGACCAGGTGCCATGATCTTAGTTTTCTGAATGTTGAGTTTTAAGTCAGCTTTTTCACTCTCCTCTTTCACTCTCATTAAGAGGCTCCTTAGTTCCTCTTCACTTTCTGCCACTAGAGTTGTATCATCTCCATATCTGAGGTTGTTGATATTTCTTCCAGGAGTCTTGATTCCAGCTTGAGCTTCATCCACACTGGCATTTTGCATGATATACTCTGCATAGAAGTTAAATAAATAGGGTGACTACGAAGTTTTGACATACTCCTTTCCCAGTTTGGAGCCAGTCCATTGTTCCATGTCTGATTCTGTTACTTCTNTCTCCATATCTGAGGTTGTTGATATTTCTTCCAGGAGTCTTGATTCCAGCTTGAGCTTCATCCACACTGGCATTTTGCATGATATACTCTGCATAGAAGTTAAATAAATAGGGTGACTACGAAGTTTTGACATACTCCTTTCCCAGTTTGGAGCCAGTCCATTGTTCCATGTCTGATTCTGTTACTTCTTGATCGTCATACAGGTTTCTCCGGAGCCAGGTAAGGTGCTCTGATACTCTCCTCTCTTTAAGAATTTTCTGCAGTTTGTTGTGATCCACACAGTCAAAGGTTTTAGTATAGTCAATGAAGCAGAAGCAGATGTTTCTCTGGAATTCACTCGCTTTCTCCAGTATCCAATGAATATTAGTAATTTGATCTCTGATTCCTATGCCTCTTTGAAACCCAGCTTGAACATCTGGAAGTTCTTGGTTCAGGTACTGCTGAAGCCTAGCTTGAAGGATTTTGAGCATAACCTTGCTAGCATTTGAAATGGGTGCAGTTGTACAGTAGTTGAAACATTCTTTGGCATTACCCTTATTTGGAATTGAAAGGAAAATTGACCTTTGGCCAGTCCTGTGACCACTGATGAGTTTTCCAAATTTGTTGATATATTGAGTGCAGCACTTTAACAGCATCATCTTTTAGGATTTTAAGTAGCTCAGCTGGAATTCCATCACCACTATTAGCTTTGTTCATAGTGATGCTTCCTAAGACCCACTTGACTTCACACTCCAGGATGTCCAGTTCTAGGTGAGTGACAATACTGTCATTGTTGTCCGAGTCATTAACACCTTTTTTGTATAATTCTTCTGTGTATTTTTGCCACCTCTTTTTAATCTTTTCTGCCTTGTTGTGTCCTTATCATTTCTGTCTTTTATCATGCCCATCCTTGAATGAAATGTTCCCTTGATATCTCCAATTTTCTTGAAGAGATCTTCAGTCTATCCCATTCTACTCTTATCCTCTGTTTCTTTGGATTGTTCATTTAAGAAGGCCTTCTTATCTCTCCTTACTATCCTCAGGAGGTCTGCATTCAGTTGGATATATCTTTCCCTTTCCCCCTTGTTTTAACTTTTGTTCTTTCCTCAACTATTTGTAAAGCCACCTCAGACAACTACTTTGCCTTCTTGCATTCTTCTTTCCATGATTTTAGTCACTGCTTCCTGTACAATGTTATGAACCTCTGTCCATAGTTTTTCAGGCACTCTGTCTACCAGATATAATCCTTTGAATCTATTCATCACCTCCACTGTATAATCATAAGGAATTTGATTTAGGTCATATCTGAATGGCCTATTGTCTTTCCTTACTTTCTTTAATATATGTCTGAATTTTGCAATAAGAAGCTCTTGATCTGAGCCACAGTGAGCTTCAGGTATTGTTTTTTACTGACTGGATAGATCTTCTTCATCTTTGGCTACAAAAAAACATAACCTGATTTTGATATTGACCATCTGGTGATGTTTGTGTGTAGAGTCACCTCTCTTGTTGTAAAAGGGTGTTTCCTATGACCACTGTGTTCTCTTGACAAAACTTTGTTAACCTCTGCCCTATTTCATTTCATATTCCAATGCCAAACTTGCTGTTATTCTGGGTATCTCTTGATTTCCTACTTTTACATTTCAATCCTCTATGATGAAAAGGGTATCTTTCTTTTGGTGTTAGTTCTACAAGGTCTTGGGCTTCCCTAGTGGCTCAGTTGGTAAAGAGTCAGCCTGCAATGCAGGAGACCTGGGTTCCCTGGTAGCTCAGAGGTTAAAGTGTCTGCCTGCAACGTGGGAGACCCGGTTTCAATCCCTGGATCGTGAAGATCTCCTGGAGAAGGAAATGGCAACCCACTCCAATATTCCTGCCTGGAGAATCCCATGGATGGAGGAGCCTAGTGGGCTACAGAGCATGGGGTTGCAAAGAGTCAGACAAGACTGAGCTACTTTTTTTTGTGGTGGGGGGGAGATTCCCTGGAGAAGGAAATGGCAACCCACTCCAGTGGTTTCTTGCCTGGAGAATTCTATGAACAGAGGAGCCTGGTAGGCTAAAGTCCATGGGTCACAAAGAGTCAGACTCAACTGAGTGACTTTCACTTACTTCACTACAAGGTCTTGTGAGTCTTCATAGAACTGTTCCACTTCAGCTTCTTTGTCATTAGTGGTTGGGGCATAGACTTGGATTACTGTGATGAATGATTTGCCCTGAAAATGAACCAAGATCATTCTGTCGTTTTTGATATTGCACCCAAATATTGCATTTCAGACTCATTTTTTGATTGTGAGGGCAACTCCATTTCTTCTAAGGGGTTCTTGCCCACAGCAGTAGATATAATGGTCATCTGAATTAAAATTACCCATTCCTGTTCATTTTTGTTCACCGATTCCTAAAATGTTGATGTTCACTCTTGCCATCTCCTGCTTGACCACATACAATTTATCTTGATTCATGACCCAAAAAGTCCAGGTTCCTATTCAATATTTTTCTTCATGGCATTGGACTTTATTTTTACCATCAGACACATCCACAACTGGGCATCTTTTCCACTTTGGCCCAGCCTCTTCATTCTTTCTGGAGCTATTTCTCCACTCTTTCCTGATAGAATACTGGACATCTTCCTACCTAGGGGGCTCATCTTCCAGTGTTACATCTTCTTCCCTTCTCATGCTGCCTAAGGAGATCCAACCAGTCCATTCTGAAAGAGATCAGCCCTGGGATTTCTTTGGAAGGAATGATGTTAAAGCAGAAACTCCAGTACTTTGGCCACCTCATGCGAAGAGTTGACTCATTGGAAAAGACTCTGATGCTGGGAGGGATTGGGGGCAGGAGGAGAAGGAGACGACCGAGGATGAGATGGCTGGATGGCATCATGGACTCGATGAACATGAGTCTGAGTGAACTCCAGGAGATGGTGATGGACAGGGAGGCCTGGCGTGCTGCAATTCATGGGGTCACAGAGTCAGACATGACTGAGCGGCTGAACTGAACTGAACTGAACGGATGGGGTTTTCCAGGCAAAAATATTGGAGTGGGTTGCCATTTCCTCCTTCAGTGGACCATATTTTGTCAGAACTCTTCACTATGACCCATCCTTCTTAGGTGACCCTACATGGTATGACTCGTAGCTTCATTGAGTTGCACAAACCCCTTTGCCTTGACAAGGTTGTGATCCATGAAGGAGACTCAATCATTTATCATCCAACAAATATTTATTGATTTATTTATTCTGTGCCTACTACGTGTGAAACACTGTACTAGACCTACTACGTGTGAAACACTGTACTAGATTTGGGGGAAACACTGGGTCATGTGATAGATGTGACCTTTGCCTTTCTGAGGTCTACAGTCTCCCAGCATTCCTCCAGGGAATGTTAGGCTGGTTGTGATATTAGTAAATCACNTTTATTTATTCTGTGCCTACTACATGTGAAACACTGTACTAGATTTGGGGGAAACACTGGGTCATGTGATAGATGTGACCTTTGCCTTCCTGAGGTCTACAGTCTCCCAGCATTCCTCCAGGGAATGTTAGGCTGGCTGTGATATTAGTAAATCAGTGAGGACTAACTAACCAAACTCCAGTGTTTCTCCACACCACCATCCTCTCTGGCTTTGTCTCCTGAATTCTGTGTACCCAAATGCAGACACACAGTTAAATTACCTGCTTATTCTTCTACTAACATATCTCTATAGATGTCTTTACATCCAACTGACTAGCTCCATCAAATTGTTGTTTGGGGAGCATATAAGAGCAAAAAGACATGTACCTTCAAGCTTAAAGTTTTAATCTTAAAGAAGTAGAGGCAAATATATAGCTGGTTATATGAGCAACTGTGGGGCTAAGTAACATCTCATAATGCAGGATATTGATATGCTTGAGAACCTACAACTCAATACACTTTATAATAGCCATTATATAACCAGGTTACCTTATGAAAAGAACAGTGATAAACCAGGTGTCCTTTAGCTCATTTCAAAATTGAGGGGCAAAGACAGTCAGGTCTTACACTAGTAGAAGAAAGAGTGGGTTAAAGTAGGAAAGACTTCTCAGAGAAATTCAGACCTAATGGGTAAATGAATTAGGGCTTCAAGGAAGCCTATTGTTTTGGTGAGTGGAACAGATTTTGGTGGCTGACAAAGGTCTCTGTGTAGGTGGAGGCGTTATAGACAGCTTGGTTACAAGTAAAGATGAGGCGAAAGCATATTGAAGGATGAAAACAGATATACGAGTGGGTGAAAATTTATAGTTTTATCTTCTTTGAGTGAAGTTGATTGTCCGGTAAAATTCCTAGATTTACTTAATTTACTTACCAATTCAATAAGGTCCTTGAAGACAAAAAGGATGCTGCATTCTGACAAAATATAATCATAATGCAAATAATTTCTATTTATGGACTGTTTTATAATTCACACAAATCACTCAAATAATGTATTACAAGCATTTCTAAACAACATGCTCTTCCTCTAAAGTCTGTATATCTAAGAGTGGTGGCATCTGTTAGCAGTCCTTAGATTTGCTGAGTCACTCTATTAATCGTCTTGCAGCTCAGCCATCATTCAGAGCCCTAGTAGGCTGAAAGTTGGCCACTACTTAACTCTACATCCCTAACATCCTCTATAGGAATGCTGCAAGACTGTGAACCTCAGGAGGGCAAAGGTCATATCCATCACAAGGATTTGTGCATCCTCAGAAACAGGTGCAGTGTTTTACACATAGTAGGCACAAAACAAGTATCTGTTGGATGATAAATGAAAGAGCAAAATGAAATGAAGTTTGAGGCTTCTGAAATGCACATCTTTTCTATCTTGTGTATTCTAGGGTCATCTCAGGATTTAATTCCTAGATTTATTCACTTTAGTTCTCATAGTTTAACTTGATCTTACTTGATTGAAGACTTAGCAAATTTAAAATACTGGGATTTGGGACTTCCCTGGTGGTACAGTGGATAAGAATCCACCTGCCAATGAAAGGGACACAGCATTCAATCCCTGGTCCATGCCACAGAGCATCTAAGCCCTTGCACCACAACTGCTGAGCCTGTGCTCTGGAGCCCAAGATCCACAACTATTGAGCCCACATACTACAACTACTGATGCCCATCCACCTAGAGCTTGTGCTCTGCAGCAATAGAAGCCCACGCACTGCAACAAAGAGTAGCCCCAGCTCACTGCAGCTAGAGAAGGCCAGTGCATAGCACAAAGACCCAGCACAGACAAAAAGCAAAAACTGGGATTTGGAAGTGGGGAGGAGAACATGGGGGTGAATCAAGAAGAGAAAGCAATGATATACAAGTGGCAACATTTGTCAGAAGGTAGTTTAAACAATTGCCTATTACAGGATTCAGTTCAGTTCAGTCGCTCAGTCATGTCTGACTCTTTGCAACCCCATGAATTGCAGCACGCCAGGCCTCCCTGTCCATCAACAACTCCAGGAGTTCACTCAGACTCACATCCATCGAGTCAGTGATGCCATCCAGCCATCTCATCCTCTGCCGTCCCCTTCTCCTCCTGGCCCCAATCCCTCCCAGCATCAGAGTCTTTTCCAATGAATCAATTCTTTGCATGAGGTGGCCAAAGTACTGGAGTTTCAGCTTTAGCATCAGTCCTTCCAAAGAAATCCTAGGGCTGATCTCCTTCAGAATGGACTGATGAGATCTCCTTGCAGTCCAAGGGACTCTCAAGAGTCTTCTCCAACACCACAGTTCAAAAGCATCAATTCTTTGGCGCTTATTATATTTCTCAAAGGTTTGATCCCAGGGTCAGGAAGATCCCCTGGAGGAGGGCATAGCAACCCACTCCAGTCTTGCCTGGAGAATCCCATGGACAGAGGAGCCTGGTGGGCTATGGTCTATAGGGTCGCAAAGAGTTAGACACTTACTGAAGCAGCTTAGCACCCATGCACATGTATGCCTCCATCTCTTCCCCATGGTAATGTATACATCCACGTTGGTTTGGGCTGTTTTTCCCAACTTGAGTGTCTTGTGCCTTTGAANTGATCCCAGGGTCAGGAAGATCCCCTGGAGGAGGGCATAGAAACCCACTCCAGTCTTGCCTGGAGAATCCCATGGACAGAGGAGCCTGGTGGGCTATAGTCTATAGGGTCGCAAAGAGTTAGACACTTACTGAAGCAACTTAGCACCCATGCACATGTATGCCTCCATCTCTTCCCCATGGTAATGTATACATCCATGTTGGTTTGGGCTGTTTTTCCCAACTTGAGTGTCTTGTGCCTTTGAAGTGCCATAGCATCTTGAGATTTCTTTGATAATTTTTGACCAAAAATTTTGCTTTAGAGATGCTGGAAAGTAATAAGACAGTGTAAAGACATGAGTCAGAAAATCATGATTAACTGTAGAAATAGCTACTTGAATATAGCATAGTTTAAAAGCATGGATTCTGAAATAAGAATGCTTGGATTCAAATCATGCCTTTGCCCTTATGAGCTGTTTGATTTATGTCATTACTTAATTTCTCCATGCCTTAGTTTTCTATTTGGAAAATGGGTTGTGAGGATGAAATAAATAGTATGGTTAGAGTAGCTCCAAGCACATAGTAAGTCCCATGTTAATCTTAGCTTTTATCCTGATCTTGGGTAAGTCACCTACCTGATTTAGTGTTTCTATGTATAAAATGAGAGGCTGTGACTAGACTCTAGGCTCTCCAGGACTTACTTTTTAAAGCAATGACAGTTCATGCATTTTTCTACCATATATTTGTGTGGCTAGGGATGGAGAAATGCATGATTAGTTAGTAAATGCTTTCCTTGATTGATGGAAGAGGAAATTTGGGAAATCGAGATAAGCTTCTTCACTAGACACTAAATTCTTTGAGAGTAATAAGTGTATCTTTTCCTNACAGAATACTTGACACATTGATACTAATGATTGATTAGACGGCCACTTCTGATATTTGATTTCTGACCAAATCAGACCCACTTATAATTCACTATTATTCTGTATTATTATTTTGATTTTATGATGCAACTGGAACAATGGACAAGTACTTAAGATATAACACAAATAACGTGTACTCTGCATATGCCAATTTTTAATATTTCTATGGATTTTCTCTCAGATATATTCCATTTGCAATGAATTTTTATCTTCAGTGACCCTATATTTCCCTTCAGTGTCCCACAGCTCCAAACTCTCAGCGGAGGGGAGAAGACTTTTGCATCCTTTCAGTCTTATCTCTCCTATTGTTAACCCNCCAATTTTTAATATTTCTATGGATTTTCTCTCAGATATATTCCATTTGCAATGAATTTTTATCTTCAGTGACCCTATATTTCCCTTCAGTGTCCCACAGCTCCAAACTCTCAGCGGAGGGGAGAAGACTTTTGCATCCTTTCAGTCTTATCTCTCCTATTGTTAACCCTTTAAACTGCCCCAGTTAAATTGATTAAGGAAGTGTTAGTGGCTGATGATGGTTTGTGTCCTAAGTTGCCTCAGTCTTTGCACCCTTTGCAACCCAAAGGACTGTAACCTGCCAGGCCCCTCTGTCCATTGGATTCTCCAGGCAAGAATACTGGAGTGGGTTGCCATGCCCTGCTCCAGGGAATCTTCTCAACCCAGGGATCAAACCCATGTCTCCTGCATTAGCAGGTGAGTTTTCCACTGGGCTTCCCTTGTGGCTCAGCTGGTAAAGAATCTATCTGCAATACTGTAGACCTGGGTTCAATCCCTGGGTTGGAAAGATCTGCTGGAGAAGGGAAATGCTACCCACTCCAGTATTCTGGCCTGGAGAATTCCACAGACTATATAGTCCATGGGGTCTCAAAGAGTGGGACATGCCTGAAAGACTTTCACTTTTCTTTACCACTATCACCACTATTTGCTAAAACCAAGAGTCACTAGTGATCTACTATGTACTAGGTAGCGTATATGCTTATATTCCATGTTATAACACACGTGCACACGCACACATAAACTCACACATCAGGCAGGCTCTTTCCATGGAAGACTGAAACATAACAATGACCCTATTATTCCCCAAAATTGAAATATTACTCTTGAAAAGAGTATGTTTTTTAAATACTAAATATAATAAACATTATGCAGTATTCCTTTTCAAATTCTATTGGCTTTGAGGGGTAAATATTTAATTATAGGCTTACAAAGAACTAAGAAGAGACATATCCCATTTTAGACAAGGTCATAATGTAGGACCAGAAACCCAGAATTATAAAGCAGATTAATTAGGGGGGATTATTTATTCCAAGCAAAGTTTACTACCTCCCATGATTCTTTTGGAAGTGTGAACTCTGATTTAAAAATCATTGGTTTTTTATTTTATTTGTTTTTACTATTTAAATAAACCTTTTTTCTGTTCTCTAAATTTTTCTTTTAAAAATATCATTGTTAATAATTTGATTTTAAAAATTCGATTTGTACACTAGCTTCACCTGTAATCATTATGACTGCATAGATTCCTCTCTGAACTACTTCCTAAAAAATACATCTATCTGGGCAGAGAGCTAAATTTAGGTCAAATTTAGGTCAAATTACTTTTTAAAATTTAAAAACATTGCATTTGTGTCAGAACACTGAGGGTAGAGAAGAAAGAAGCAGAGGCAGTTAATATTTATTTAATATTTAATTTCTCCAGACTCTTTGTGAAATGCTCTGTGCCCCATTTAGCATCAACAGTTTTGAAAAGAGCCTTCCTAGTCTTACTTTGAAAGTCAGAAACAGAGGCCCACAAATAACCACAGTAATACAGTTAGTAAGGATGGGAAAGTAGTTTATAATCCATATCCATAGGACTCCATAGTCCTTGCCTTAAAAACAAAAACAGAACCAAAAAAACCCAGTTCATCAACCAAAAAGAAAAACTTAAAAAAAACCTTGATTTTGGAAGGAAATAGTAAATATATATATTTTTTAGTACAAAGGGCCACATAGTTATATTCCAACAACATGTAAAATAACTTTTCTAGTTAGCTTGCTTTAAGTTAAAACAATTTGGGCCCTTGCAAATTGTAAATTTAGACTCTTGAAAAATACTGAAAATTTACCATGCATGAAGAAAACAATTCATAAAACCAGTTATAGCCCACTGGCATATTACATGCTCAGTTTTTACGAGCAAACCATGCCAAACATAGAGTAATTTTAGCTGTTGAAATCTGTTATGTAAATAGATGTCTGCTCTCATTGGTGCCATCTCAGCAATACAGATGGGCTATTTGTTGCCTGGTGCCAGGCTGTAGAAAGATATTAGAGTGCCACAGATTGGTCTGCTGTTTGAGTTGGAACTGAACCAACTGCTGTATGATAGCTCCAGTCACCTATTTTGCTAGCCAGTTCTCTTCATTGGTATTCATTTTTGCTCTGGGGATTCAGCTCTCACAATAAGAGTGGGTCCCTAAAAGCATCTAGTTTCTCCCTTCCATATCACTGGCTTTGGATATATTATTAATTACAGTGGAACTTTGCATCATTTACTAGTTTCAAATACTCTTCAAATGCCATCAGTATAAATAGTCTGTTGTTCCCTTCTTTGTGACAAAAAAAAATCACAGGGTTCAAAGTCTCTGATCCATTTTGATCATTATGATGCTGTATTTTATTTCTTTCTTGATATGGAGTGAGTGTGGTCAATCTCTTAGAACGTGGTGAAAGATTTTTGCTACGTGACTACATTTTTCTTGTATGATTTCATTCCATACTGACTTTCCTTTAATCCACCCTGCCTACTCTTGGAACTCCTTCTATTGCTTCTCTCCAACTTTCAATTCTTTTTCAAAGTGATAGATGTCACATCTATGTACTTCAGAACTTTCAAGGATCTATATTCAAGTGATGCTCTTCACCACATTTACAGTACTATGTGAAGGTGGGGTGTGTGTGTGTGTGTGTGTGTGTGTGTGCTCAGTTGTGTCCTACTCTTTGTGACCCCATGGGCTGTAGCCCACCCGGCTCCTCTGTCTATGGGATTTTCCAGGCGAAAATATTGGAGCAGGTTGCCATTTCCTGCTCCAGGGGATCTTCCCGACTCAGGGATTGAGCCTATGCCTCTTGGTTCTGCTGCATTGGCAGGTGAATTCTTTACCACTGTGCCACCTGGGAAGCCCAGGTGAAGGTGGACCAAGAGGTTACTCAGGCAACTGAAGAATCTGGGCTATGAAATGTTGTTGTTGTTGTTCAGTCACTCAGTTGTGTCTGACTCTTTGTGACCCCATGGACTGCAGCACACCAGGCTTCCCTGTCCTTTCACCATCTCCCAGAGCTTGCTCAAACTCATGTCCACTGAGTTGGTGATGCCATCCAACAGTCTCATACTCTGTCATCCCCGTCTCTTTCAGTCTTTCTCAGCATCAGGGTCTTTTCAAATGAGTCAGCCCTTCGCATCAAGTGGCCAAAGAATTGGAGCTTCAGCTTCAGTCCTCCCAACGAATATTCAGGATTGATTGGTTTGATCTCCTTGGGATTCTCAAGAGTTTTCTTCAACACCACAGTTCAAAAGCATCAATTCTTTGGCTCTCAGCCTTCTTTATGATTAAACTCTCACATTCATATATGACTACTGGAAAAACCATAGCTTTGACTAGACGGACCTTTGTTGGCAAAGTAATGTCTCTGCTTTCTAACATGCTGTCTAGGTTTGTCATTGCTTTTCTTCCAAGGAGCAAATGTCATTTAATTTCATGGTATATTTTAATTTCTTGACCCACCTACTTCCAAAATAAAAGTAAAGCCTGGAAAAATACTCAAATTAGACTCATAAAAATTCTGAAGTGATTTAGATGTGGATCTATTACTATGAATGAATCCTATATATTAAAAACATCAGAGTATCCTACAGCACACCAGTGTGCCAGGATACTGGACCCTGCCTTAGAGCCTGCAATTCCCAGAAGCCCTTGAGATACAGTGAATGACAGAACTTTGGATGACGCATCAAATGTCAGCACATATACTGCCCTATCTGATGCAAACAACTATATTCTGGGTCTTGAGATGGAAACACTAAGATTCATTTATTCCTTGTTTTACTCCTTTATTTATACAAATGTTTATTGACTGCCTACTGTGTTCCAGGACCCCCTGTTAGGAATACAGCTCAGAATGCTTTTCTTTGTAGCCTGTTGGTCTTTCCCCTTCTCTCCCAACAAATCACAATGGTACCATTGTTAAATATTTGCCGAGCCTCTGGGTTGTGCTAGGCACTGTGGTGGTTATTTACACAATGTCTCACAACATCGTCATAATCCTGCAAGGGAGATCATGATGTTCCCATTTTATAACTGGGGGAACAGAGTCAGAAAGATTAGTTATCTTCTCAGAATAAGTGGTGGGACATGGAATCCAAGAAGCCTAGTTTGGTTGGACTCTAAACAGTTGTACTACAGCTCTTTTTCCCAATAGGTGGTAGAAAATCCTCCTGGACTGAGAGTTAAAGTGCTCAGCCTGCCAGACTTGACACCTCCCACAGCACTTTGGAGTAGTTCCAGCTCTTGTCCAACCGGGACAAAGTTCAGGCTTCCTTCTCCCTCCAGGGTTTTGGCAACTGAACCTTCTCCTGAAACCAGTCTTTTTCTCTTGTGTCTCTTGCCAGTGGTTGTTTTACTGCCCAGTTAGCAAATTCAACTTTTATTTTCCCCTTTATAGCTCAACTCACCTGTGTATCAACAAATTTAAAGTCATTCATTTTCACTTGTCTTTACTTTTTTCTAAAATGCACTTAGTTTTTTCTTACATATGGTTAAAGTTTTCCTGTGTCATTTCTACTTAGTGCTTTATTTTCTGGTGAATGTATGTGTATGCAATTATCAATTCTTCCCACTCCTATCCTATGCTGCTTCCTTGCAATCTTACTTAAGTGGTCAAATCTGGTCTCTGCTGCTTCTGAGCAAGTAATATTAGGCAAAGATTCTCACCAGTAAGTGTCTCAGCCTCCTCATTTGCATAAGGTAATAGTATTTACTATATGCAGGTCAGAAAGCAACAGTTAGAACTGGACATGGAACANTTAATGACAAAAGCCCCCCCAAAAGTGTTTAAATTATACACAATTCTTTTACAGCACTATTTAGATTTGCTATTTCTTTTTGTGTCATTCTAGAAAGTTATGTTTTTCTAAAGAAATGTACTGATTTACACCTAAATTTTAAAATACACTTGAATACTATTTTTCATGATATCCTCTTAATGATATTTTCAATGTCTTTATGATTCATACTGATGTCACTTTGTAATTCCCAATATTATTTATTTTGCACCTTCTTTTTTTTCCTTGATTGCCAGGGATCAATCATTATTTTTATATATTTCAAATAATAAGTTTTAGGCATTGTTGATCTTCTTTATTCTACATTTATTTTTTAATTTTCTTTCCTCTGTACTTTCTTTGGGTTCAAGTTGCTATTCTTTTTCTCAGTTTTGTAATTAACTCATTGGTTTTTTACTTTTTGCTCTCTCTAATGTATGTGTTAAGACTATAAAAGCTTGGCTTTAATTACATTCTAAAAGTTTTGGTATTGACAGTTTTCATTATCATTTAGTTCAAAATATTTTATAATTTTTGTTGCAATTTCCTTGTTGACCCATGAGTTATTTACAAAGAGTATTTTAAAAATTCTAAATATGTGAGGATTTTATCTTTGCATTATTGATTTCTAGCTTAATTCCATGGTGATAAGAAACTGCATTCTGTACGCCTGCAAGTTTTGAAATTTCTGACTTATTTTATGACCCAGAAAATGTTCAAAAAAAGGATACCTGTAGTTGTTTTGTGCAGCATTTCATATATCATCATTATTATATTACTGTTAACACTTCTCTAGACATATTAGTATTTTTGTCCCATTGGTCTAGGTAATGAGAGAGGCATGGTAAAATTTCCCAGTAGGCATATTGGATTTATATATTTTTCCTTGAAGTTTGGTCAACTTTTGCTCTATATCATCTGAGACATTATTATTATTAGATATATACAGATTTAGAATTATTATAGTTTCCTGGTAAATTAAAAATTTTATCATTAAATAGCTTTCTTTATCTAAAGAATTGCTACAAAGAACAAATTAATGTACCAGAGAGATTCCAAATTTATTACTTTAGAAAATTCTTTACTTGCTTAATTAAATGCCTTATAAAATACATACTTATTACACTTTTTAAATACATATATTTAAATTGTACAGATATGTTTGAGTTATTTCTATTCTACTTGTATTAATAGTTTAAGGCTTGGCACAAATGCCATTTCTACCATGAAACTGTTTTGGATATCTCAAGGTAAAATACTTACTTCCTCTTTTGGACCTCCTGTTAATTTGCAAAATTACACTGCAAGACTCTACCTCATCTACATTGTTTTTATTTCTGCTGTAAAATTAAAGCTTTTGGGGAGAAGATACTGAGTCTCACCAATGACTTAGTGACTAAATCACCACCACAAAATATNCTTCCTCTTTTGGACCTCCTGTTAATTTGCAAAATTACACTGCAAGATTCTACCTCATCTACATTGTTTTTATTTCTGCTGTAAAATTAAAGCTTTTGGGGAGAAGATACTGAGTCTCACCAATGACTTAGTGACTAAATCACCACCACAAAATATATACACTCCAAAACATCTAACATATATTTTGAATGTACTGGAAGCTTAATATATATTTGCAAAATGAATGGAGAGAAGAACAAATAAACAAGAATACTGGATTAGAGTGAAAGGAATGTTGATTGAATAAGCAGATCTAGGTTTTTGTGTGATCTCAACTTTGGTCAAGTGTTTCAAATGTTTTCTCTGTGTCCTCATAGGGCTTCCCTGGTAGTTCAGCTGGTAAAAAATCTACCTGCAATGCAGGAAACTCTAGTTCAATTCCTGGATTGGGAAGATCCCCTGGAGAAGGAAACAGCTACCTACTCCAGTATTTTGGCCTGCAGAATTCCATGGACAGAGGAGCCTGGCAGGCTACAGTCCATGGGGTCACAAGAGTCAGACATGACTGAGCAACTTTCACTTTCATTGTAAAATTGAAGCAAATGCCTACCTCAAGGAGTTTTGAGGCTTAACATAATTTATCTTAATGGATATTATAGAAAAATATACAACTATAAGGTAGCCATTTGTATATTAAAAACATAGGAAGGGGAAATTGTGTGTCTTAAAGGCATAAGACATCTTTGGATGAATACTCACAAGAAACTCTAGGAAGGGGAACTGGGTGGTGAGGAGGCAGGATAGGAATTTTACTTTTAACATTACATCCTCATTTGAATTTTGGACCACATGAACTTTTTATACATATATGCATTCTTTTTAATATTCCATATAAATATTTCAGCTATTAAGAATAAAATAAATAGAATTTAAGGAAAATATAATAAATTGTTATTTCATTTTGTATCAAAGAACTTGGTTTGGCAGAAGACAGAATATAAAACACTTTTTGTGCTGATAGTAACAGTCAAGAATGAGATCACTGTACAAACAAATTCTTTATAGGTAGAGGTTTAAAGAATTTGTGAACTATTTTGCTTTTATTATTTATTAGAAAGTTCTTGCTTTTGATATTTACGCTCTCACTCAGAGGCTGGAGAACATATTGATTATTTCTTAAATTCATTATGTAGTTTATGTTTGTTAGACTATCACAAGTGTTTCCTGCCACAAACAGAGAGCTTTCTAGGGCATGGAGCAGGGAAGTACGCCTACTCATCTATTCTTGATGTTGAATCCTGTCCTCCTGGATTGACCTGGTAGGGATATGTGACTTAATGACAGGGGATGGGGCCCTCATTCACCTTAATCAACCATCAACCTTGGCGATAAGTGGAGTGACACATGTGGCAGACTAATGGCCTTTACCTCCAGAATTTCTACAGAGCTTTTCTGAGTCAACTTTTTGGTCATTTAAAATATTTCTTGATATCCAGAAACCCTTCCTAATGTTTGACTCTCTATGTTCTGGCCATTTTCATTTGCACGAGATGACTAGGGATTTGAAATCCAATCCAAGGAAATACTGTTCTCCTTAAACTGTTCTTGTTGAACTTGAGTGGATTGAAACTAATATCTAGGCTGAGGATGAAGGGTGGTTTTGGAGCTTTTCCATCTCTTCTAGGTTGGCAGGAATAAAGCAAAAATTGACTTCACTCTGTCTCCAGCTACTGTAAAATGGTTTCTGATTTAAAAGAGAAACAAAACTTTCTTATTCTCCTTTTCAAATTCTTAGCTTCACTAAATTCAGTTTATCATATTTTAAACTAAATAAAATTAAAAAGACTTTGGGATGAATGTTTTCTATTTATAATGTGTTTAGGTATCCCAGCTTCTTAATCATATCTCTCAAGAGTCAAGTTTTTTTTTTTTGTTAACCTTTCAAAACGACTCAAGATTTTTTATCTTTTAAAATCTGTTATATTTCCTTTGGGAGGTAAATGAGGTGTTTGCCCAGAGTCCTGCAATTTCCAAATTTGAACATCAAAAATATGTCACTACTGGCACTATATTAGCACATTTTAATAGTTACCACTAAGCTGCAAGTAATAAGAATTTGTTGTTCACCTTTGGCTTGATGAAAAAACTGAGCAAGTCATTATACAGTCATGATTTTTGGTTCTGTTGCTCAAAGTAAAATGTATTATGAACCAATTTTCTAGATGTTTCAGTTATGCATTGTCTATTATTTAGTGGTTTGTTACAGAGCAATAGGTAACTAAAACAAAGAGCAATAACAACTTCATTTTCTCCTTATTCTGGAATTTGAAGAGGGCTCAGTGGTGATGTATTATCTTTGAGCCATGTGGTGTTGACTGAGGTAATTCAATCTTCACTTACATATTGATAACCTGGAGTGGTTGGATCAGCTGGGGGCTGGCTGGTCGTCTCTCTTCTCTTTCAAATTCTCTTATTATCCAGGGCTTCTCTCTATGTACACAGTTGTCTATCTATCTTCTTGCCAGCATTTATCCATCTATCAATCATTATCTATCTATCTATTTAGTCATCCACCCAGCCACCCATTAGTCCATGCACCTATCCATCCAAGAGGCTTCTCCTCTCTGACATGGTAGTTGAACTTCTTTATATGGCTACTATCTTCCAAGAGAATTAGTGTAGAACCTACCAATTTCTTAAGATTTAGGCCTGAAACTATCAAAACATGACTTCTGCTGTAAACTTTTTGACAAACCTGTCACAAGGACAACCCAGATTCAAAGGGAGGAAAAGTAGAGTCCCCTTCCTCAGGATGAAGTGTCATGGACACAGAGACAAGAAGAAGGGGGCCATCTTCAGAAGCAATTAATCACGTCAAGACAGCAAGATCAGTCTATTAAAATATCTCTTTAATGAGCTCCATTACCCCTAAAAAAGGATCAGTTCATTCCCCTAAATTATGTCCTTTTATGGAATCTGGCTTTTGATCTTTATCTGATTTCCAGCAATATACACAGAAAGTTTTTTGTACTTTTCAAATTTCAGATTAAATGCTCAAGTTTGCCTTCCTTACTGGCTCACCAGGTGGCACAGTGGTAAAGAATCCACCTGCCAATGCAGGAGACACAGGAGACATGGGTTCTATCCCTGGGTCAGGAAGATCCTTTGGAGTAGGAAATGGCAACCTACTCCAGTATTCCTGCCTGGAAAATTTCAGGGACAGAATCCTGTATGATTACAGTCCATGGGGTCACAAAGCAGGTACGCTTTCCTTATTACAATTTCTGTAATACTTACATAGAATTTTATGAAATATATACACATAAACACATGCACAGAAATGATTTCTACGATAAGACAGATCTAGGTTTTCATTCTAGGTTTTATCAAGAATGATAAAATGAGTAGCTTTGAGCAAGCTACTAAAATTCTCTGATTCTCAGTTTCCTTACCTGCAAACTGGATTTACAGAAATAACTATTGGGTTGGCCAAAAAGTTTATTCAGGTCTTTTTGTAACTATAGCATAGTTCTGAGGTTTTAATGAGATGGGCAATATTTGATGCATAAGCTTTCAATATTATTAACTACTATCATATCTTCTCTTATGGCCTCAAGATCATTTATAAAAATATGTTTATTTTCATTCTTATTTTTCAAAGTTCCCTGTGGTTTGAGCAACTAGGGGAATGGTGGTGCCATTTGCTTAGTGAAAAAGACTGAGGCAAGAGTATGTTTTGGGACAAGTAATTTTCTGGGTAAGAAATTATCCCAGAGGCTATTAGGTGATATATAAACATATATTCAATTGTACATACATATTCATATATATACATGCACACATGTAAATATATATATATATACTTAGCAAAAACATGTAGACCAGAGGGAATGGAGGAGGAAGAAAAAGAGGAAGAGAGGGAGAAGGGGATAATTAATTTTATAAGCAATGATTTCAACTGATGATGAATGACTGAAGACTATTCATTACTCTTTGTTCTCAAAGGGAGAGATTTTACCTTAGTCATCTTCCTAGTTTCCATAATACACACCACTGCCTATCACCTAAATGTAGTAGAGTATTATAAGTTTAATCTGAATTGTATTAACACATTCCTTATAGAATTAACTTGAGAAATAACCTGGCAACAATTTTTAGAGTTAATCAGTATTTCAGATTCAGTTATACCCAGTCATGCCTTTCATTTGCTGGGTGTTTGAAATACCTTTCTTTGCTTTCTCAATATTGTAATACGATAGGGAAGAACTTACAATATGAGTAACCTCTTTGTATTCTGAGGCTCATAGCTTCTATTATAATTTGAACAAAATATGCATCTTGTAATTTATTAACATTCAATACCAACTAACATTTACAATTCATATCATATTTTCATAGTCATTACAGAATTTGATAAAAACAAACTCTTAGGGTATCGTCATTATGCCCATATGGCAGATAATGAAATGCTCAGAGAGTTTAAGCATGAGCAAGTGAATGGCAGAGGTAGGCTCAAGTGTGTGTCTTTCAAACTCCAGAATCTATGCAATAATAGAAGTTTTGGGGGAATCTGTATTATTCCTAATTCTTATTATTATAAATAATTTGAAATGACTCTATGTATTTCAAAATCTCTAATTAATTTTGGTAACATCTTTTAAAAAATGCACCATTTGTGATTCTTCAACTTTTCATCATGAATCTGTGGTTTATTTTAAATATGTACATTATCAATTCATAATTATAGTGAACAAAATTATAGTCAAAGAAATTAATCAGAAATGATAATAAATCTATCATTAAAAAAGATTTTAAAAATAGTGCTCTTAGCTAGTTATAAGATTTTTGAAATCAAAATTATTCCAACTATAGCAACTGGCACTCATTCTAGGTTTATCCAGCCCACAGCAGGTTCAGTATTATACTGAACTTCATTCATGGCAAATGGATTCTGCCCTTGCACTGAAATTCAGTGATGTGGAACTGTGGTTTCAAAACTAGTTAATGGACTGGCTACTGCCCCAGAAGCTATTGTTGATGATCTGAGCACTTGCTAGGATTCTCTTTCTGAACAACTAGTGATTAAGCCTCTTCTCTTACTAACAATAGCAAACACATAAGCCCTCAGCCTGTACCAGGCTTTATAGAGTTATATTTCATAGACCTATTTAGTTCCTGACATGTTATGATAGTTCTGTCTAAACTTTCAAGAAAAGAGTTAAACTAGACGACACAAATTATCATTGCTCAAGGCAAGCTGAAACACTCCTGTCCTTTGTACATTCTTAAAAGCTTGCAAAACACTTTCTCAGACTTATCTAGCCCTCAAGATGGTTTCAAGGGCAGGTATTACAACTGAAATACTACAGGAGAAGGAACTGAAGTTTAGAGAGGTCAAATGACTTACCCAAGACCCCTTTGGTGGTGGCAGAGTAGGGTCCTGGAGCATCAGTTAAAGCAAGGAGACAGAGAGACTCGAATTCATGTTTCATTGTCATTCCCATTTCCCAGCTCTGTGACTTTTGACAAGTTCCTTAAAAATATCTGAGGCAGTTTCCTCATCTGCCTTGGCTTTGTCAGAGGATTGCTCTTTGGACTGAGTGAACCGTTGATTGTGGAAGTGTCTGACACTCAAAATGTCTCTGTGTGTGTTACATTATTTAACCTTTGGGGAAGAGATGGAAAATGGCACAGTGCTGTAGACTACGGCACGTCAAGTCAGATCTGGTTCTACCGAACATGTGCTGTGGGAACTTGAGTGCGTTACTTGAATTCTCCGGGTCTTTATTTCCTCTGTTGTGAAATACATATTGTAATATGACCCTGTGGAGCTGTGAACACTGACCAGCGTGACAAGGGTGAAGTTTGAAGCACAGCACAACTCTCAGCAGGCACTCAGTGAATGTCAGGGCTCCTCCCTCTGGCTCCCAGCCTGGTGCTGGTGTCAGGACGGCATCGGCCCCATGGAGAGCACTGAATGGTTTGGTCCTAGCATGGATGAGCTGTGGTGGGTGATGCAGGTCGTTCCATGGGTGAGGAATCTAAGACCTGGAGGGGCAAGCTAACTTGCCCAGATCACAGAGCTAACTGCAGAGTTAGAAGCTGAACCCAATTCTGATTTCAACTCCAGCAGTCTTTTTCTCTTTTTACAATATTGTATGCTTAGTTGCTCAGTCTTGTCCGGCTTTTTGCNTTGGTGATGTACAGGGAGGCCTGGTGTGCTGCGATTCATGGGGTTGCAAAGAGTTGGACACAACTGAGCGACTAGTCGACTAAAAGAAATGTTTCTTTTTAAATCTTGAGCTATTCTCTGTAACAGGACAACAAGGATTATATGGTCTCTGTGCCTGGTCTAAACCTATGCCCCTGTAGAAACAAGTCACACACATTCAGTGTCCGCTTACTTGATTTCAAATTCCCTGTTGCTATTACTCCAGAGCCTTGTGTGTTTCCAATGAAAGATGAAGTAGGAAGAGTCCAGCACTGAGGCATCACGAAACCCAGATTCTAGTTCCACATTCAGTATTAACTAGCTGTCAAACCTTATTGGTAACCCATCTACTACTACCATCCCTGTCCCCATCCCACAATGGCTCTATAGATCCTGAAGTGAGTTTGTAATATTTCTATTGCTGCTTTAACAAATTAACACAAACAGTGGCTTTAAACAACAAGTTTATTTTCTCATAGTTCTGGAGGCCAGAAGTCAGAAAAGGGCCTTATGGGGCTAAAATCAAGATGTCGGTTCTTTCTGAAGGTTCACAGGAGAATCCATTTCTTTGCAGTCTTTAGCATCTAGTTGTTCAGTTGCTCAGTCAAGTCTAACTCTTTGCAGCCCATGNTCTCATAGTTCTGGAGGCCAGAAGTCAGAAAAGGGCCTTATGGGGCTAAAATCAAGATGTCGGTTCTTTCTGAAGGTTCACAGGAGAATCCATTTCTTTGCAGTCTTTAGCATCTAGTTGTTCAGTTGCTCAGTCAAGTCTAACTCTTTGCAGCCCATGAACTGAAGCATGCCAGGCTTCCCTGTCCTTTACTATCTCCTAGAGCTTGCTCCGACTCATGTCTGTTGAGTCAGTGATGCCATCCAACCATCTCATCCTCTGTCGTCACCTTCTCTTCCTGCCTTCAATCTTTCCCAGCATTAGAGTCTTTTTCCAATGAGTCGGCTCTTTGAAACAGGTGACCAAAGTATTGGAGCTTCAGCAATAGTCCTTCCAATGAATATTCAGGACTGATTTCNGCCATCCAACCATCTCATCCTCTGTCGTCACCTTCTCTTCCTGCCTTCAATCTTTCCCAGCATTAGAGTCTTTTTCCAATGAGTCGGCTCTTTGAAACAGGTGACCAAAGTATTGGAGCTTCAGCAATAGTCCTTCCAATGAATATTCAGGACTGATTTCCTTTAGGATTGACTGGTTGGATCTCCTTGCAGTCCAAGGGACTCTCAAGAGTTTTCTCCAACACCACAGTTCAAAAGCATCACTTCTTCAGCACTCAGCCTTCTTTATGATCCAACTCTCACATCCATACATGACTACAGGAAAAACCATCACTTTGACTATACGGACCTTTGTAGGCAAAGTAATGTCTCTGCTTTTTAATACGCTAAGTTTGTCATAGCTTTTCTTCCAAGGAGCAAGCGTCTTGTAGTTTCATGGTTGCAGTCAACATCCACAGTGATTTTGGAGTCCAAGAAAATGAAACAAGAAAATGGGAAAAGATTTCATCAAGAAAATTAGCGTTTTGAGGCTCCCTATATTCCCTGGCATCACTCCCATCTCCTGCTTCCATGATCACCTCTCTTCCTCTCTCTGCCTCCTCTGATGTTTTTATAAATACCCCTGTGATTACACTGGACTCTCTTGCTATCTCAATACTCTTTGAAAATTTCCTTTTGCCACATAAGGAAACAGTCAGAGGTTTTAGATGATAGGATGTGGCATATCTATGTTGGGGGGTGTTATTCTACTTATCACAGTAACAAATCAGTCAGTGACAGAGAACTGAGGAGTAGAGTAGGAAAGAATGAACTTGGTTTTGGTAACTTCATTTATTCTTATAATTGGGAGCAATGGCAGGAAATAAAGTGAATGAACTTAGGAGTCATATAGACCTAGATTCAAATTCCAGCTATGCTACTTCTTGCTGTGTGCCCTTAGGCAAATGGCNAAAAAAAAAAAAAAAGAGAAAGACTCTGTCCTCAGACAAGGGGAAGTCCAATTTAACATTACATACTAAGCATACTCAATGATTTCTTAAACTTAAATTCCTTAAAATAATCACTAAAATGTTAATAATTTCTTACGTTTCTCTCTGGAAATAGGCTACTTATTTCTCATAGAGAATTTAAACATTTTTTCCAGTGAAGATGGTTGACTTTGGAAGTTTTCCTCAGGCAAAAATATGTTGCTGCAGATACTTAAGAAACTTAAAAGTATGTTGGTTTGTTTTGTTTTCAAAGTGTTTGGGTCTTATTCCATAATTTTGTAATGTTCTTAGATTTATCTATTGAATCATGAGTAGTATTATAATAAAAGACAGAGAGACAGAGGAGGGACAGACAGAGGCACGGAGAGATCGAGACCCAAACAGAAAAGGAGTGTGAGCCTCTCTGATCAAATACTGAGTTAAGATTCTAGAGTTTCTTCCCCACAGTCAGCTGAGAGTGAAACAGACATTTTCATTGTAAATAAGATGAAGAGAATGTGGGGAACTACACTTGCTTTTAACTCTCCTGTCATGAAGCAATGGGCTTTTCATAACTTTACTACTTATTGAAAGGATTTTTTTTGTCTGCAGTGAGAGAAAACTAATGAGAAAACAGTCCTGTCAAGACTGTTTATTTTACGTGTGCTAAAATGATTCATTCAAAATATTTAAATAAGCCAGTCAGCCAAAGAAACTTAATTAATAGTTACTGGTTTTAAATGGATACTTATCAATCAGGACGTGCTGAGAGCTACAGCTTCTCCATGTCAAATAGAATGGCTGTGATAGAAAACAGGTGGAAAATATCCAACTCTGTGGGGCATTAAGCAAAGATATGATGCAATATTGGTTGAATTTAGTTTCTAAGCAATACTTGTCTACTGGTAACCTAAAGCACTGTCAAAAAAAAAAAAATCCTTTTCATTGACTGCTGAATTCTTAGTGAAGCATGCCTAGTGACAAGACAGCATGTTAGTAGTGACAGGCCCTCTGATGGAAGGATACAATCATATGTACTCAAGTTGTGAAAAGCAACAGAAACCTAATAAAACCCAACTTTAGAAGCTTTCTATACACCTGGAAAATAATTGGGAATTTCTGTGTAAGTCTGAGTGCACACATGTGTACTCACATATAGGGCAGTTGGATACAGGCATACTTGAAACACACATTGAGTAGAAGATAAGTAACTTTTTAGTTTTACCATAGTTTGGCAATTTATAGATGACAGTAGCCTCATCTACTAGACTTCTAGAGCATTCTAAGCAAAGAAATAGTGTCAGCAATCAGACATGGAGGCTGTTAAACGCTTGATATTTTCACATCAGATGGTCTTGTTAAGAAAAGACAAACAAAATCCTTGCAGGAAAAAGAATCATCTTAATTTTTTTTCAGGTAAGAAAGTCAGGCAAAAGAAGAAGCAAAATATGTATATGCACTAGGTATCGCATCCTGAAACTGAAAGTATTTTCCATTTAATTTTCAGAGACTGTTTGTTTCTTTTTTTTTTTTTTTTTTTTACTCACTGTTGCATTGTTCAAGATTTGTCCACTGCAGCTTATGTGGTGATGGGTATCTATCCTGACTACAGATGAATATCCATTTATAGGCATCTTCATGCATGCATGCATCCTTAGTTGCTTTAGTTTTGTCCCACTCTTTGAGACTCTATAAATTGTAGCCTACCAGGCTCCTCTGTCCATGAAGAGTCTCCAGGCAAGAATACTGGAGTGAGTTGCCATGCCCTCCTCCAGGGAATCTTCCCAATCTATGGATCAAACCCATGTCTCCTATGTCTCCTGTACTACAGGTGGATTCTTTACCCATGGAGCCACCTGGGAAGCCCATGAATCTTCATAGATTTGTCAAAAGTTTCTCTGGCATATACACACGCCAGTTAGAAGAAGGGTCATGGGATAAGCACTGATAGATTACACTATAAAAAGGCTGTATCATTTGTTTCACCACTCAGTTGGTATTTTCTGACTTTAATTTTTGCCATCTGAAGGGTCCAAAAAGCTAATGTTTATATTTCGATTCTCTTAAGCACTATTGCACTTAAGCGGAGCTTTATATACTAGCTAGTTTTACAGAATTCTCTGTTCTATAGATACAAATAATATACATAATTTATATGATACTGATTGTTTGCTCATTTCTTTCTTGGCTTAACTAGATTTTGTTGTTATTTGTTAATTTATTGGTGTCCCTTGAATGTTCTAGATGCTACTTCTTTGTTGGGGTTAGACATTTCAAATTTCTTGTCCGAATCTTCATTCTTCTGTTAATTCTATAGAATCTATTATCAGTCAGTTCAGTTCAGTCACTCAGTCGTGTCTGACTCTTTGCGACCCCATGAACCACAGAATGCCAGGCCTCCTTGTCCATCACCAACTCCCGGAGTCTACCCTAACCCATGTCCATTGAGTCGGTGATACCATCCAATCATCTCATCCTCTGTCTTCCCCTTCTCCTCTTGCCCTCAATTTCTCCCAGCATCAGGGTCTATTCAAATGAGTCAGCTCTTTGCATCAGGTGGCCAAAGTATTGGAGATATACTTAGATGTAGATTTCTTGTCAATAATAAATGCTGTAAATAACTTTGCCTAATCACATGTACTTCAAGATTGTGAGATTTTCTTTGATGAAAAGAAACTTAATTATTTTTCCTCTTATGATGTGTGAGTTGGGGGTCCTATTAAAAATGTTCTCCCCATCGCAAGACAACAAAAATACTTTCCTGTATTTTTGTCTATTAGCTCCATATAGTTCTTCATACGTTTAGTTTCTTAAACCTTCGAGGCTCACTTTCATGGATGGTATGAGGTAGAGATCCAGCTTATTTTTCTCGTAGGTGATTTTTTAACACCATCTCACATATAGCACATCCTTTTTCTCCTTGTCTTTGGTACTATACCCATCACATGACAAGTTTCCATATGCACCTGGACCTATTTCTGAACTCAATATTTAGCTTAATGGTCTATTTGTCCCTATATAAATGCCATGTATTTAAAAGAACTACTACTATGGATATATGTGTATGCTTAGTTGCTTCAGTTGTGTTCAACTCTTTGTGACCCCATGGACTGTAGCTTGCCAGGCTCCTCTGTCCATGGGAGTTCTTCAGGCAAGAATACTGGAGTGTATTGCATGCCCTCCTCCAGGGGATCTTCCCATCCCAAGGACTGAACGCAGGTCTACTGCATTGCAGGCGGATTCTTTACGGTCTGAGCCACCAGGATACATAGTGTAACTTAATTTCTGGAGCAGAGTCCCTTCTCTTTTTTATGCTTAAAGAACAATGTTTGGTATTCATTAATTTTTATTTTTCTATGTCGTAAATGTGCTGAGGTCCTCTAAAATTTCTATTGTAGTTTTGATGGGGATTTCATTAAAATGACAAGTATNGGATACATAGTGTAACTTAATTTCTGGAGCAGAGTCCCTTCTCTTTTCTATGCTTAAAGAACAATGTTTGGTATTCATGAATTTTTATTTTTCTATGTCGTAAATGTGCTGAGGTCCTCTAAAATTTCTATTGTAGTTTTGATGGGGATTTCATTAAAATGACAAGTATAATCTTTGATTTTTGGCACTGGCTGAGACATGAAGACAAACGTCTATGTATACAAGAGAGCTATTTCTAACATTTACTACAAATTATTGAGGGATGAAAAGTACATTTATGCATAGGGACTGGGGAGTATCTTTGAAATGTAAACTGTGGCTTTTTGTTTAACTTGCAATCACAGCAAAGGTGCAGTGTTGTGAGAATGTTTCTATAGTCGTAAAATTACAGCATTTGAGTAACATTTTATGAAGTCCTTCCATGCACATTCACAACTGCAAACAGAAGGGCCCAACTTAAGAGATTCTGTGGTCACTGATCATTTCTACATAATGTCAACTTTGTAGGCTCTCAGGTTCCTTCTGATGTGTTTTTAGATCAAAGCCTTAATGGAGATTAAATGTACACTTTTTGGGTGATGTATCTATGGTAATCTAAACATTTACTTAACTCGGGAAGCATAGTTATTTAAATATTACCATGGTGCATAAGATCTCTGGCTATCTCGCCAAAATAGATCTCTTTCTCCAGAAACAAGTATTTTGAAAAAATGTGACCATTGGAGAAGTGCCGGCCAGAAAATATTTTGCTCTATTCCAAATACAGCAGGCCTGGCAGTAGCCCCACCTGCCTCCAGTACTCATCTTTTGTATAGATCTGTGTCCATTTCTCATTTAGATCTTTCCTGTCCTTGGTGAGTTGGAAGCTTCAGGAAGTAATCAGAGGGTCATCCAGATTGAGGCATAAGTGGTCCATAAGACATACTGTCCTGCATAGGATAGAAGCCCCGGCCTCAAACTAGTGATATGGATGTGCAAAGTAGGCAGTGATCCTTTCTGAAGACCCTAAAATTATGATTCACATTCCATTTATGCACAATCTCAACTTTAGAACTAAGGAAAGGATGCCCACAAAACGAACATCCTAGATTTGTCCCTCTTGCAGTGTTGGTGGAAATGTAAATTGATACAGCCACTATCAGTGGTAAAGAATCTGCCTGTCAATGCAGGAGACACAAGAGACACACATTCAATCCCTGGATTGGGAAAATCCCTTGGAGAAGGAAATGGCAACCCACTCTAGTATTCTTGCCTGGGAAATCCCATGGAGAGAGGAGCCTGGCTGGCTATAGTCCATGGGGTTGCAAAAAAGTTGATCATGACTGAGCATGCACATCGTGTCATAGACTATAGAGAACAGTATGGAAGTTCCTTAAAAAACTAAAAATAGAACTACCACGTGGGCCAGCAATTCCACTACTGGGCATATATCCAGAGAGAACCATAATTCAGAAAGACATATGCACCCCAGTGTTCACTGCAGTACTATTTACAATAGCCAGGACATGGAAATAATCTAAATGTCCATCAACAGAGGACTGGATAAAAAAGATGTGGTACATATATACAATGGGATATTACTAAGCTAAAAGAAGGAATGAAATTG